>CM030373.1:17488395-17797898 GCA_003604175.2 Clonorchis sinensis | reverse complement strand
GAGAGCAGTAGGGCCTGTGGGCTTTCACTACTTACAGGGTCAGGATTTGATGGTTGTTTGTGCATTACATCGTACAGTTGCGCGATCTTACTTGTGTTTTAATCTATAGTTTGGTAAACCGTACTTTGAACGATGTGCAACTTTTATGTTATTCCTGATGTGAGGCTCGGACGTAACTTCCGTGCAGTAGGACACAAGCGTAGCACTAATGGGTAATTAATTTCTCTTGAAAGGTGAATGTTTGCGTTGAAGTCGCGAGCGGACTGAAGTTCTTGTCCAGCTTGCGCTGGTAGAATGGTGCTAACGCTCTCGCCTCTAATATCAGATGTCTAATGTTCAAACCACGGCATAGCCAAGGATATGAACTGGTGATGAGCTTTGGTTATAACGAAACTCGAGTGCAGTGCTTCTCCCTTTCATGTGGAGCGAGAATGATGGGAACGTGGATTCTACGAATCCCGCAGACCTCTACAATAATTGAGTTACGTACCCTATCTCACCACTGAGAGCTTTCAGGAAGAAAGAAGTCGTTACACGGTGCTTCTCGGATTCACAAAGAGCGATAGACGTTATCATGGTGTGTACGCTCCAAGGAACCGTAAGTCTGGAGAGAGAGATCAGTGAATCTGAATTATACGGACGACAGTTTTGTTTGACGACTATTTGTCCGCTCAAGGTGCTTCAACCTGAATAGGAGGCTGCGAACTAAACAAGGCAACTCGCGTAGTACGAAGGCTACTGACCCCACTGAACCACAATACACATAGAATAGTCTATGCCACCCAAAAGGAATGGTGACCTACGCGCCATAAACACCTGAACAGGTCAAACAGCAGCGTAGAAACGCTCTGGCTCTTAGCAGCTGCATAAGCCATGGTTGCACTCTAACACATCAAGTTAATGCGTGGATAATCGTGGTGCGAGCGGCGTCCGTCAACTCGCGTCATTTGTGGTGTCAGAGCCGAGTTTCGCTGGAGTCAAAGGATGGTGTAAGCAAAGCAACTGTAAGGGTAGCCTTATTCTGTAGTCGTGAGTTTTGGTCCCGCCGAACCGAGGATCTGAAGCCTCTCCAAACGTTTGACTAAGTTGACTGCAGTGAATCCGCAACGTGGTGTCGCTTAAGCGGGCAGTTGGTAATGAATCTGAGTCGTTACAGCAGCAGATTAAGCTTACCATATTCAAATGATTTGTGCATATGTTACGTATGTCCAGTCACCGTCCACCGAGGAAAGCGTTGCTCTGTTGTTGTTGCGTTCTGTCCCAGCAATTATTGGCCAAAGGTTTGCGGGGAACAGACATGTGAACAGATATGGCAACGTGAAATGGAAGAGGCTACTGAGTGCCGCTGAATTTTCGCGGCCACGTGATCCTGCTTGTGGGTGGTTGGAAACCCTGCAGAACATTGCACGCAACCCATCCCAGTGGTGCGCACGCTATCACTTCCTACCCGGACTGTCTAGCTAAAGTTCGTCTGTCGTTGCGCGCTGGACTTCAATCGGGTGAGATTAACAAAGGAAGCTGTTTTGATCCCGCCGATGGTGTCTTAATTCGATATGAAATTCATGTGTGTGGGCCTTACTTTTTTTATAGTTATCCTCAACTACATAAGGCTTCTTTGCACTAAGTCCCCGTCCTTCCCTCTTCTTTGCACTCTTTACTGAGGCTTTCTTCCCTCGTGTTCATGTGGTAGGTAAGCACCAGTATTTTGGGTTGCCGTCAGTGATGATGATGATCTAGTGTAATGAGACAAATGCTTCATTGGTTATTTTCAAATACCTCGACAGTTTCCACTTTGAGCGAAATGGTCCCCTAGATAGTCCCAACTGTTTGTTTTCAAATCTAAGGGCGATCCCGAGTGAAATGAGTGTTCTGATATAGAATCGAAAGCTGACTTCACGTTGAATTTATTAGGACTGGTTGAAAAGCCATTAAATAATTCCCAATCTCCTACAAATGAGCATCCTATTATGTGTTCAGGGCGTTACTGATCCGATTAATATTGTGAACGGATTGAAAAAAAATGAGTGTTTCATTTGGCACTTCAGTATTCTATTCCAACTCTTCAGATTCGGAGGATGATGTATTCTCATCTTCAACGCTGTCCCACCTCGACATTTTCCAGTTTCTAGTCCTTGGGATTTTGCTGCTTAGGTCACCTGACGTTCGGAAATGCAGTGGTAATGTTTGCGAGTTCGAAAGAACCGGATGCTCTCGTGACCCAAGCTCTACGGGAACACTGGGTCTAGAAGAGGTTGAAGTGAATTCTGTATGGATTGCCTGGGTTGTACGGCTGCGGACGAGTTTGCTTGAGTCCGCTCGTGCACGTTGCCTTATCCAGCGTAGAAGTCTCCTGGGTGTAATCGACCTCAGCGGGAATCTACTGGATGATGAAGGATCTGTAGTTTCGTTCAGTAGAGCGTCTTCACCCCTCTCGTAAACCGTTTCTGATAATGGTCCTCCGGGTATGGAAACCTCTTCTGATGGTCTTGACAGTGTGATTATTCTTGGAATATCAAGAGGACTGGCGTGTGCTGCAGCTTGACTGAGGTAGTCTACCCACTTCTTCAATATTTCAGGTGTCGGAGCCTGTTCGGATGAAGAAAACAAAACAATGGTAAGGCACAGTAACTCGACGGTCTCGGTATTCTTAACCCTCGAATGTGAATGCAAGTTCCCTTCCAGTTAGATCTGGTGAAGTACCAGTTTCCTCACCTGGTGTCGTTATCAGTGATGATGATGATGATGTGTACAAGGTCGCTTTAACGCGACTTACACACGGAGTACTAGGCTTACCTAAGATGACGAACATATCATTATCTGCCTTGAAGGAAGTAGGGTGAAGTTAAATGTTCCTGCCCTTCTGACCATAGCTACACGAACCTTTGATTAGAGGGCGTTACTTCTGTAAATATGTTCGAGGTTACCATATTTTACACCCAGTAATGCCTTACAGAAATCAATACATTCGATCTGTTTGTTCATCGACTCAACCTACTGACAAGCAGCTGGGTCTACTGACAACAGCTCTGTCGAGGTTTCCGTTCTTCTGAAGTATTCTTTCACAACAATCATATCCTTTCGCACATGGCCACAGTTAAGTATTCACTAATACACCAGGCAGCTTCTGTCAAGACCAAAAAATTCAAGCACACCAGGGCGTTGCACTAGAATGTCTCAGATCATCGTCTTAGGCTTAGCTTGTTGATCTGATTGGTTCAAATTCACGGTTCAGTAATATTAGCGGATTTGTGCTTCTCAGATTGTTACTCCCTGGGTTCAGACACCGTCATGGCAGAGCTCAACAATCTTCCTCACTGCTAAGCAGCCAGGGAAGCAGGCTGATTAGGAAGCCATTGTCTATCGGCGACGAACCTCCATCCTCCTAGACAGAAGTCAAGCGAGGCTTGGGTACTAAAGACCACACCGACGCTAAGATTTGGTGAATTTACTGTTCACTTCAGTGATATCACACTTACTTGAAACAAATACTGGGCTCCGGTGCTCGTTACTTGAACGCGAAACACGTATGCCCGCTTGGTGTAGTCTTGTGCCAGAGTAGTGTGCAGCAGTTGGGGACCAAGCGGGATACCAGGCTCACCGTGGAAAGTGCGGAGGTAGGGTCTGCACATGGAAAAACGTGGTGAAAATATTTGATTTATTCAAAACCAAATAATAGGGCTATTGAATCTAACTTGACCCCATGATAATCCCCCCATTCAGTTGCTTACTCCGCCTGTGTACTTTTGATCTCCAATTGGTTTGTTTATCTGTACGCCAATGAGAACCACGAGACTTTCGTTGGAAAGGACGACCGCAACCCACAATACTGAGCCACTATTTCACTCGCTGCTGTTTGGTGTGCGGACGTTGAAACTGCACTGTGCCGGTCAGTGACAGAATCGTGCACTTTTTGACGCAACGAACGTGGACAATCGAGGTTTGTTGTATACGCAGGCTTACCCTTTTGTAAATAGTACCGTAGAATTTCGAAACCAATTCTTCCTTTTTATATTCAGGATTGTCGAACCTACGCGTCACTTAAAGTTCCGTATCAGGAACTTCAACAAGGGCGACGAATTCCAAAATTATGCTGACAAAGTTCGCAATGGATTGTGGACCACAACCTAAACAAGCGAGCCAACATTCTGCTCGCCGTTGTTTGGTGTGCGGACCTTGACGTTGCATTGTGCCATTCAGTGATAGAATTGCGCCACGAACGTGAACAATTGATGTCTGTTGTATAATTTTACTTACCCTTGTGCATACAGTACCGTAAACTTTCGAACCCAATTGTTCCTTTTTGATATTCGGGAAGGCCAAAGCTACGCGTGACTCAAAGTTCCGTATTGGAAACCTCAACAGTCCCGGCGTAAAGATAGTAGTGTCTAGACAGAACGAGTGTCTGAATATTGCTAATTTTTCAAACCGGACGGGATACGACCAAATTAGTATGGACAGTCTGACGCATGCTAGTTGATCACACAAATATCCATAGCGGTCCAGTTGATTGCGAACTATTTTATCAGCATAGGTCAATCCGTCGTCGTCGCTCTAATGTTTGCTAAGTAAAACGCTACGGTTGTTTAACTCGTGGTCGGTTGATTCACTTCTGATCTTTTGGGGTTAAAATTATAGCGGCATCAGTCTCCTTGTTTTCGTTTCTACATTTCCGGGTCACACTATTAGAAGTTCTTCCTTGGTCTTGTCTGAAAGTAAAAACAGGGAGTCGTGTTATCGGCGGATGCTAAGAAGCTAGGACAGATTTGGGTTGGAACCTCAGAACGATCAGGGTCACTGAAACACGGTTGCCGTAACATCATTCTTACTTTCTATCAACTTTCAGCATATTCCGAAAACGCTGATCACTGCACCGCTTAAAGTATCGTCAACACTTGAGTATTCGTTATTCGTCACTCCATTAGGGTCGATTCACTCGATGAGTGTACATTTTCCTGATCTGGTCATGTGGTTGCCTGGCATCTGATGGGCTTTGCCGATCAATAGTGGTTGGCTCATTGATCGACAGCCATCAGCCTGCCTAAGAGTGATGACATTACAATGAGTTATGGTACCGCACTAAACAACGGGATGTCGGTGTTACCTGTCAATCCCTTTACGTTTGTAGCAGCACCACTTTGCTTAATTAATTTTTCCAGCACTCCGCTTAGTTTGACCAGCAAGCGTGTATTTACAATTTTCCATCCATTTTGTTTACGATGCTACCACCTGCATCACGTGCCACGCTTACGACCTTGACCCACATCAGGCCAAGTTAATTGCGTCTTTGCAATTGTCAAGCTGGAATGGTCGTACGTGATTTCACATGTATTATGATTGTACGGCAGTGAAGCATTAGTGTTGGACACTGTCGTTGTGCTGTCTATGATGATTATCTCTTAGTTTGGAGACCCACAGGCGTAGCTTCTTAAGCTCGGACATATATATATATATATATATAGTGTCATTGAACTTCTGATGTACTTGTGGACTGAACCAGCCGCCGTGTTTTGTTGTCGAACAGCATCGTCTGCCTATTGAAGGGTGAAGAAGGTGCATCTTATTCGTTCAGGTGGAGCTCCGTCGATACCTCACTTAATAGTTCAGAGTAACAAGGAAAAGCATTGTTGTATAGCATTGGAGACCATATATCTTTTCGACTGGGAAAAATAAGGCGGACAAACAACTAACTCACTGTCCTTGTGGCCAAAACTATCTGGGTGAGAATCGTTCATAAACACAGACTGGCTGTTATTTCTAACGAACAGTCCATTCAAACCGGACTGAATCAGAGCTTGCGGATAATAATTTAAGAAAAAACTCATGCCTTTCGCTGCAGCTTTTCCCAGAAAGACAGAAAACAACAGTTGTTTCAGCGCTTTGAGGAGAAAAACCTGGGGATAGTGTCACCTTGCAAGTACCGCTATTAAGCAACCAGATGTTCAATATTAAAGGCATTAAATAAATGCAAGTATACCTGGGATCCCATGGAAGGAGGCTGTAGTATTGCTAGTGGCAGGTCTTCGCAGTGCATTTATTTTTGGTCTGTTTATATTAGCTTAGCCACAGTTCGGGTAGGGTATCTCAATCTTGTCGCGAGCCCAGTTGAAGTATTCATTCACATCTAGAGCATCCTGTCGATTTTTAATTTTGAGTGATTCATGTTTACATTTGCGGAACCGCATCACCTAAAGCGGAAAAAGCGCACTTTGGAAGTAATCAACCTGACTACTCACTAGGGCTTTCAAGCATGGGGGGTTCGGAAGGATGCTGTGACAGAGAAACCGTATACTTGTAAATCCTGCACAGTTTAGTGCTACTTGGTCCGCTCCTTTATTTGAAAGTATTTCCAGTGCGTAGTCTAGTCACACTTACTCTCTGCCTCGAAAAGTAGTATCAACGGAATCGGAGCTTAGCGAAAAAACTCACTCATTCGGATTGAAAGACGATTTTTGCCGATAGACCAGAAGCTGCCGGACGTTCGCTTCCACAACAACGTACAGGTCATACCACTTCCGGTCGCGTGCTCGTACGGCGTGTGACTGCAACTCATGTTTTCGAGCCAGATTGTCTCCAAATGTTTCTGGAAATACAGATGAACAGGCAGAATCGAGCTATGATGCATGCTGGAGTTTCTGGGGGACAGACTTTTCATATAACAATACCTAATTCTTCACAAGTTTTCGATTTTCGAAGAACTTCTTTTATGAGGTGAGCGAGTGCTTATCTGAATCCGTAGAAAACATATCCGTGTGTTTATACGTAATACACAACTCCTAAGGTTGCTGAAAACTCTTCAACAGCCTGAGGCCGGTTTCGTCCTTCTTAAGGCTCATCAGGTAGGCGCAGTCCCCGAGTTCCCGTCAACCTGATGTTTCACTTGAACCCATATTGCCGGTTTCGTGCAACTTGGTTGAGGTGAATCTGTAGACGTATGGTGTCTGTGTGGTGCTGTGGCCAGCAGTGGACTCTTCAACAAACTTCATCGGACCAACCGTGTGTAGGTCCAGTCTGAGCACAATGAGTAGTAAATTGCTTTTATTGAATAAAGCGCGAGAGATGTTATATAGACCACCCATTTTTCATGATTTCCCCTGCCCCCACTCAAGCAGATAGTATAAAGTTTCATTTTATCCCCCCAGTGTGGTTTTCCACTGACAGTATATATATATATATCGCGCAAGTGGTTCGAGCAGGCTGTTCCTCACCGTTTGGCTTTCCAAAAGACCGGGTGGGAACAAGATTTCAAGTGTCAGTGTACGAGTAGACTCGAAAGTGTGTACGTGAAGGTCTGCGAACCACTATGTGTATTAGACAGTAAAACGCTAAGGCGCAAGTAAGCAAACAAAGGGAAGAGGGACTGAAACGTTACGCACTCTTCCATTCACGTTCCATAAGACAGTCACCTGATGACCTGATTGTGTGCTTCACGTGTATACCATTCAGCGCAGAGACTCCCCTTATGTTTGTTCGTCTTGAATGCAAAGAACATCGCACTACTTCTGGACACACTGACACCGAAATTCCAATCTCTAGAGGTTTCTATTCAATTAACGCTTCTTGTCTGGTTATTTATGGCCCTGAAGAACTTCCTTTCCGTAGTGAGATTGGTATCATAATCAGGTCACTTAGCCAAGAATTCGTTCGCCAAAGTTTACTGTCAGTCTAATTTCACACAAATGCATCCGTTGCTTGTATCGGCACCTCTCCCGGCACATCGGATTCTGCTTTTCACATTCCTTCAGAGTCCAATGAGACTAAGGAGTACAACTTAGTCCATTCCTAACTGACTTTCACAGCTGCAAATTAATGAACAACTACAGAATACACAAATGCGGTGTCACTATGGGTCAGCAATATCCAGGTGACAGCAGTATGTTGCATACAGACAGGAAAAAGCCAGTCGCTCAGAACTCTAAGCGCGGTTCATCACGAATCTAAAGCGCTAGCTGCCTGTCCTCAGCGATCCTTTGCGCGTTCCTTACAAACTATGTTGGTCACGGACGCTTGTTACAGTAGACCAGAGAGCAGTATTCTTAAGAGTCAAATAGACTGTTACGTTGTTCATGATGGGTGTACAGAAAATACTAATCGTACTCAAGAGTACGGCATTTGTGATTTTAAAGCATCATTGATTGAAGCAGAACAATGTGATGGCCGGGCTGTTCATTTGTACACTCGTCCCATTATACTAACTCCTGAAGGGGACCATCTGTAGAGAACAAGAACTCGATATATTTATTTTGTGGTATCCCAATTTAATCCAAAGGGTTTGGGACGTGTTAACCCCGTAATAACACTAGAACTGCTTATCAGAGAACATATTTAAGACGCTGTTGGAAAATGAAAAGCGTAATCGTAAAAACGGGTAAATCTTTGTTTTTACAATTTTCTGCGCTGGAACCATGCGAAATCTCAAGGAATAAAAGTATGTGCTGAAGGTGATATGGCAGTCGAAATCGCATTCATTTGTGCGTCTTTCAGACAGACAACTTACCCATGGAAATCTGTTGGCCGCGTCCGTTGAGCACAGTGTTTGTCTTATCCGTTATTATCTCCGAATCCGACGCACTCGAACCTGATCCGCCACTCTCTTTCTGTTTTGGGTCAGCTAGTTGATACCGTTGCCAAAGTTCACGGAAATAAAGTTCCTCAGTCATCCTCCACTGATCTGTGGCTTCCATACTTGCGTGACCAACCGGTGTAGCTCCTGATCGTACACCTTCGTTCTCAAGAGGATGACCGTACAGGCGAACAAGTTCGAGCTGCACAAGAAAGTTCGGCGTGATAGTCAGAAGACCACAAATCAACGAGCAATAACGTTGTGTAAACCAAAGTAACTAAACACTGTTCGCCTCGATTAGTCAGCTATAAAATATAAGTTAGTCAAAATGTCTCACCCGCGTGGGTTGTTTTAACCGCTCAAAACGGTCCGTTTGCAGAGCTAGGTTGTGTTCCAAGGTATCTTGACGTCGTATCAACATTAAGGTAGATTTGATTGAATCTCCAAGATCCGTCATCCATACGTCCCGTTCATGCAACTCTAACCAGTGATCCGCTGCATGGGCTTCGCTAAACGACAGAGAAAAGCAGAACTCTTCGGTTTGTCGGAATATTTATGTCATTCGCGAACTACTCATGAGCAAGCAAAACGTTTCTCGAAAGCAACTTTCGACTCCAACTTACCGCATAAACAGCACCGCACTGAGTTGTAAATGAAGAAATTCGCTCACTTCAAACCATCGTCTCCGCACATTATACCAGTTAGTTGCTAGTTCCTGCATGCTAGACTGGATCCGATCACAAATGTCCTGGGCTGGTTTGATTTGTTCTGCTTCCTCACAGTGTGATTTTCGTGTCTGTATCCACGTTTGCATTGGTTTGGGCTCAAACTTTATTTCCCCCAGGTCGTCATCACTAGTTTTGGGCTCCACCGTTGACCGCACAGAGTGTACACTTGATTCATCTTGCACAGCCCCACTTGTTTGTCGGTGTGTCTCATCAGAAGCTGACAGATCATCTGGGTCAGTTGTCGTCAAAGTATCGGTTCCCAAGGAAGGTCCGGCATTCTGATTCTCAGTAGAGAGACCCTTAGTATGCTGCAATTCAAGACTGTCTTCTTCTCTTATTGTTCCGAGTGTTTTATCACCGAACTCTGTGACATAGGTTTCACCGACTGGCTCAGGTGTGGCAGAATCCGCGTCCATCATAGGTTTGGCCAATTCACGGGCTTGTTCGATTACCAGGTAAAATGTATTGTAAAGGGTTTGACCACTTTCCAGACAGGCCTCCAGTTTTTCTTTTCTAGCGTTGATCTCATCCCTGCATTGCAATGTGAACTGAATTTGTATTTTTACGGATTCGATGGCCCTGAAATGAGATGGACAAATGAGCAGGCTGGTTATTAATGCCATACAAAAACGATAAGAAATTTTAACTACATCTTTCTTACACTTAGGACCAGTCCCTGATGAAGAATTAGGTCACTTTCTTAGACTGGCTCTAAATTACAACACCTGATGTAAATTCCAACCTGTCTTTGGAATGCCACTGACTTGTATTCTTCTCACTGTTGCAAACTTCAACACATCTCAAGGGGGATCGTGATGGGAGAAAGTCCAAAAGACATCGACTACAATGCTAGAATTCCGATGGAGATTTTCTCCTATAAGTGAAACTAATCAACGTTGTAAAGCAGAGAAGTACTGTAAAGCTGTTTCATCCTTATTGGAAATCACCAGCAGTGTGCATCTCACTATAGGGAGCTTCGAAACCCCGACCTCCTGGCAAGCAGTTAGAACACTTGACCTTCCGGCCACGAGTGGATCATCAGCAGTGTGATTAACTTGGGAACTGCCAAACATTTTGTAACCTAAGAGAAACAAAACCCTCTGCTTTTTATTCACAAAAACTCTGGAAGCCTTGTGTAAGCAGAACTATGGGGAATTTGACAGATAAATTCAGTGAACCATTCATTCAACGCTCACATTTGTTGGTTCGTTGAAAATAACAATGCTGTTTGTTCACGTGTCATATTCACCACCTCATCCAGTTGTTTCTCACATTTATCAATCCAACGTAGCAGTGCTGTGACGCCGGTAAGCCATTTGTGGAATGTGATGGACTCTTCCAATCGCCGACGCCTGACACGCGTACGCCATTTCAGTTCCTCGAACCGAATAGATAGTTTATCGCGTGGGTTCGTCAGTCGCCCGGTCCATTTTCCGGCATACAGAGGAAGTAGTCGGTCGGCTGTTTGTTTCACCCAGTCCACCTGCAAACAAACAAGATAGAGGTACGGTAAATGTTGACCTATCCCTCGTTTGATGTCCTGCTAGTGTACGGAGGATAAAGGAGAATACCCATATGTTATTTGTCCAATCGAGCGAAAAACCTGACCGAGGCAATGACTCTTTTCCTCAAATTATGTTTAGCGACGAAAGAGAACTGGATATTCTTGTCCTGCACTCCAGACCACAAAACGTACTTTGAACTTGTATGTACGTAATATACTACTCATAAGGTTGCTGAAAATTAGTCGACAGCCCACGACCGGTTTCGCCCTTCTTGGGGCTCATCAGGTAGGCGCAGTCCCCGAGTTTCCGTCAACCTGATGTTCTACTTGAACCCAAATTGGACTGTTTTCGAGATGTGTCTCTCGCAAAAACCAAATTGATTTGCAAATGAGTGTACTTTGAACTTGTTGGAACTGGTGATACCCAACTATTGCCAGGTGACGGAGAGTAGCGGTTTTCGAGGTTGCCCTATCCACGGCTTACTTGATGCCTTCAACCACAAAGCACAGCGGAATTCACACGAAATGATATCCTCCCACAGGACAACTAATAGTACTTCAAGAAGGTTGGAGGATGGCGACTACGGTTTGAAGTTTGGAAGCTTCGCAGACTCCACTTTCCAATAGTTTGTGCAATTGAACAAAGCAAAGTGGCACATACGTAACGATGGAGTGACTCACTTCGATTTGTAATATTTGCATATCTTGTTCGAAAGCAGCGTGTCGAGAAAGTTGTTGGCATAGGGTTTCAAGCTCCCGACCCATTGATTCTGGAAGTTGGTGCTCCTTCTCGCAGACCCGTTTATCAGTTTCCTGAAAAGAAGCAAGAAATAAGGATCCAGAAAGAACCTATTCGGAAACGGCTTAATTCTTATAGATAGATGGAGTAGAAATAAAGACCCGACGAGTCAGTAACACGTGCTTATTTCAGGGGAAATCTTGATCGCCCTGCAGACACATTTTGGAACCCCTAGACCTGAAGTAGATGAGGAACTTTGGGGTTCAGAAAAGACAGTATGCCTCCATGTGATCAAATCGGAAGAACATGGGTAGTGCACAAATGTAACACTCTGGATAGCTTGAGTTCACACGCATGTGATTTTCTCAATAACTCCATGTTGGAAAGCGTCAAACGAGAATGCGACATGAAAAGTCGGGCTAAAAGCCAAGATCGAGACAAACCGGTCTCTTATGTAACGATCGATAACTGTAGAATTATTGGTGACGGAATGGGGTGTGAAAACAAGAACTTTTAAGAGCGCACACTCCAACATACTTCTGGATAGTGAACTTTTTAAGGAGCCCGTCTCTGCTACAGAAATACAGCTTGCTTGCTACAGCATTTGGAGCAGACCAGACAGTGAATTCAGAGTTCATAGGTTACTCAGATTTGAAGTTGTTTCCTCAAAAGTTAAATCAAACAAACTTGGGAGTTACAATTCTATTCCGCACCTGCGGTTTGATATCGTCTGAAGAACCAATAGGTCTACTGGGAAGAGATGCATTGTACCCGACTGATACCCGAAACGATATGGCCACACAAACTCACACTGCATCGCATCAAATAGGCAAACCGCTGAGCCGCTGCAACCAGCTGCTGAAGACGTGTCACTGTCAATTCATTTAAATCCCACAAAGTCTCTGTTAGACGATCCTGCCAGAAAGCGATAAGTGGAGCGTCTGAGTGTCGCATTTGAATCAGTCGGCGACACATTCGCACAACACGATCTACGCGAGCAATGCTCGTCACCGTTCCAGGTTTGTCCCATAGGGGTGCAACTGCCAGCTGCAGCTGAGGGAAGCAGATCAGATCGACCCCAACATTTTCTGTGGTCATATTTCTCAGAGATTCGCCAAGCACGTCGTTCGTAAATTTAACAAAGTTTGCCAACAACGTGAGGCATTCTGGAAGATCACGTCCGGTAGTCGAGGCAGCTGCGGTGCTAACTTTTTGATTGAGCCAGGCCTGTAAACGAGAGGATCCACACACAGTTAAGAAGCAATGAAACCGGTGGATGGGTCCATTTACAAGGAAAGTAATAAAAAGCATGTGGGCTGAAATGGTTTTCAAACGAAATGTTTTAGGCGACGTTATCCTTACATGGTCTATTCGGATGATGCATGCTTGGGGTTGTAGCATTTTATCATAAATCCACATCGTTCTGCTCACTTTTCAGAACACTTTACTAGACATCGTGAGAAGTAGAGTAAGGAGAAATTAGGGTTATTTTTGCTGACTGAGGCTGAGTCCAGTTCAGCAGGCTGCAACATTGATTTTTTGCCTAAATCAAATTCCCGGCTTGTTTTTGCTTCACGATAACTACGATTTCTATGAGACAACACACCCGACTTTATCCCTGCTGACAATCTATCTCAACTGGGTCTGTTCACTTTCAAGTGAAACCTATCTTTTGGGGTGTAGAATCACCACATCCTGACCGACAATTTGGGTGAAAAAGCAACAGATGTCAGTAAACGTTTGATTTGATGGTAATTCCATGATGAGGAGACGGCATCCATCTGCATGCATTATTTCACAAGCAGTTTCGAAATACAAAGACCAGTTACTTTGAATGTGATTGTCTCACTATGAATGCAACCCGATGATCAGGTAGGGTTGTGCCACGTGGGCCACCGTCTGTTGGTACCCAGCCACATTCGGGGACACAAATCAACAGTGCCCACCAAATACTGGTCATGAAGAATGGAATAATCAATAATCGTTTAACTGTTGAATCCTTTCGTCGCATAGCTGCCACACAACCCGAAGGAAACACGAAAACTGAGATGTCATCTTGCCCGGACCTACACAGGGGTAATTAAAAAGGCAGTGAGTGGTTCGAACTACAGACATTCCGGTCAACAGTTTCGCGCCTTCATCGCTAAGCTATGTTGATCTCGAGAATTGTGCAAGTTAAAACCACCCTCAGTCATGTAAACTTGCGCACAAGGCAGACCTACATGCCTTGGTGAGATGGATCTTGTGGGTTAGCAGCACTCTGACCAGTCTGCCTGTGAATAGTAATCAGCTGGGACCGAAGTCGGTCTGTTCCATTTTCCAACAAGCATCTGCACGATACTGTTATCCTAAAGATGACATCAATAATCGTATGGTCAGGAGAATACCGCTACCTCACCGGTGTGTTATTGGGTGGCTTCCGGTAAAACTTGCATGGCGCCCTACTGAAAGAGGGATGCGTTATTACGCTGAAACTTAATCGACGACCCCTGCAGCTCTGCGACAAACGAGTAGCTGATGCCGGTGCCAACTTTTACGCCATGCTGTTCAATTCACTTGATGGTATGTGACAGGCTTTCACCTCGCATATCCTATTCCGCCGAGGACCACTGCTTTCAGCTCAGCGTAAGCCATCTGTCGTTCTCGAGCTATGCGTAGGCGTTCAACGGTTTGACCAACGTTGACATGCTTTCCCATCGTGTCGATGGTTTCATCGTAGCAACAATGATCATCTTAGTGCTAATTTCCTCGACTTTTAGCTGCCAGCACCAGAGCATCCATGGCAGTGATGACGGTGCCGACAAAGTGTGACAGCTGAGTGAAATTTTCAAAGGTAGCAAGATATAAAAATGGAGACATTCCTGATGTACGTAACTAAGGATATGATAGGATGTCACACGGTTGAGATATGTAAGGGCGCGAGGACACGGTTAGTACAAAGTTACATTTGGGTACTAAGGTTACGGACAGGCCACTTTTCAATCTGCAGTTATCCCTTACTTTCAACATCAAAATAATAGAGAGCAACAGTTCAATATAGATTTCCTTTGGATGAAAGATGAGTCAGTGGTGATTAAGTTGTTCTGCAGGATATGGTATTGTCCCCCGTTGAAGTGCACAGAGAGATGAGATTTTGGTTCCCGCAGCACAGTGGGTCACGGCTGCCCTAGCGATAGTGATAACTTGCAAAGCAGTCCTAGTAATTCCGTCTTTTATCTTTTTATTATTTATAATCGTCACACGGTCCCTTCGGATTAGACAAATCAACAGACCTGATCGATTGCTGACCAACTGGAAGTTGTTAACCTATTGACGCAGCAATATACTCGTTTCATGGGAATTTGGTATGAGGAACTTTGTCCTCGGTTTTGGGTCATACAAACTGAGTGGTATTTTGACCGATATGAAGTTCACTCAAACAAAGTCTCGCTATAAATCCACATTTCGCTATAATTATTCTTGGTAAATAGAATGTGCTCATTCTTGGAATTATATCCAGCCCACAGTGTGTTAGGCTAACTAGTGGTGTGAGATCCAATTCAAGCAAAATTTACCTCCAAGTCGGCGACTTCGTCATACAATGCGTTCAACGCCAAAATTTCCTCCAAGCGTTGACGTTTCTCGACACAAACATCCCTCAATCCCGCATACTGTCTGTCCACCGTGGCTTGAATAGCCTGCAACGCTTCTGATCGTTTGCTCAAGTGTTTTATTCTGGCACGAATCTGACGTTTTCTTTGGCGAGCCTCGGATTCAACTCGTTGACTTTCCACGGAGGGCGATGATTCAGCTTTCAGACTTGTGAGTTGGTTGGTCAGCTCATGAATTTCATCCTTTGTCTGGCTGATTAGTTTCGCTGTTTGTATGTCTAAAATGAATTATGGGAAGCAGAAGGAGGTCTGATTGTTCGGATCATGTAGTAAGAATGTTCTGAGCGTAAAAGGACCAAATTTTTTCAGTGACCTTTTTTTCAACTGAAGCGTGAGCCATCCACATAAACTGTAAGGAACTCTGTCCAAGAATATAACACAAGTGTGGCGGTATACGGCCTTCTCTGGAATATCAGAATGTCTTTTTTACGTGAAATGGAACAAAATAAATAAATGAATAAAATAAATAAATAAATAAATAAATAAGTGAAATAAAATAAATATTAGGTAAACAGGATGAAGGTAAGCCCTTACTTGACCACAGAGAATGAGTGAAGCACAGGGCGCTGCGGTTCAAGGACGAAACTGATGGGACAATGCAACAACAAAGCCCTTCTCACCACTACAAAAAACGTCAGCTTCCGTCTGTAATGGTGTTTTACGGAAGCGTCACAACCACCCAACATCTTGGGCCACGTTCCAAAGCGTTTGATGGAGGGATGCCTTCTCTTATCGTGACTGCTGTGAGATACAAAAACCAACCTATTCATTGTTATGCTGATCATGCTGCTCACCTGATTCACCTCCAAGATCTTCCCTGAAGCTACATGTATTTCCTGATCAGTACTGACTTTCATATTTTTACGTCACGTGAATGCAATGTTGGTATTTCCACTATATCCGGACACAGTTTTCTACCTGTTATTATCTTATTTAGAAATTTAACCATTTATAGCTTGAAGTATAAAAAAATGCTTCTGGGACTGACATCGATACAGAGCGGTTTTTCACCCTTTTGTTAGAGACTGTTGTCTGTCTGGAAAGCATGAGAAACAGCTGCGAATGTAATCATGGGTACAAGAGAGATTTTGAGGAACATTAGTAGCGCTGATGGAATGTGTCCATTAAAGTGTGACGTCGAGTACAGACTGGGATTACACAGGCCGTAAAATAGAGCTGAGGAACTCTTATTTAAAGGAAACCCCATTATTGGGTTAATGATAGGAGGGCCAAAGAGATGTACTGATATGTCGTGCTTGATTTCTAATACGTGTCTGAGATTCGCCTTCAATATTGCCGCCGGTTCCTCACTGAAAGATCAGCTGTACCTGCAGATGCTATGTGTGCTCATCCATAGGTTCGTGTACTTTGGTCGTATTCCGAGACTTTTGTCGGGCAGAATAGAGGAACCTTGTCCAGTTTTGCTGGGTTTTAGTTAAAGGGTGTGTAACTTGCGTGTTGTTCAAAAGGGTAACAACTGAGAATACATTAAACTAGTGGCCAATGTTAACATGATCGTTCTACGCTACAAGGTACGGTCTCGTGGCAGCTCTTTAAACCGCTCTTCATTAAAATTCATTCATGCACCGTTGTGCTTTGTGGGTATTCAAAATACCTGCCGGAATTAGATAAATGCGACTAGAATCTAGAAGGAAAAACGCTCTTCTCCATAGGTTAAAGCATTTCGTCTGCCCGGACGCAACAGCACTCTGGCAACTCTAAGGAGAACAATGAATGCGTGCGCTGTAAGAATGATACATCTACGTTCACCTAGGTGAATGTTACAATCCCGGATCTGAGGGACAGAATAAAACCTAGCGAAACATGACCTTTCAACTTACTGAAATCTCTCACGCTACGGGCCAGCAAATCGTTGACGCGTAACTCGATATTTTCATGCTTTTTCAACTCCACTTTGGCTGTTTCTGTATCTCTACTTGCTCGAGACTGTAGCAGCACCGTATCCTCCGTCTCCTGAAGCCATTCCCGTAGTTCAACAAAGTCAGAGAGTTGATGGAAACACTGATAGCCCATTTCTAGCAAAGCAGTGCGCTTTGTTAACATCTCATCAAGATTGGCCAGAGCTTGCTTGAGTGCTTGTGACTTTTTTGCCAAGTTGGTAAGAACTTTCGTCGGTAACCGAAATCGGACACCACTGTTATCGACTAAGTAGGCAGTGGCACTGGTTCCGATGCAGCTCTCACTTTTTTCGTGGGCGTTGTCCTGAGTACCGACATTCTCCAGACATTGGGTTACGAGGAATTCGGCGTCCTGGATTCAGTCATTCAATATAGGAAAACGGAACAGTTGCGCTTTAGTTTATATGTGGACGAATCTTATTTGTGTGATGTAAACCGAAGCAGATCAAACCACATGAATGGCGAGCTATGCATAAGAGGCCCTGACAAGTTAGATGCTTCTCCTAACATAAAATCTGGACACTCAGCTGCATCCTGGTGCGTCGTATTATCCGCATCGTTGACGAATCTTTGCTTTCCCCCCGAGAGTGTCCTCTCCCCTAAAAAGAGTCAATCCTGGGAGAGTCCATAACAAGGCTCTTTGTCAACCACATTCCAGTAACCAATCCTCGAGTAAAGGACACACATAAAGGGAAATTAACCCCTTTCTGTCTGGTGATTCATGCTGGAAGAAGACATTTCATGCGAGTTTAGGATAACACGTGAACAACAGTAGTGTGAGTAGTGGTTTGCAACGTTAGGCCTTGAAGAAACTGTAATGATCGAGAAGAAAAATGACTTAGCTCCTTTTGGGAAAGGTAGCTGAAATGCGACCAAGATACTGTAGCTTTGAAACTTCAAATGAACCGCAGCTGAGACACCCGTTAGTTGGGGTGCTCAGGAGAACTACAGTTAATCAGTACCTATTGCTTGAGGTGGTACGGACAGGAACAAGAACGTTAACGGGACTTGCTCAGTTGATTATACATAGAATGATAGAATTAAGGTATATATTAGCATCAACTCCTTGCTTGGCATATTTGCCGCCCGAGTGGTTGTTGAAAAGGCAGCTAACACTGACTGTCACTCCTGCCTCTAATCAACCTCTCTAAATTACTGACTAATTCTTGTCACAAGGATGAAATATATTTAACCTGATAACCGGTCATTATCTCTAGCAATCATTGTTGACACTGATGCGTAGATTCGGTTCATTTGCTCGATTTCTGACTCTCGTCTTCCGGTTTTCACGATCAGGAATAGAACAAGAGTGACAACATCTCACACAGTACACCATTAGTTTTACTCTGCTTCTCACGATTCGTCACATCCAACCTCAGCAGCAGCCAAGGAAGACTTCATAACACGTGCCTGTCTCTGAAAGTTCGGAGATCGAAATGACCATAGATGTTTGCTCACAGGCATTGAGTATGAGGACGATATTGCTCTCCTTGTTACAGATCCTCCAAACATGCAAATAAATAACTTAAATAATTAAATTAGTGAATTAAATAATTAAATAATTCTGCTGCAAATCCTGATATACAATTCACATCTGCCAAGTCTAAAGTGCTGCTACAAGATTGTGTGGGACCAAACACAGTCCTCACGCTTGCGGATGAGCCAGTGGACGTGGTTGATAATTTTGCTCACCTGGGCAGTGTTATAAGTTCCGATGGACTGAATTAATTCTCGAATCGGGAAGGCCATGGCAGCTTTTGCCAACCTCCGACAGCTATGGCGCCGACACGACGTCAGTTTCTGCTAAGAAATGAGTTTACGCTGCAACAGTGCGATCTATACTGTTTTATGAATTAGAAACGCGTGGAGGTCAGACGAAAGCTGTCAGTGTGTGACCATCAGTGTCTCCAAAGCATTGATCAAGTCTTGCGGGAACATCCGATTCGCAATGCTGAGGTACCCCAGGTGGTTTTAAAGATGAGGAACGCTCCTTCGATAGATGAATGATTAAAGTTTGATAAGTTACACTGTTTAGGACGTGTACTTTGCACGTCAGGAGGCCGTCTGCCTCGCGGACTCCTTTTGCTCAGCCCCGCGCTGAATGGATTCGACCGAGAGGTGAACAGTGTATAACCTAGCAACGTAGTATGGAAACACCAGACTCGGTCTGGATGGCAGCTGATGCCTCCTTGGATGGGGACCCCGAGGCTCAACGCGCCAGTGATTAATGACACTGACAGGAATCGTTCAATCATGCAGTCAACAGCTAACAAGCATAAAAGTCTTCAATGTATAGCTGTCTATTTCCCGAACTAAATGAACATGCCATCGCTTCTAATGCGTCTGTCTCGCATGCTGTCCAACTTTCTGGTGACTGAAACTATAGCAGCTGGAACCAATGTATCTAAGGTACATGGTTTATGGCTGATAAACCAACTGAAACTGACTGACCTCATAACACGTCAAGATTCGAACGAATCGCAGTTTATCAACCATCTCTAGTGAGTATGCAGCAGTAATCGAAGAATATGCATTTCATAGGCCAGTTGATTCACTTATATAGATTGCGACAACTTTTAACGATTTTTCTGGAGTGCACGACATCCAACTCTTGCATTTTGGAGTTTGACGGAAACCTTCTTCGAGAGATCCATTGGATCACCGAAATAAGGGCTGAAAATGAACACAGTCAGAAGTGCAGCAGGTCAGTTTTATTTGCTTAGTGAATTTGACTGTGAGATAGAGATAGAAGATTATCGTGATCGTGTTATTGTCTATCTTGCCGCTTATGGACTTAACGTCCTGGGTACAGACCAGATTGATCGTTTGCATCTTTCAACATTGCCGATCGACAACTTATGCTCATCAATGCCAGCAGGTGGAAAACCAACGTTCCGACCTGGAACCAGTGTGCTTCTGAGAGATTATCGTCCCGGGCACCAAAGTTAGACTGGCCAACAGGGGAAGGTGTCAGGAAGGTCAACTTTCTGAAAATAACCCTTGGAATTCCCGAAACTAACCGAGACCCTCAAACCCCACCAAAATTGCCGTACGGAGATCACCAAGCACCTGGGCCGGAAAAACCAGCTTTCGATTGGACGCTCAATCAGTTAATCAGCAACGGCCGACGTTGATGAGTGTCCAGGCCTGTGATGGAAGCAAAGGCCGACGCTGAACACTGAATGATTTTAGGACTTTTGATACAAACTTTGTAACAAAAATTGCGAACGTCTATATAGGATTATCCACGCATGGCACGCTTGTTTTTGTGCAAGTCAAGCCTGAAAACCTCTTTCTGTTAGATTCTTCATGGAAAATCTTTTAGGTGCTCAAAATATTCAAACTCGCTGTCAGCCACTGACGTCTTTCCGTGTGTTATTCCCAGTGTTCAGTACGAAATAATGGATACAAAACAGCGAACGCTAGCACATTGGTTTAACACCGACCGATCTCGAATAAACTGGGCCGCGGAACTCCTCCAGAGTTTATGATCGAGTTTGGTCCAACATAACTCATGCAACGCAGTGGTGTGCACTGAATTCTGGTGAATATGCCTGTAGTAAATTTAGCCACACTCAGACCTTGAACAACGAATTACCCAGATATACTAAATCTAAGTGAGCAAAGCAATCGCGTTTGCCATTCTATATAAAACTTGAACGTGATCCCATTTGTCCTCTGACGACTGACCTTTGACTGAATTACATGGGAACCTGTCACCCTGACAAGCTCACTTGGTATCCGGTCATTCACGTGCGCGTATGTTGCCTACATTGCCGACGAGGTTAAATTTCAGAGCGGTCAACGTAGGAACAAAGTGGGACAACTTTATTTGGCAAGAAATATACACTTATGAATAAGTAACGTAGTAACAGCACCGACTTTCAGGTAGCATAATACTCGTGAGATCACAGGGACCAACAGATTCAGTGACGATTTGGTAAACATAAAAATATGAAATTTGACTCGGTCTCACGTTTGCTGATACAGGTCGCCTGAATTTCAAGGGAATGTGGAAAAACAAACTTGATCAGTCCACTATTTTGGCTTTCTAGTGTTGATGCTGAATCAGCAGGAATCGAACTGAGGCTACTGAACAACAGGTCACGCGTAATGTCTTGTCTACACCCAACGGATGAACCTTAGTATGGATGAATGTTCTCATTTGGTTGGGATTTCCGGGATCTGACTATGTTCCTTTATTAAAAAAACTTAGACTGGACAACCGCCACGCGCTTCATTGGGATCAGTCTTTACTTTGATAAGCCATTTACCAAAAAACTAACAGTCATCGTGTTCTAGCTAACCGCCTTCTGATTGAAACAAAGCAACTGTTTCGGAATAAGTCATTAAACTGATCAACAGGCGCGTGGTCCCGTGGTCCTTGGTAGCAAACATTCAATCAAACGATCAATTGACATATTCTATCCACTCCCAGTTGAGTTTCCAAGACTGGACGGAAGGCGTCATAATCCATAGCTTCATCTTTGCGTGTCATTTGGTGTGCGTCTTTTAAATGCACTCAGAAAATAATAGCTACAGCATGTAACTGACTCCTTTAAGTTTGTTCAGTAGGCCTACTTGCAACCATTTTTTTGAGCGAAACATGGATAGCAAGCCTGTTCGGGGTGGTGTTCACAAACTCCCGTTGGAACAAGAGATTAGCAGATTTTCATAGGCTATTAACCCAAGGAATCCTCGTTCAAATTTAGATGAAAAAGAAGGACTGTTGGTGGTTCGGGAAGCGTAGATGGTAGTTGGTTTGTTTGCGTTGTTAGGGAACGGATTGGAGTGGACACTGCGCAACAGACCAGCCAATGGAAGCGCCCGAATGAGCAACCAATTACGATCGAAGGTCAGCCCCGGCTAGCAGCACCACTTATATTAACACGCACCATTTTTCTCAACGTACAATAACTGGCGCACCACTAAGCTCCACTCCGCTTCCTAGCCGTGCATAGATGATGGCACCTCGACGGGTGATGAAATGTTTGCACTTAAAATGCCCAGCTCATCGAAAAAAAAACAATATCTAGGCGAAAATGCAAATGAGGCTGTAACGCGCCTCCGGATTGGGAAACAAGGGATTTTTGCTCTAAACTGTTGCTGTAGATTCAGATATGTTTGACATTCCGTTGCAATGAGTTCTTAACAGAAAATGCTCTTGCGCAACTCCTCAGACCAGCTACACACAGAAGACCTCAACTGTGACCTCCTGACAGGGACGCTAAATCGAAACAAAAGCTACCTTAGTCTGGCCTGGAAAAGCTTTTTGGATTCTAATGTGTTATGAGTCGGCTTTTGACGAACCTCCAGTAAGAGTGTAATCCGTTCACTTCGACTTGTGACTTCTTTGATCAACAACCGATGACGACGAATCAGCTGATTTACGGCAAGCAATGATCGACCAACTTCTTGGCTCTCCGCCAGAATGGTTTTCTCTTGCGCCCAGATCTTTTCAATTTCCAAATCCCTGTTATCAAATCGTAAAGTTACAGTGCGAATGAGGATAAAAAAAAGTGCCTGCAGAATATGCGTATATCAATAAATTAACTACTCAGATATGAAAAAGCTTGAATGGCGGTAAAATTGTGAGATTTTGTACCCAATTTCAGGTAAAAGTAACTCACATGACCACAACGAGACTTGTTTATCGAAAAAACCAAGCTCTGTAGGCATAGGCATTATCCTAGATCTCGACGTGGTGTATAACTTCCCCAGAGAAATGGTAAGACTAGAGAGCACAAGGCCACTAGTATAATTCTTGTCTCAAGCAGCTGCTGAATCATCCATACAACCAGATGATTATTGGACGATTTAGAGTGTGAATGCTGATTGAATCTCATAGAAGACCCAATCATTATCAAACTAGTGGCCTGAAATCTTACCAAATGACAATCAGTGTAAGCACGGTTGGCTCCCAAAACGCCTAATCACACGAATGCTGTGGTCCTTATTGGGACGCATCAGATGTATATGGAAGAATCGAAAACTAGCCACATTTTGATGGTTCTACCACTGCGATCCTTGATAGTTATCAGTAGGAACGGACACTTTTGTGTAGTTGAGCTCTTCGAGGTGCGGGTGCAGGCTTATCGTAAACATTCAGTTAAATTCCCAGCCCTTTACTAGGAGGTCATCCGTGGGGGACAAAAGGTAATCAGCACTATCAGGCAGGTGACTGTCTGAATTCGTTACCAGCTGGTTGATCGAACAGTCACACTAAAAATCAAGGTTGTTAGCTGCACACGTAGGTCGGTAGAATTGTGCCCCACAGTAGACTGAAACACTTGGCTAATGGGTCACTTGTCCGATCACTCTAAGCCTACACGAAAATTTCTGGTGAGGAAGTGATTGAACACTTGGAAAAATCATTGAGCACAGGACTAAGTTCTTGTTCAGCACGAATAGCGGTATCCAGTCAACACTTGCTGTGACGATGCACAGGACTTTGAAAAGGATGACTGAAGGTAAGTAATCCCAAATGACGAGGTATCTGTGACAACCAGTTGCATCTGCGTCCAAAGGATCATCAACACAACTGCAGACTTCAACACAAATCCCGTCAACTGCTCTGCAAATTACGAAGAACTAATAAGTGAAATAATGTCACACAAATTCAATAGCCACTTCGAGTTACTGAAGTCGTCGCCATCACAAAGTAGAAACGCGTTTTGTGAGAAGGAGATGCAATGAATAGTTCAAAGCTTTGGGTCACAATGCTCCATTGCCATCGAGAAAATAACTGAAAAACTAATTCTAAAGAAAAATGAACATGTAGCTCTCTTTTTCCCCAGACAAATGAGATACCAGACACCGCTGACCTTGTGGCAGAATGTAGTTGCTGCACCTATCCAACATCTCGCTTTCGGTTGCTTGTGAGGATGAAACCCGCATTTTCGAGCACCATCATGTATTGTAACGGCGCAGTAATTATCAGCTACCGCGTTTAGCACATTGACTGAGTTCTATCGGAGATGCAGTATTTGTGGGGTGTTCCTTTTGTTCACGCTCCTTCAGGCATATTCTAGGTTATCTTGATGTTTTTGTGTACCAATCATTCAATCGTGTAAACACACCTTTTGTACTGTTACACTTGTCCCTCACAAGACATCCTCGTAAGATGTAAGTGCCAAAGATCAAAAGACCACATCCTGCGTACATTTATAACGCAACCATCCACAACTAGATAAAAAAGTGTCCAGCAGGCTTCAAGCATCTATGGAGCTACCTGACTAGTAAGTCTCGACAGGAGGGCCGATCGATCGTCAAAACCACAGTATGGTATTTTCGAGGAGTCGGGCTTACCACTCAGATCACACAAGCGTGGACATTTTGACCTGTTCAGAGGTGTGTATTCAGATGCGTCCAACCTGTGCTGGTGGAGCAATGATAACACGCTCCCCTCACACGTCAAATGCTACAAGTTCAAACCCCGGCATGGCCAGGGATATGCACTATTAATAAACTTTAATAAGAAGGAACCTCGAGTCCACTGCATTCTGTTTTTGGTGTGGATTCACCAGACTGATTAATCCAGGACAGAGGGACGATTGTTCAATGGGGGAAGGGTGCTGGGAACGTGATCGTGCGTTCTACAAATGCCGCAATCACCCACTAGTAAACATCCTGATTGGCCCCGGAGGTACCAGTGCTGCAGTGCAGGTGGACAACCAGGTTCACCCTAGGACTCTTTGGTGAGCAGACAGTTAGAGTGCACTTTTCAGTCGGCAATATTTTTAGCAGGCAGAAATCTAACAAACCAGACTGTACACACTGAAGAAACAGAGGCCGAGCGAATAATTGTGTGACCGAAATACAATAAGGGAATTTTCGTTTCTGTCACCAAAAGAAACGATTCTGATATGGGTGCACGAAAATCTTTCTCCGCAAGTCCGTATGAACTGACTGAATCCATGAAACCTCAACGTCAAGCTGCATTTTTTACTTGCAAATACAAAGATCTTGAAAGAACGGGATTCGTGTGGGGCGTATACGTTCACAAACTTAATAAAAAATCAATTTTCTGTCTAACCTCAACAGCTGGTGATAGAATTTTTGTGCGCTCAGTTGTGCGTGCTTGGCTTGTAACTTTCTATTGATTTTCCAGTACCGGTTCTGTAGAACATCGACCATTTCAGGAATAGCGCTGACAGACGCCTTGGCCGAGTCTAAATTCACGGTATCCTTCAGGATTTCGAAGTGTTCCTGTGTAGACATGAACGGAAGTTACAAAAAAGAATGCGGTGGTATCTGCGTTTTGTGGTATTTGATTCACAAATTTAAAACCATACAAAATACCAGTGATAAGGTGAGTCCCAAGAAAGGCGAAACCGGTCGTGGGCTGTCGAAGAATTTGCACCAACCTTATGAGTAGTGCACTAAGTATATAGTTGTAAGATCGTTCGTGACACGGGAGACTTTTATCCGAGATTCGCCATTGTTTTAAATGGTGGTAAACCAGTTATTGTAGAGATGAATGCAATCCCCGCATGCCTCAGTAACTTCTTAAGTGTGAAGGTTGCATAGAAATGGTGCTTAATGCTTCAGCATTTTCCAGACTTTGTGAAGACACGCAACCTCACTAGGCAAACAAGCTCATTGCGATTCGTCTTTTAAAAGGAAGAACACCTCCACTTAGAAGACAGACTGCTCAATCGCCATTGAGCCAAGCCATGCTGATGTATGGTATTGTGAGTGAACTTGGAAATTTTTCATTGACGACTTCATTTTGTAAATAAAGACAGTCCGCGTTGAAAAGCCGAGAAACACTGTACAAATGCTTCATTTCAAGAAAATCCATGGAGTTTTGAAACCGCGACCTCTCGGCTATTGGGTGAATAATAAAGCCTTCGGTCATGGTGAGCACTGTGATTAGCTCACACTTACATAGGATATCGTGCCAGTCAGTCTTCAATCACGGATCCCACATCACATGATTCGTACTGACTGTTCATTCAGTGAGGACCTCTCAGGTAAACTTCCCAACCGTAAGTAGCTCATTTAGCGTGAACTTCCCATCTGCGAAGTCATCACTGGAGGAGTTAACCAACATCTGGCCACTTGATATGGACTCTCTGATTAAAGGATGAGTGCGGATTGCTGATATTGCGAATCAATCAGCTGCCCGTAGCGGTCAAACGTTCAAACAGCTAGCCGGCAGTGCGCGACTTCGAGACTTCCTCAAGTTTCGTGGACTGCGCACCACTGATGGTTTTCAATGAGAATGAAACAACTGTAGAGTGCTTCTTGGCTTTTCAGTACAGATTGCACGACAAAATCTCCACTGAAAATCCCCTCTAAGCCTGCTTAACCTGCCTCTCAAGCTACACCGCCAAGAACACGTTAGGTGTAGTTCGTTGATTATTCATCGCTATGGTAACGTGAACAATCTGCCTGCAACCGCTTAAATTTATGTGAACACAACTGCAGGATCTTGAATCATTTTTGCCGGGTGATACCACATGGTCCGACCTAGTAAATACTGTTTGCACAGTTTGAGTATAATAGTTGAACACATTATTTTAAAAAATCACACCCAAATTGTTATACATGCGTGTATTAGGGAAAAATCGATAAATCTTTTGCACTGCTGTTGAAATGGTTTTGGCGATCCTTGTTATCGTTCAAGGTACTTCACAAAATTTCAGACCTTCGGCCTCAAAGTCTTGTGATGAATAACTTCATACGCTAGCACAGCCTCTGTGGCACAAAGCTAAGGGGTTCGAGATCTACGCTACACCTATCCGATGCAAATGTTTGATGAAACAGGTCCATAAACCGAGTTTAGGGTCACAAAATGATCAAGTAATTTGTAAAAAACTGAAACAATGTGCACCAAGATCTCAGTTGTTAGGCACCTCAATTAAGAAGAGCCATCCATTTGAAATTAATATCCACAGCTGCTTTTTGAAAACGGCAAGAATACACAATGAGGAAGATGAAGAACACTGGGAGTACCTTGTGGTTTGCCGTATTCATTGGCTCATATGAGGAGGGCTAACCCGCAGGAACCTCACTGGGAATTTCGGGCGGCCGTTCACACATACCCCTGATGGACTCAATGGGACTGCACCTCAAAACAAATATCGAGCATCTAATTTGGCCCGTTATTGCGTAAACATGTTCACACTACGAGCCGAATTTTTTTCAGCAGAAATTCGTGACTTGCATTACTTGCTCATGTATTACGCAATGACTACTTTTCGTAAATCAGTAGTCCGAATGCGACGTAAAATTATCCGGCTGCAGAGATTTAACCCTTAAACGATTTGTCAGGGGAATCATGTTGAGAAACTCAACTGGCCGTCGTGAACACGTTCATATCTTGGTATAGGATGCGGCTTATAGACTCTTTTTCATGCAGCAATCAGGGAAACAATTATTCTCGAGAGGGGTAACTATGGTATATTTCCGATGGTTACGTGTTACCAGTTGTCACGTGTATGTGGTTTACTGGAGATGTTGCTTTGGACTAGTTTAGTGTCATTTTTAACGAGGCATTCAATTTATCTTCTGTGGATTGGTGTGGTGCTATGGAGTTCTGAGTAAATCACTCGCCATCAGTGAGTCAAAATTTTCATTACCGAGCGCTTCAGAGTTTCAACGCCACCGTTTTGCTAGGATGGAACACTCGGGCTTCTCCCGAAAGTTTAGAGTTGGAAGCCTGCTGTGTCGTAGAATACAACGAACTGCAGTATGCGCTTCTTGGTGGAATGAGGAATTTCACACCGTTTTCTCTTATGTCTGATCTGCGTACAGTCGCAAGCATAAGGTTAAAAATACACTCTATAACGTTTCAGGTCCTATAACCGCGACTAAACAAGCTCGCATTGTACATGCAAGCTTGTCCAGAGAGCATGACTGATCAAGAGTGTCGTAAATAGGCCACAAAAATCTCCATTACTTGTCAACCAAAGTGAAAAGCACGGTCTAATCCGATGAAATTGTCTGCTAAAATAACTTCACGCTACTTAAAGCGTTCAGCTACTGAAGTGAATGGAACAGGTTTTTTATCCGCAGTATTGTGATGTCAGTCAGATATGACAGTCGGGATATAATCTTTCATCTTTTTTTTCCTGGAAAGGTGGCACCCATTTTCAGTCTTCTGTCTCTCCGTCGCTGAATATCTGGGCTTGAGCGCAGCTGGTCCGTTAGGTAAATGTGGCATACTCTAGTTCAATTTACTGGCAGTTACACGGCGTATAGAGTCAGTCGTCCTTCAATCACGGGTTCCACATCACGTGGTCAACAGTTGGCTGGCTCCTACAGTAATGAATTAGCAGATTGTGAATTACTGTTCCTTCTGCGCTACTTGCGGTTAAAAAGCTGATCTGGGGAGGCATTCGTGGAGGAGCCAGCCAACACATGACAGTGTGATGTGGATTTTGCGGTGAAAGGATGAATGTGACAAGTTCCCGTGTGATTCGGTATCCGAACTCAGCCTGTTCCACTGAATGGAGTTTTCGTGCTCGCCAAAGCAGACAGATTGCTTCTCATCGTATTTTGTGACTGTTTTGCCAAGCAATGACCATCAGAGTGTAAATTTGGTCGGGCGACAAGAAGAGAAATCGCACAGGAACCTGGTTCAAAAGGGTCGATCCATGCTAGTGGCAAATACTCTTTGGTATGTCACAAGAGTGTAATCTAAAAGTGCAAATTCTGCAGAATGAAGCTTTTGCAGGAGACATGAGAAGAATTTCAAAGAGAGCTAGAAACACCAATTTTTCCGCAAGGATTTGTAATCCTACGCATACACACATGTGCACCCCAATTTGGTTTTGACGGGAGACTCACCTTGAACGAAGCCAAATCCCTCGTTTGTGATATCCTTAAAGTTGACGAAAACCCAGGGACTGTGCCTACATTATAAGCATCAAGAAGGACGTAACCGGTCGTGAGCTGTCGAAAAGATTTCAGTAGCCTCACGAGTAGTCTATCACGTATGTGCACTGTGTAGTCCTGTTAAATGGGATAATGATCTACGGGTACTGATCTTTGTATGGTCTTCGGGGGACATTTTAGACATTACCGACAAGAAACTATACCTGCCAACAACAGACAAGTTTAAAAGTACTCCGTATACTCCAATTTTACCCGTCGAGTTACAGACGAGCCGAGTATTAGTTTACACAGTCTGGGGCTTCTTTGCATCGAACCAGTGCTTCAGTCCTCATATCCTGTACAACCTCCTAGGTGCAGAACACACTCACCCAACGGCAACCAGTTGATTTTACCAAGAAATGTGCAATGCTAACAAAAATTTACCAGCAATTCATCCAAAAGTTGTTGCTTAGCAAATGCTTGTTCCAGCTGAGCGCTGGTCACGTAAAATTGAGCATTGGCTTCAGCGAGGCTTTCACAAGCCGGTTGATCGTTGACCAAGACAGGCCAGTCACCGAATCCATCCAGGCTTTCGTCGCCATTAGGTTCCACAATCAACTTCGACCTGACAGCAGGTTCTTGGGTAGTCTTGTTTCGTTGTTCTTCCGCGTCCAGGAGAGCATCGAATTTGTCCAACCACGACTGGAGCTGGACACATCCATCTTGAAAAATGATGGCTAAAACAGTGTGGCAAAATGTATTCAGCTCTTAGACATCAATTGAACATTCGAAGCGTAAGTTAACTCAAAAACTACCGGCATTTTCCTTTTCTGTGCTGTTTTCTAACATTTTTTCAGACGTACTCTGAAGTCAGTCCAGAAAGTTGCAGAACTGTGACAGTGGAAGCCACAATTGTGGAATATGTAGACGTGACGAAGTTGTCAAGTTTCAGGTGAGCTATTGTTTGAATTTCCTCGTGCTCAAAAGGACCAACTTCTCCGGTTAAACTATCCCACATATTTAGTTTACAGGTGTGAATATTTTACAATAACTAAGTGACGAAACCTGTTAGAATAGATCTGCACACTGAAATTCCCTTTCTTGATGCCAGGTTTACAGTAGAGACATAGACAATGAACCACATCTAATTCGAAGGCGCCGGAATTTTAAGCTGGGTGATGGATGCATAGCCTTGTCATGAGTAGTCCAAGACGGTTCAACAAGGGAGCACCCAGCGGATCCTTTCACGCCAGTTCTATAAGCCCTAGAACATGTAGCATAATTTAGCATGTCAGAAGTATACAAATAGAGACAATGTCAAGGAGGATTCTGTCGTTGGTCAGAAGTCACTACTTGAACCGGATGCTGACGACTTACAGGGCAAATTTTACTTTATTTTTCTTTGTTGCTTTTTAAAGCGCGCTTATGTATGAAATTATTGGTCTTGATCACATTTTTCTTCCCCTTTCGACTTAGTGGAAGAAACGGCAATTCTACAGGCATCAATTAAAAAGATACGAATCATCATCTAGGTTGGCATAAATTAATTTGCTGGCTTCGTCAGTCATGCAACCTACGCCCAAATGAAATAGCGAAACTCCGTTTAGTTAAAAAAAAGTCTTCTGGTTTTCTGGTTTCACTGGGCATGCAGCTCATGAAGTCTGATTAGAAAATTTGGAATTTTTTAATTCAAGCTCGCCAACTTGGCCTCCTACACACCCACAACCTGAATGATTTTCGTGAACTCAAACCCACACGAAACCGCCATTGTCTTCATTCTGGTCGAAGAAAAGAGAAAAAATAGGGGGAAATTTTAGACACAATGTCTTGATGGTTGGCTTCCAAGTACGAGTCACCCACGACTAATTACGCTGCTGATCAGCCGCTCGTGAATGGTCGGTTGTGTTCAAACTACTAGTTGGGTGGGTACAAGTTCGAATTCCTTTGGAGATTTCTAAGATTCGCACTGTTGATGGTTTCCAATAAGGATGAAACAACTGTACAGGGCTTCTTGAAGCAAACGGACGGTATAGATGAACTTACACTCTCGGTTGGCCTCTGTATTTGCGGAGTTAGAAAAAACCTGCCACAAGTAAGAGGTGCTGCTTCCGGGGAATTAAATTGATACCTTGTCTTTGTTGAAATCCTTATTTAGATGTTACAGGTGAGCGCTGCTGAGGCATCTGAGGTTCTGGAGGTTAACGCCTAGTACGTCTGAAATCAATTTCCTAGTTCTCCGCCAATAAACCCATATGATACAGCGAGAAGATAAAACCATTCAATTTGTGGAGAAGCACCAATTGTTTCACTCCGATAGCGCAGTACAAATTACCTCGGTGCATTTGAATCATTTGAGTCAAACTTCTACTCATCGCCTCTCGCAATTGGTCCCATTCTGAGCTCAGTTCGTTCTGCTTTCTTCTCAACTCTTCAGCGAGCTCCGGATGTTCCAAACTTGTATTGAGTGCGCTCTGCAGAGGTGAAGCAAGACAGGTAGAAACAGAGTAGCCACATGATTCACGAAAATGTTCATAGACACTCCGCTCCCTTAGGGATCTATAGAGATTAGGCTGAATATTCAGTTCGAATAATTTAATACGTTGGGTTGATGGTACTTGACTCTGTCTGTTTTCAAGTAGCATGGGGATGCTCACTATGAGCATTTCACGTGGGGTAGCGACCCATTTGGTCCAGCAGATTAGGGCTCAACTTGTGGCGCCAACCAGAGTAATACCGAGGATAGTAGAAAACTGATTCGAGGAATCGTGGACATGTGGGGAGGAAAAAAACTGGTACAGAAACACTCTGTGGTTTGGGATCTAGTTATCGTGGTGATAAGGCTAATAGAATGCGGCAAACGATTACTTACAAAACATAACCTAAAAGCTAAGAACCTGGAAGGAGCAAGGTTCGAGCTGACGCACATTGTATTCGAGCACCCACGATGCATCGGCTACGTTCATAAATGTATTTAACCAAAGCACCCAGGTAGTAGTCAAGAGCACTTCTTATCACTGATGGGGGCTATATAACCTCTTAGTATCAAAAAAATGCAGTGAATGTGTTTTGGTTGACATCTTATTGGTTTTCGGCTCTGGTTCGGTAGCATACTCAAATGGAACATACAGTTTTGAAGCATGTCGGCGGAGGATGCTTAAATCTGTGTTTGAGTGAACCTACGTTTTCATGTCCCAGGCATCTTAAGATGAGTAGTGCATGTTGTACTGATTCATCCTACATCTAACTGCAATAGGAAATCACAGAAGTCCCCTGAAAAAGTTGTTTCTTATCTACGTAATCAAAAAGGGAGCTTGGAGGTTGTCGACGGTCCAATTCTCGTGTTATCCCTTGGGCAGATAACAACCCAGGGACGACGTTAAACCCGATAATCACCAGAGTTAATTGAACAAACTGAGATACCCTTAAGAGAATATCGGGGTGGTAGTTCTGGGTGCTAATCCGCCAAAGTAGAGCTTGGCCGAGGGCATCATACTACTGTTTGCTTTCATCAGGAGGATACTTGTGGCAACTAAAATTTAGATTATGCAGATAGAGCTTAAACAGCAAGCGGGCAAATGACGCAATATTTGACGTGGATGTTAATTCCGGAAGAAGGTAAAAAAAAACTCCGTCACAACAAAAGTGCATTGGCCTAGCAAGTTAACCAGAAGCTACAAAAAACTATTTCAAACGTTTATTGGCATGCAAACTTAATGTCATACAGTTATCTTACGAGAGATTCCTTAATCCAGACTAGTCTTGAGAAGGCTTCTTGTCTCCGGTACGCAGCGACGAGTTATTCGGAATTCATGTGCTCATTTACATCGTTTTCAACCTCCATACAATGAAAATTTGGTTACTTCACTAGGACGACGCAGGTGGTAGGCAGTTTCTGCTAATCTGCTGATGTAACGGCGTATACTACTGATGAGGCCTGCGAGTAGTTCGTATTCATGTCGAGCCTCCGCCCCGCGTCCAATGGAAGGTGAAGTTTATTACGCAACTTGTGGAACTGCTTTGCAGTGTTCGTTTACAATTGTATAATAGTCAATAAATACTTTTTGAAGGTTCATAAAGACGCGTGAGAGTGCCTAGTTTTTTAAAACTATGTGTATATGAGACGTTTACTTTTCTGTTTAATAGCTTGTGTTTTCTAACAAAAGACTTCGCGGCGAAGGGTTCTCCATCTTTCACTGGTTATGGTTTGGCAGTTCTTGAAGCAAACAGTACGGCCTGGTCTAGCAGTGAATACCTGTGTTGCGGTTGAAACCTTTGTATATTTAGTCACAGTATAGTCCTCCTTTTTCGTTCTTCCTTTCTCTTATTACAGGCGTTTGGGAGTCTTATTTGGACTGTAGCGGGAATTATCTCGCTGAGGAAACTTTCTTGAGGTCATAGAATGAGTGCAACTGGAAGTGACATTGTAGCACGCAAAAAAAAAATCTCAGCACTCAGTATCATACACCAGATTTCGGCAGAAATGACGATCGATAAATGTGGATGACTGAAAAACGAAACCAAGCGATTTTAATAGCAGTGTAATGGTTAGTAAAAAAGGATAAACTTTTTCGACAGTGGTAGAATATTTTAATTCTGGCACAAATAAATTTACAAAATTCACTTTAAATACCATTCAGTTTAATATTTTTAGACAAATTTTGTGCCTGGATAATGATTAGTGATTCAGGTAAGAATGGAATTTTAATTTTTACCATGGCCTAGCACATGAAATAAAGATGCGTATCTGTAAAAGTAAACTTTTTGATATAGGTCGATCATAGGGGCCGTCAAACTGATGCAGCTTGGCTTACACTAAAGATTGTAGGTCGTGTGAAATACAATCGACTTTACTTGCAGTTGAGCACCTTCTGAAAAGCAATCATCCTCGGATTTCTTCCCGACCAAGAATCGCCAAGGAATTCATCTCATCGCATAATATTCTTCATATCACCACACTGCTCAACCTTCTAGTGTCTTGGTGCGCTCGACATAGTTAGAACAAGGATCACTCAAGAAATGAAGTGAATTGCTTTATTCTCACCTATCTTATAAGTGTTCAGTGGACAATTTAAAGTGCACAGTTTTAACAGGATAGTACGACATCCTTCTGAAGCCACCTTTGGTTGGGATTGCCTAATGACCATAAGTTAGGAAATAAAAAACGAATTCGCGTTTGTAAACATGTATGCGGCACGTCAAAATGAAACGAGCGATTCTTCCAGGTGGCTTTACAGTAAAGCCGCAAAGAGCTGATAAGTAGAGTGAACTTTACGGTATCCAGGATAAGTCGTCCTCCGAGAATTGGTGCGTTGTGGAGCAGTACTTATTGGTTTTTGAAATGCATCGCCTTATATGCTTACTTCGGCGCGGATTCAAAAACATGTCTGATACTGTCTCTGATGTCTGCAATCCGGGGTAGCTTCGTTAGCATTTTGCACCAACAAAGTACAGGTCTGTATCACTTGATGGGAACTCTGAGAAGACGCAATTGACTGGATGCTAACTCTTATCGACGATCCACACAAACTGTATATTTACAGGATGTAACATCAAGAAAAAAACAAGTAAAAACACTCGAAAGAGTGAGATTGGTATCAAGACGGACAGAGATTCGGAGCTACCATCTTTCACGACCATCAGTCTGGTTGTTTACGCTTGGCCAGCATTACTCTGCGTAGAATGGTAACGTATGCTAATGATTAATTAGGCCCGGCAAAATGACCCCTGGTGAGCGGGCGGACCGATGGCCCTGGGTTCCGAGCTGCAGACATACAGCATGGGAGCATCCCATGTAATGGATAGTTTGATGTGTGTTCAGCTGTTCTTCTCGATAGATGTCGAACGTCTCTTCTGTTCTGTTACCTCAGCCACCGAAGAACCTGTAGATTATATGAAAGATAGGTTCGTAACCTTGAAATCCTGGCCGGAAAAGTGAGGCCCAAAGCGTGTGTTAGTTTTGTCCTATGTCTAAAAATATGGAATCTGTTTCAGGTAGTCATTGTAAGAAAACATTTGTCTTAGAAATTAGCAGTCCTGTTTGTTCTAGCTTTTCGCACGCCGTCCATTCGGACGTAAATATCCAAGAAATAGTCTCCAAGAGATCTTGGTCTTTATGCAGTTTATCACTAGGTCCAAATGCCGTTAGACCTGTGGAACAGTAACTTTACCAGGCTTTGCTCGCGGGTCGCTGGTGACCAACTGAAAAAGTCAACGCACCGGCTGATCCAGATGATGTGGGTTAGTTGGCTACTCTGTCTTCTGAGAAGAATATCTAGGAATATCAACGTTTAACTGGACTACTTCCCTTTGGAATATCACTAGAAGGACAAAATATAAACTGTAGTTTTCTCCCCCAGTGAAAATTGGGATTCCATCAAGGGAACGCTTGGTATGTTTGGCACTGCCACTCCGCCACAACCAACAATATCAACACATGTACGTCCTGAAAGTGTACAAGCGGCAACGCCACGAGTCCGGTTACAACCAGAGTTTTCGGCAGTATGGACGCCTACTGAGATGTTTCGCTTTACTATATAGTCACATGAAAAATCGGCGGTGTGACTTACAGATATATTAGTAAGAACTTGTTCGACATCCCATTGGTATTTTATGAGTAATCAGGCAAACAGAGGAGTTTGTTGAATTTGTTTAAACTAAGTGTAGAAGGCTGACTAACTGTCGCGCTGATTTGCGACTACTGATGAGCGGAAGTGACTGTAATTTGAACCGGTGGAAAAAATTGCGAAAACTTGAGTCTATTTCAAAACACTTCATTTGGAATTGTAAGACAGACCGCTTAGGGTGTCTTCCCAACAAATGTCTGATGATATCTTTCATGTTAGGATAAACTGACTTCCCCGACACCTTGAATCGCAATGCCCCAAGTAGGGATTTTGTTAGCAAGGCTTTCGCTGATTTCTATGCCCTGTTGGTTCCGAGGGAGTGAGCTCTGGACACCAAAAAATCCAACGTCGGACGTCGCAGTGAGCAGATAGCTGCCACTCCGTTCTTCGGGCTTGACAAACACACTGTAGGCATTTTGTCACCACTGGAGGAGACACCATCAGTGCGCAGTTGATGATGTCCTTCGTACACTGACGATGTGCAAGCTGGTTGCCAAGCTCGGTAAGTAAACTCACAGTCACACGACCAGCAAACACTAACAGTAATGTTGGTAACAACAGTACATTTAAAAACCCTTTTCTGACCTAAGTTCAGCTTTTTTGCACCAATTTCACAAGGTAATTCCCCAACCAGCCATGGGGAAACAAAAACACTGATCCAACCTCTTGACTTCTCACAATTTTTCTTATATCTGAGTCACCAAACTATGACACTAGAATCTTATTTACCGTTGACATTTTTCGCTCAAAGTTTCTCCGGTTACTTTGTGGGAATTTTGAAAAATAATTCTTTTCTTATTCTGACATTGTACTTATAACGCTACAGAAAACTAGCAGACGGCCAAAAACACATCATTCTTCAACCTGTTCGCTGTTTGTTCCTATAAGTCCTTGTGTTCTTTGTTCCCCTTTGCGAACAAGTATTTTAGCAGGTTATTCTGGCGTGCGACTAATCCACACTCGAAACGAAGCCCAAACACTTTGCCAAGTTTAAAATACCAATTGAAAAAGATGAATCTTTTGAGGATAGAATTGACATTCAACGAAGCAGCGTCTTTTATTCCGGCTGAGAATGAAAACAAACGCGTTGAGTTGAGAAAAAAGAATACGTTTTAATCAACGGTGCAATCGTATAACTGGCATTCATCTGTCACAGTCAAACTTTTACGTTCAACCTATGTGTGAATAATGAAGTCCCCAAAATGGTCACTTCAGAACGTGACTCACGTCGCCGAACGAATCGACCACCCGAGACTAGCAAAATAGGTGAGTAAAAATAAACCAGGTTTTCATGTTGAAAAACCGTAGAACTCAAGCTGAAAGTCGTACAGTTTCTTATATATAAGTTGGATATTTTATCCATTTCAAACTCCCCAGCTGCTATCTTTGAAGATGATACCAAAAACCAGCATTGGGAGCTCCCTCGACCACAGTTAATCTCAGTGTTTCAACTGACGAGGCGAAACCAAGCGTTTGCGCAGGCCGGGAAGCCTGTCGGATCCAGAGGTTTGATGAAAAGCGAAGGAGTGAAAACCGCTGGAAGTGTCCGTAGGTAATTCATTACGATTCGTCCAACGGACCTCGAGGTGCTAATTGTGAGTGAAGCCATTATGGGGGTCTAATCGTTCATCAGAACAAGATTCTTAACGGTTTTTATCATTATTTTTTTCAAAACTGAATCAATGGTACAGTTCCTGAATGAATATCATCTCCAAGAGAGTTCAAAATGTTTTTTTACTTGTGATGGTCACGATTCAGACGGTGAGTTTTGACGTTTTTAAAGCTCCATCGCTTAGTGTTTTGGAAGATTTCCTCTTCAAACGACCATGATCTTCAGAATTCACAGCTATCGCTCCAAAACAAACTTTGTGTTTAGGTACTGTGGCGGATAACTTGGTCTCCATCGCTCAAATTTTCAAGCCCATCAAAGATTCTTCACTCGTGGAGGGAATATCCGGTGAAAACATGTGCAACTTTATCAGCCAAGTTCAAAGCAGATTCACGGACGAGTCCTATTGAGCCCCGATTTCACCAAAGCCTGCACAGTAAGCGTTCGGCCACTGAGAATTATTCAGTAGCTATTCAGTAGTTATTCAGTGACTATTCAGTACTGCTTGGATAGTGAATCAGCCCATTCGAAGTGTTTCTTTCCCAGCGCAGTGTTCATGTCCGGAAAATTGTGTCTGTGTACAACTACGCTGAATATTTGCATTCTGAATCAGAATTACAGGTTCTCACTGGGAGTTCCACTATAAATGCATATTGCTCTTAACCCGGCACAAATGGTTACCACATACCGACATTTCGGCAACCTGCATTTGGATAAGGGCTTAAAATACAACAGAGCGTGTTGCATAGGTTTCCCCCTTCTTGCAGCCCACTGTCTGCAAAGTAAACGTTTGACAAAGAACACAAGGTGTGATAGTCAGTAGAAAATCTGATCAACGCCACTAGAACAGCACTCACTTTGCCAATAGTGTGTCAGAATGTATAAAATTCTAACCTGGTGACCCTATTGAAACACTTGGCCTAGTTCGCCTTCAAAATTTACGGATAATTTTCGGGATCAACGAAAATCAAACCAAAAATCCAACCAGCTTTAATACAGTTGGGAAAAACTAAGTAAAAGAACGTGATAAGGTGTGGTACCACGTCATGGTGTAACGGTGGATACTACTGATGCGGCATGTGAGTAGCACGTCTTCTCGTAAATCCGCTTTGCGTCTCTTGAAAAGTGAGATCTGTTACGGAATTTGTGGAGTCCCTTTGTAGCATTTGCTTGCAGTTGAGTAGCAGTCAGTGAATATCCAGAAAAAGTTCGGGAAGACGCGTTCAAGGAGAAGATGGATATTCAGTTTTGTAAACGAGATGCATATGAGAGTTTTGCTCCCCTGTTCAGTAGTCTGTAACTGTTAAGTTGGTGTTCTCAAATAGACAACTCCGCAGCGAAGGCCTTCTTCCTTTCACTAGAACAGCACTCACTTTGCTAATAATGTGCCAGACCGTCCTCAGTACTGTATGAAATTCTAACCTGGTGACCCTATTGGAACATTTGACCTAGTTCGCCTTCAAAATTTACGGATAATTTTCGGGATCAAGTTCTAGACCTAGTTCAGGAAAAAAGTAAAGACTGGTATCTCATAATACCAGTCAACTTAGACCCGCAGTGCTTTGCTAAAGTACACAACATACATGGATTGACAAAACGGACTCTAATCAGCGAAATCATACATCCTCTGACGTCCTAGAACTCACAGAGAGACAATAAGATGTCACTAAGCAACACAAAAAGCAACAGAAATTTGACTTGCTTCCAAAATTTCATAGAAACCGTCTGGCTTTAATTTCGCGCCTACGTGTCTATTGAGAATATGGAAAATGAAGGACTGCTCAACAATATGCTCACATTAGAACTTATTTAATAAATCCCTCGATTCATTTGTTCAATTTTATTAGACTGCTCTGGCATACTGTCAGAACAAATATTGCTTGTCGTATTTGCAATCATAACTAACGCTCAGAATCGACCAATGTGATCTGAGGAAAAAAAACAAAGTCGTTCTCGCAACAAGGAACCATATGACTTTGGAATAAACTGCTACCGTCCAAATGTCAACAGAGTTGGATCAGTAAATTTTTCATTTACGGTTGAGCAGTAAAGCAGAAGATTGTATAACTGACTATTCCGGTACCAGTCGTTTGGAGTTGTTCGTTTGTTTCGCGATATCCTGTGTTGTGTGACACTCTGTCCCCAGAACTTAAATGCCCAACCTAGAAAATCGATTTCTACTTCTAATTGGGACTGTTATACTTCAATGACGATCAAATTTTTGACGGAATCAGACCTCCTGGCTAATCTAGTGGCGTGAATATGTAAAAAGGTGGGGAAAACCCCGTGTTCTTGTCTTTGTATACCATGGTAGCGACTATAAAATCATGTACAATAAAACCTCTGCCCTCGGGATGTGATTATTTACCAGAAGTATCAAAAAATAGCAAGGACTCAAGAACTATGCCGAATAGCTCCTTAACAATGCCAGTAGCGGAGTTTCAGGTAGGTGCAACTGCTTTAAATTGAACTGCGAAAGCAAAAACACCAGTAGTCTGGTGATTGAGACAAGTTGTCAAGTTATTGCGAGCCTAATTGGAGTAATATCCAACGACATGAGCAGTTTTTTAGTGTTGTTGTAACAACTCGTCAAACTGCTGGAGGGGAAAGAGATTAACCATGCTCATCATTGATAAGCGATGTCCTCAAAACCTGTTCCCGCTGAAAAAGTTTGATGCTTCCATCAACGTTTTTAACGTGCCAATTTTTTTAATAGAAAATACGTATATCCATAGAAGATGAAAGTTTTCCAAAAAGAGTATGGAATAGAGGACGGTGCGTGTCGTAACAAAATTCCATTATTAGTTCTGCGGGTATTCTCATTTTGTTGTAAGCACAGACGCCAGCAATCACGACCGTAACTCCTTTCCGCACAGATCTGATAAAGAAACCGTTTCTGACAGACCAGGAGATTCCAGTTTCGAAGAAAGTCATATCTCTTCATATGAACACGTTCGTTCATTCGAGCACAGTTGTGTCCAGTATGCGTTGGCGGAATGGTGGTGACATGTTCGCTTCAGATGCCTTAGGTTTAAAATTGGGCGGAGCCGGAGACATTAACTGCTGATAAGCTCTACTAGAGACGAAACCCGAATCACTAGCTCCATGAGCATCAACGTTATCAACGTCATCACCACTAATAGCGTTACTTGTATAAAGGTGGATACTACTGGTGAGACATGCGAGTAGTATCTCCGCCTTGATCTAATGGACGTGGGATTCATTACGGAATTTGTGGAATTGCTTTGTAGTATTTGTTTACATTTGTTTGATAGTCATTGAATATTCAGGGAAGTTCCAGAAGATGCGATCACCAAGAAGACCGATATTCAGTTTTTAAACTGAAACAAGGTGCTTATGAGAGTTTTGCTCTCCTGCCCGATAGTCTGTAACTGTTCAGTTGGTGTTTTCTAATAAACAACTCCACAGCGAAGGTCTTCTAACTTTTCACCAGTAGTAGCAACCGCAGTAATAACCACGCCTCATCTAGTAAACATAGACAAGTTATTCTAGTTGATGCAGCTCAACACATTTTGCGCTGTCTATTGGATGATTCCCAAATCTGAGTTGGTTAACAACCCGACGACACCACCAAACTGACAAACAAGGCTTGGAAAAGCTTCTTTTCTAAAATAAAGAAGTTACAAGGTGGTGGACTTACCAGTGATACTTGAAGCCAGCGACAGATGTATCGTGGATTCTAGTGAAACTGCACTCATGACGTTTAAACCAGTCAAGACGTTACTGCGGCCGTGAAAATTTACACTATCACGGATAATTTCGCGTCAGGTTATTATGTCTGCTATGCCATACTTACATTTGAATATTACAAAAATAACTACTGTTTGCCACAGTTAGATGACCGTATGTAGAAAACGACCCACCAACTAGCTACACTCCTCTAACCGATTGATTGTTTCATTTTTTCATTTCATCTTCATTTTTTAGATTTCCAGTCCTGACCTGTTGCTGAATACCTTCCATTAAGGGGTTTCCTCTTGATATCTGTAAGAATATTTGGTGCTCCTCAAAACTGGAACATCAGAGGGGGGAAGTTTATAATTGTATCCTCTCAAGGAGGCTGGCGGTACCCCTATTAGGGTGAGTGTCTTAGAGAGACTACCATACGCTGAATTTCTAAATGTCTCAACTCAGTTGAAGTCCAGGGAGAACAACGATTTCATCACAAACGCGTGCGGAAAGAAATGTGGATACCTAGGGCCGAGACCCACGTGTTTTATTTATAATACTGTTGTTAACGGGCTTGAAATCGGGCATCTCCGAACGTCAGTTACTCAGGCTAGGCATCACTTCCATACAACAAGTTGTTTTCGAACACTCGGTCTTTTCACATTCGACCGCCTAAGCTGATCACTAGTGGTCCGTTAAAGTGATATTGTTTTTGTTTTGGCAGCTTGTTGGTGGTATACACGATCGAAGCTTCTACGAGACACGAAAATCCGTGCTTCTCTTAAAAGCAATTGGAACATAAAAGTAACATATCCATCAGGCCGTTACGCACGAACCGCTTTAAAGGAAAGACAAATGCGCGTAGATGACCCAGGCTAATGTGGTCCCGTAGACACTGTTAATTACTACGCAGCGGAATTTCCGGCCTGGATGTGCATCTCCGCTTAAACGCAAAAAACAGCCCAGTAGTGTGGTACGAATGTAGTAGTTTCTCAATAGAAAGCAATCCATTAGAGTCCCCATCAGAACAGACGTAAACTTTTAAACAGTAAGAAAATCGCATCTTCCAATTTTGATGGGGACAACCGTTTTGAGAACTGATAGAAACGAGACTAACAAGTAAGGCGAGAGATAATGTATGGTTTCCGAACACTTCCAGATGATTTCTACGTGGTATACTGCTGAATCTTCGTGGTTCATGTTGGGCATTTTGCGACCAGTCATTCGAAGAGATATCAGACAGCATTCATTTTGGGAGCTATCAACTAGGTGTTACCTATGGAAATATAACATATAGAGGCCTAATATGGCGGTAGTCAACTGTACCATACTTTTCAGCACAATAGAACACCCGGATGCACCGTATTTTGGTAGGCGTCTGTCCGTTATTTTGGTACTAAAAGAATACAAATAACCAGTATATCAAAAGTGGTAGCAGTCACACAAGCGAGACTGACTTAATTGAAGGTTTGAACATCAGAGGGACTGAAAATACCAAGAAGCACAGGATGCGTCCGGTGACATAAAAAACGGGTCCATAGCAATCGTTTTGCCTTAAGGCCTAGGAAGAAAGGCTAGTTTATCCTATTTCGAGACGGTTTGAAGGTCTCTCCTTCTCTGCTTCATAGCCATTCGATCCTGGGGGACGGATTGCAAGCACAAAGATCAGAAGACATTGAGGGAAACATTTGTTTTCGGCAGTTGACATCAGCTATGTTATGTGACGTGAAACCAGGTCGTACTCTATTTTTGACTTTTAGTATCCACTTCATTTCTCTCCTTGTCAACACCAGCAAGTTTCTCTTAGAGGGCCGGTAAGAAAACGGCTTAGCTCTTTTTGAAGCCGTGAAACATTAAATCATTGCTTTTGTTCGAAGCTTGTTGGCTATGAGTGCACCACTTAGAAGCCAGTTGTATGAATTGCGAATTAGAATTTAGGCACGTCCATGCAGGTTATGAAGCTGAAAATGAAAATCTGCACCACGCCAGATCAAACATCAATTTAGCATTTTAAAAAGCAATTTAAAAGTCATTTTGTCATTCTGTCATGGTAATTACTCCAGATAGGTTAGCTGGAACAACCGAGCATCTCATATTGCAATAGACGAGCATAGGGTCACTCCAGTTATCCAAGATGTTCCGTTTTGCCACATTTTTGTTGCAGCCGGTAAGTGAAGTGGTGCTACTCTGTGTATGTTTTAACAATACAATCCGACCATAGAGCGTGGCGAACGGACGAGTTAGCAGGCAACAAACCCAAGCTACTCATATTTTGCAGCACTGCTGACCGGTAGAGTAGTAAACTTCTGTCGGAAAAACGTGGATGTCTAAGGACTTCAATCCAATGCGCCCTACCGATGAATCTCAACAAGGTTAAAACAGCATCTTGGCCCTTTGGCTTTGCCTTCAGAGCTTTAAAGGCTTTCCAGTAGCCAAAAATACGCACTTTGAATTGGAACTTGAAGATAACCGTATGATGGTTGGATAATATACTGAAATGAATGAATAGTCGGAAAGCGAAAGACACGATTTTCTGAAAGTCGACCTATTATTGCTAGTCCGCATCTTGTGCCAATAAAGTGTCTACCAATGTGCAGACCCATAGCGCAGGTTGCATCGCGCCAGATTACAAATTATTTGACAGTTGGGTAAGAACTCTAACAATCGAGTATGCATCAAGATTTCTGCCTGATGCCCTTACCTGTAACGACCAACCCTATCGTGCAACTGTGAGTGACAGAGTTCCCGCAAGTGTTAGGCCATTCATCCCTCTACAATTCGATTGTCTGTAGAAGATAACCCAGTTGACTTGAGTTGTGCGAGATCATCCCATGAACGAGGTCTGCAAATAAAGCCGTGAGGTAATGAGCTGAGAACCCCAACATCAAACAATTGTGAGTTCGTCGGCTTTCTCAAGTTAGAGGGAACGATGCAGTCTGAAGCCTATACCTGCTGAGGCGGGATACGAGCAAAACGCACCTTGTTTTGCCAACTCGATTCATTGTTTGCAGGCTACTGAAGCTCCCGGAGGGCCTCCAGAACACAATTTTGCGCACCATCAATTCTTGCTTTTAAGCTTCAACTAGACAGCATCCTGGAAACAGTGATCTTCTGCAAGCGGGCAATTGTGCTCCTTGAAAAGATGTTCTTGCGGATGCCTGTCTTTATTTTGGGTAAAGCATATCCAGAAACATGAACCGTATGCGAAATTAGAAAACTCAGTTCTGGCGTAATGTCGATGAAGACAACGCGATGTGACCTTTGATAATTTTCTCACTCTAACACTGGCCTCTTCAAGTTGCTGCAAACCGAAATATAAAGTAGCTTGACCAATGTGATACTCACACTGACCACTTGTTGATATGAACTCAGGCTATAGAAGCGCCATCTCTCTCAGAGGCTGAGCTCGTGTTATTAGATGGAACGGAATTTAATCAGTGAGAGGCCACATTCCACTGAGAATTTTGTAAACCTCATGAATAAAAATACGACAAAGAAATGCCTCACTTCTTATTGTGCAGTAATCGTTGTAACATAGAAATACTGTCATAAACAGGCCATTTATCCTGTCTAGTGGACTATGTAAGTTTTCTTTTACTCACACCATAAAACATTTGCAATAGCTCCCATTATTTCCCATAACGCATGAAACCTAAAATGCTCAGAGAATCAGGTAAGATGCCTACTCACGTTTCGTAAACAATCGGTCATGTGTGTCTGCTTTGGGAGAAAAGCTTGTTCCGCACCAGACTAATGGCTAGCAAATGGCTGTCACTTGTAAATCCATCATGTCGTTTTCGGAACATTCATCCATGGGTAACAATCTTTTCCAAGGAAACAGGGGGCGGGTGGGTAATTTTTATGCAATAAAGAGATCTATTCGATCAAATTGAGTATGAAGAGGAGTGTGTTTCTTATTTGCCCCGATATTTACTGCGCTATGTTTTACACGTCAAATTCTGTTTCTTTGATTGCCTGTCAATTAGTTCGAAAACGAGCGAGGGTGAGTTTCTGGACAAAACCGTTGTTTTTTTACTGACGAGAGAACAACCATACAAAAAAGAACTTGTTTCTCACTCGAGCCGAAATGTAGCCTATGCAGACCCAGTTGTGAGTAGTAAATACGATCAGGGAACGGAACCAACTTACTTGTAGTGTTTGCTCAATATCAGCGGTTCTTTCGCTCAGTTCGGATTCAAGCAAGCGTAGTTGTAGGTATTTTTTGCCCACTCGGGCACGGTGAGCATCTTTCGTTTCCGGACCAATCTGCCTTGGTTGAATATGCTCCCGATCCATTTCTTCGATTGCATCTTTTTTCTCTTCAAGCCAATCTTGTAGCTGCATTGCAAGAAAGGATTTGGATAGTTGTAGACCATTGGAAGCAATCGCAGTTAGTGAGGAATGTGGTAGTTTGTATAAAAAGTAGTCCGGTGGCATTACATGGCGATAAGGCAATATTGCGAAACACGACTCCTTACGTAGAAAGTCCCTATAAAAAATTTGCATGTAAGCTTGATTGTTGAGCTCGAGATAGCTGAGTGGTGACGGCCCGAAATTGCTGACAAGTAGGTCGGTGATTCGAACCCAACTTCGACTGCTCCAGTCTAGACTTGGGTGACCTGGCATTTATGCAGCGCTCAGGCTTTCTTCGGGAAACTTGGCACCCGTTCACAAAAAAAAGATGTTCCAACCCAACGAATGTCATTATTTATTATCATTTACGTTTAATCCAAAAGTTAAAAGACAGAACTGTAGTGAGCTGAGTCATATGGAACACAAGAAACTAAGCGGTAAAACGCCTCTGAGCACAGCGTGTTTCCAGTGCTAGGCAGTTCACATAAAACACTGTTTGGTCTATTTGAAGCCCTGGCTGTAACGGACCAACTCTGCGTATAAAACAAGAAAAGATCTCTAAAATACTTCAATCAATTTTCATAACCACGTAGTTTTTCTGTCAGCCCTACGTAATCTCTTTTGACTGATGAACTATAAGTACCACAACAGTCTCATTATCCATCGGTACCGTCTTTGGAACAATGATGCCTGAACTACTCTACGTCACTCGCAAGCTACTGAAGAGTAGTGTGCGTTTCGTTGCCTTGTTTATAGCCAGCGGAACGATGGGGTTAATTGGGTTCTGCTACAGCCGGTTCCGACCACTGACAAGAGTAACTATAAGATGCGAACTTGTTCTGTGATCGTCCATTCCGAAGGAGCCATGGAGCCGGTCATCCAGGAGTTTGAGTCATCCTCTCGAGATGTCAGTCAAAGTCCAGAGTAAGAGTACCTGTAAGAACAACTTATTGTTTGATGGACACGTTGAGGGAATTCTTCACCCCGAACGTAATAAAACATTCTTGTTTGAATCGATAGCTGATCCAATATCAACCATCAGACTGCTTTTATAAGTAAAAAGAAATAATATTTAATGTGAACGTGGTTGCTTGGTTCTTCAATCCTTCAATAAATTCATACAGTTTGAAAACAAGATACAAATTACTGTTTGAAATCTCTTGGGGTATTTCATTTCTCAGGTAGTTCTCATGGTATGCATCGCCACGTCAGGTATAACCTAACCTAACCGGTCGGCCCTATTGCAAACATTGTACATGAAACTAATGTACCTACCACGGCGTACGGTTTTACGAGGTTGGTATGTCAAACTCAGAATGCACTCCACTTGGAAGTTCTGTTTATCCTTTACTCTGTCCTCAAACACAAAAGCATTCTGGCAAGAACGAAGGGAGAAGTAAACTTATGTTCGGACTTAACCGTCAACCGTAATGACTATGCAAGCCTCCCTAGATAGGCTAAATCCCATTTATTTCCCAGTTATATTATATATATTTATATCCCATTTATTTATTATTTATTTTTTCAACAGGATAATCACTCTTGTTAGACTCGTTTGCCGCAGCATCTAGAGACGTCAAAAATTTCAGGACTATGAGTTTTAACAGGGGTTGCCGTCTAATTTAACAAGTTGGACAACAATCAGTTTCCAGGAAGTTACTCTCGCCAGCCAATTCCATGAAATCACCAGAGCCAAGTTAACTATTTTGATCGCGAATCACTACCAATTTCTTATTGGCGTTCGTGTTGGGGGTAGTCTCTCGGCCAGCCGGTCAACTTCAGGTCACGTGATACGAACCGCACCACAGAAGGAGCTGTTAGAGTTCTTCCTTGTCCGAGTGCCGACTGATCACGCTGCTGATTAGCCGTTCAATGCTATCTGATGTTGCTTCCCCACTCTCTCGAACGGAATGGGATCTAAAACCCCATTGAGGTTCTTCAGAAGCCCACTGGTGATTACTTCTAATAAGGGCGCCTTTATAAAGCGTTTCGGTTCTTCAGCGTGAGTTGTTTCTGCCTTACAGGATAGAGCAAAGAGCTTAAAATCATCATAAACGTGAGTGTTAATTACGTGACGTAATTATTTGTGTTTACCTATTCCTCAGACCAATTCGTTACCCTTCCGGTGGCTGCCCCAGTTTCAAGACTGAACTATTCTAATTTATACAAAGTCGATTTTATATTAACTGTTTTCTGTAGTCGATTTGTTCACATTTCTGGGCTTGTTGTGGAACATTTGTTCAACTTTGAACTGAACAACATTTGTCCGGTTTAATTAGTCCGATAGCACACTGCCTTTTCTGTACCCTCCTGTGTTGCTAACTGCCCAAGGTTCAATCTAGCCGTAAGCTTTCCTTTAACTCTGCAAACGATTTACTGTTAATTTCTCATAGAACTACGGTCTACCTGTCTGTACTGTCTGCCCACATCTGAATTCAATATACTGCTTGACTGCCCAATTGCGATTTCCGAACAAACGCAGGTGAAGTTCGTAGAATTCAGTTTCGCCGCAATTGTTCCCGTCAAAACCAAATTGGTACACAAAAGAGTGTAGTTCGCTAATTTCGTGCTATTTGGGTTCAAGTAGAACATAAAGCTGACGGATACGTGGATACTGCGCCTACCTGATAAGCTCCAAGAAGAGTGAATTCGGTCCTGGGCTGACGAAAAGTTTTCAGCAACCTTATGAGTAGTGTATTATGTCAAAGAGCCAAAAATTTGAACTGTCTTTCTTCTTTACACAATGCTGATGATTATGAAATTTAAAAGGGCTTTGACGCAGAAAAACTCTGAATTATTTCAAATTTCTTATTATTTCTATCTTCTTTGACACAGAAATCGGAAAAATATATTGATGTATTAAACCGCTCACCAGAACGAACGTGCGGTAATCCCGTTTAGATAGACGTCTCTTCCACATTTATGAGACAGTGATTAGCGGTTCAGATTACAGTTGGGTATCTAAGTGTAGGTGAACGGCAGCCAACTGCTTACGATTAGTTATTACCGCTTTGTTTCACGTGATAATTTTTCACAATGGGCACTCAATCATAACAACTGTGCGGTCATACAAGATGCTGCCGATCGTTTTATCATTTAACACACTAGAGAATGTGCATTTTGGAATTTCTGTCATCATAAATGCAATCATTCTTAATTCACAACTCGCGGATTCTTGAGGTTGGGGGTTATGAAACTCACCATCCTCAGCCGAATTCCTACTACTCTCGAAACAAACTACATGTTACGCAAGGCAAACACTTCCTTTACTTGTCCTGCCACTCCTCAGCCCCTCCCGTTTCGAATCGGAGATTAATCTTGTCTGCCTACGTGTGTTTGAAGCCTGATAATGACATGACTGCCAAATATTCAAGACTCATTTACCCCACGTCATTCTATCAGTGTTGTCTGGCTATTCGCTAGGAGGGTGGACACCAATGTCCGTTACTAGACACTGTCGGTTGGCAGCGTGCTGACTGGTTCTTATCGGACTTTGATTACACTCCAGCTATGAGGCTTTTGGTGGACGACATGATGAGTGTGAGAATCTGCGGAAGAATCGGGGCAAATCACTCGATTGTGTATTTATTATACCAAATGTCGCAGACGGCAGGATCGTTTTTGGACCTGATTACCGTCCGCTAACAACGAGAAGAAACCAACAACACATCAATAAGTGTACTGTAAGGAACAGAAAACCCGGGGATGGATTATTAGCGGTTACGGCTGGAGTAGTATCTTAAAAATGAACTAAGTTTACAGGTTGCAAAGTAAAAACATGTTTAGTCTGATAATGACCTCACATCGACTAGCCCATCGACTAAGCGGTCATGCTTCCAAACAAGCAGCAGCATTGGAAAATGAGGCATTCTTTGCGGCTTTTCGAACCCAGATTTTGGAAGCTAGGGTTAATAGTTTAAAACTTAGTGATGCTTGCAAAACCACTTTAATGTGTATAAGCAGAAAGCGGTTAACAAAGATCAACCACCCAGCGAGATGAGTGTATATATTGAGCTGCTTGCTACACTAACTGAAGGGAATTCTTGGGGTGAGAAATTGAGGGCTATCCGTGTAATATGTATTGCGGTGAACTGAGTCGTTAGGCATCAGAACTATTTTCGTGTTAACTGATTTATTGGTTGTAACTGGCATTTGTGGTTGGCACGCTCAATATCGATTCAAAGTGAACTCAGTGGTATGGCAGCAAAACTCGACGCTAGATGGGGCAGTGAAACAGTAAGGTTCGACTTGTGTATTCACCACCTACTGGACTGGCATTTAATCAATTTTTGTACACTACTCACCGATTCCAGTTGTTGCATTGCATCCTGTACCAAAAGCATACCCTCAATCGACCGTTGCTGAACATCGGCTTCACGACAGAGAGCGTCATATCTAAAAATAAACAGAACTGTCTCGGATGGGGTGCGATGAGTAAAAATGAACCCAAAAACAAATAGTTTATCGGAGCTGCTTTACTTTGGTTTCGGGATATACTACCGAATCTTTGAACCATGTGATGCATATTCCACTTTATTGCTGATGATTCGCAACGTAGGTGGCACGTGTGCATCGATTATCGGCTTTTAGGAATGGGTTTACTTTGCAGATTTTTATTTTACTCAACCAAAACAACAATGATGTGGCTTCAACCATCAGGCGATTTCATGAACACCACTTATACGTTATCTCAGTGGTGTACTACGTCTATACAATGTATTTCAATATCGCACAAACTGAAACACGAGGCAGCCTGATGCAGCACATTCAGTTGATTGAGAACATCGCAGACAAGAGATTCATAGTGAATCCAAGTGAGTCTCCCGTCAAAACCAAATTGATATGCAGATGAGTGTATAAGTCGTAAATAAACTCTAATTTTAATGTGCCCGGTATCCACAATTACAGGTGCACGGCAAGAGGCTTGGTTGTGCTATATTCTAGAAGTTTTCTTGATACCGACCAGTGCAGCCAATCAAAAGTTCGATCTCGCGGCTTGTGTGATCCGAGATTTGACGAACCACCCACTTGCGTTTAAGCAAGAGAAACATGTGCGTTTTTTAGCTCAAATTTTCATGTTGTATCTAAGCCAGGAAATCAGATGGTCGGACAGAGCAAATCGTTGTAAGCAGATACATACACATGTTCGCATGAAACTGTAAATGAGAAGGATGGTTTTGCGTGTATGACATAATATACGTCTGACTAAGTCACTTCGTCGGGACACAGGCATTCTTCAAGGTGATTTCAGTTGTGTCGTACTAGATTTCCATTTGTACAGTTAGCTGTTCAAAGCCTACACAAGCAAAGCTTGTTGTCAGGAAGGAAGAGATTGTTTTAGCTAGAACGGAATTCACTGACATAATGTATTTACATATGTTTCAGTATAATCCTTCCCTTGCTTTTTCTTATCGAAAGAGTCAGGTGTAATGCGTAAAAACACTGAAAACAAACCAGCAGGCACGTAATAAATACGAGAATAACTTACACAAACAATCCAATAGGTCTCTCAACAAATATGTCGACTTCGTTTCGACCATATGGCCATTTGTAATGGCTGTTATTAGTTGCTGACGAAAAACACCGTAATCTGATTGATAAACGGACAAAGATGAATCAGTCGTACGCAACACTCTCTTGGTTGGTCTGTAGATTACAGCACAAAGTCCGGATTTTAAAGTCCTCAACTCAGGAAAGATGGACACCCTTCGGATGGTAGATCAGCATGTCGATGAACTTTTTTGTCATATGGTCCCTAGTCACACTTATGGAGTTTGCGCACTATTGAAATTTTGGTATTGAGAACCGTGGACGACAGTATGTTGTAGGTAGGCAGAACAGCAACTGGAAATCAGGCTGGTGTTTGTCTTAGAAATGAATGCCGTGGGCTAGTGTAATGTTGGCAGCCGTCTGGCTCATGCGTAAGATCTGTGATATTTCTGATAAAAAGCATCTCTGGGGGAAGTGTCGTTCCTTTCTTGCTCATGTAGACTTGGCATTCTAGACTCCATGAATATTTGCCTTGTTTGGCTCAGAGTTGGGAGGGTGAACATTAATTTTTCCGGTCACAGCTGTATCGGGCAGCAGACTTCCTGCAGTTAGGCTTACACTTGCTCAGTATAGGCCAAATATACACCTTACCTGGAGTTTGTCGGATAAAAGTTTCAAAACCGAAACCCTGAATAGCCTGAGATGCATATTGGGAGCTCAAGCTAGTGGCCTGAAGAGCAATTTGGTCTTTGTATCTAAGAAATTCACGAGGAGATATGTATCCAGTTTACCAATCCCCACATTCCTTCGAGAGAGTCTCGCAGTACAAGTTAGTTTTCAAAGATTTTAATTGCGTTTAACTCATCACCCTACGATCTAGACATCCAAGCACTTAAAATAATTGCCGACATCTCCTAAAGTTAGACAAGCCTGTAGTTGAAATCAACCTTGGAATAAGCATAAGACTGCGAAAGTTGGGAAGCTATCCCATGCATGCAAATACTGCGCGAACCGGACAAACAAGTGTACATTATCTCTACGAGCTTCTTAGGCCGGTTAGATACTTTGCACAACCTTGACGCAAAAATTACTACTGGCGTTCGTCAGAGAGTTGCGAAACGAAAGAAGGTCCAGCTGGTTAATTTCAGAACTCATCTGCCCTAAAGCATCACAAACCCAGATAGACGGGTTCCAGTTACCCAACAGAAGAATATCTCTCCAGTTTTGATAATCTGAATTCGCTGGGTACGGTTGATGCGAAAACGCTGTAGAATTTCAGAAGCCAAACTCTGGATTTTGGGTGAGCTAACGTAAAACTGCAGTAATTCCGTGAGAATAATCTGGTCACGTCATTTCAATTTCCGGAAGCATTAGTTGTTCATCACCCTAGTAATTTGCACACTTAAGCCCAGAGTATACTGCTGGGATGAACGATGCTCAAATGTGACGAATAAATGACAAAGGGTTCAAAACAGCGGTCCACCCTTTTATTTGATAAGTTGAAAGCTATTTGGAGAGAAATTATTAGGCGGCTTCAGACCATCTTCTTGTCCAGACGAGCCCGAGGGTTATTACTAGGTAAGTCCCCTCGCTGTATCCATCTGATGTGTATCCGTCTACTGATCATAAAAAAGCCAGTTCGCGTATAGTTTACTCGAAGCATTGCAGAAATTCCTAATCGTAAAGTATATTAATTCTCAACCGAGATTGGACTTAAATTCCGTCAGTTATTCTACGACGAAACGATTGTGAAAATGAACAGGGATTTGCCGGGAAGACCGACACTATCAGTAGATCTCGTCAAATGCGCTACCAAAGATGTTAGTTGCTTACGAGATCGAAGCGAGTATGGCGGTGTGAAATTCCGTAGCAAGCTTTTCGGTTAAATCATTAAAGGCGTCGGTTTTCAGTTTACCATCACTGTTACATTTCTGTGTTATTCGAAAATCACAGCAGTGCTTTTGATACTTGTAAAATAATTGCTAGGACGTTTCGTCACGTTAATCGAATTTGGACAAATGTCCAAACATTCCACTCTTATAGGTCACCGCTTATTACGCTGAGAAAATCTGCGAATTAGTTTGACAGCGTTTGGTTCTACACCCTTGAAAAATAATAAGACCACTCATATGCGTCACCGAAAATCCGCTCCTAGAGGTTTTAGGTGAACTGGTGATAGAGTAGCAAATTCTTGCGGAAATGAACCTCTGAATTTATAAGAATACTGATTCGCCTGATTTGGGGAAAATGTTAGAATAAGGAAAATGTCGCGCCAGGATGATAAGGGTTTCCTCGAAGTCTTCCCGTCTAGAGACAGTTTAGGTCCAATCTTAGGTCCTTATAATCTGCTTCGGTTGGTCGTTAGTGAATCTGTGTAGCGCAGACATTTTGGCTTCTGTTTAACCTCTCTCGGAGAACATTCATTTGTAAATTAAATTGGTGATCACGGGAGACTCGACAGAATCCCAGCGGGATCTGTTATTTATGATACTCTCCAACTGAATGTGCTGCAAAAGGCCACCTTTAGTTTTGGTCGATATGATATTCTAGAGATCGCACTACATTTTCTCGAAGAAGCACATTACACCTACTCGATGAACCAGAAGAATAGCGTAAATGGTGACTGACCGTCGAGGAGTTTCAAGCAACCTTAAGAGTAGTGTGGGATTACTTAGTCTTTCTTTATGGTCATAAACTATGACACATTTGGTTTTTATGAACCCACTGATTTTTGCGTCCACCTCATGTATTCGATAGTTACCCACAATCCCTCATAAACTTTTGAACCTTAACGTGTCGAACCAATTCTGACAAACTTTTCCCGCGCGGTTTTTGACCATTTGCGTCACCACTTGCTGTGCGCGCACGTTTGTCGGTAATTCACGTCGATCTTACCAGGCTTTCTTTGGAATTTCACCGATGCGTGCAACAATTAGACGAAAATTGCCCAAATTTGAGGATTGTGTCCTCTTCATATACACATTTTGTACATGTAGTACTGCATTTTGTTGATAAATCTCAAGGCTTCCTGATTTCGCGCGTCACTCAATTGGGCTTCCCGGAATACGTCACGTACTCTGCAGTTAGCTACAGTTTAGGAAAACAAGCGTGAAAGTTCAGCAATCTCACAAGGTGAGTCAGGAGCCACATGTTGACGATGAGTTAGCATAACCTGCTGCGGTGTCTTGGAACACCATCTCTCCTGGCCGTGTTGTTCTTCCTTGTGGCTAAGTATACAATTCTCCAAAACGGCAACAAATTTTAGCCTCAAAAATAGTGCACTGCACTCATACAACCTCTTACTTTCAGCTCAATCAACTACTAAATTCCCTGGTAATCAAAAGAATTCCGCTTTCGTTAGGCCGCACACATGGGAAGTAGAAAAAAGACATGACGCTCGTTTAGAATAAACCAGTTGTGATTCGGGATGTACATTTTACTCACGTGACGAAATGTCAGGCAGGCGGACAAGTGTTTGCACAAGCTAACGTTCTAGCCTATGCATACACATGTTCACGCAAGAGGTGTGGATCAAAATTCTACGGCGAAATCCGTAACCATCCGTAAGCTACGTGTGTTTCACTGACGTACATAAGTCCTGCGTGCAGAAGTGGGCCTGACACTTCTGTGTACGACGACCTTCCTCGCTTGCTTGATAGGCTACTCTATGTGGGCATTGTTAGGTCTCCTCGGATGGCTCTCAGACATGTGGTGCTGAGCTGTTATTTTGCGCCCCTGACGTTAATCTTTAGTATAATTCTCAAGCAGATGTTGCCGTTTGACATGATTGGCCTTTATTTTTATAGAAACTCCTTCCGGCGTCATTGTGAGATTTCGTCAAGCCCCCCGGATTCTCCATAAAATGCAACAATTAGCAGTGAATAGCACTTGAAAGAGGGTTGACGGTTTACCCAGTCAATTAATGCTGCTGTTCTGTGTCGCCAGCAGACTTTAGGTAGGAGAATTCAACCAAGGAGACAAGGCATCTTCAACACCATCAACAGCTGGTTTTCATATAGCTGCTGCAGCATGCAACTTGTAGTCCGCTATCGACCCGCTGAAGTATGGTACCACAACCATTGTATAGAGATACTGTCCTTCGGCATCACAAAACAGAGGCAACAGCATGGACATATCTGTCAAATTATCATCGGCATATTCAGCATAAGTAACACGGACTGACGAAGGTCTTGACGATCAGAAATCATACCCGAAACCATGAAGGACGAGATGGTATCATGGGACAGTCCTGTGGTTTTGACGTTCCCGTTTTTCATCTTAGGATTATTCCGTCAGTTCTCAGTCGCTTTTTTGCCCCTTTCACTTCGGTATGCTGACGCATCTACTAGTTGAGAAATACCGATGAGAACAATGAATGATGCACGACAACTCATCGGCAGCATGAATAACAGGACGGAATGTGAATAGTTTTGAATAGATCTGCAGATGATTGAGAAGTGAGCCAGGTGGTATTAGAAGAATGCCGAATGAGTACCGATAACTACCCGTAAGTCGGGCCGGCATACATATACATGTAGACTAGTTGCTTCCTCGGTAACTAGCTTTCATGTAAACCATAATTTTAGTCTGTCACATTGGGGTTTAAATGATTTTTCCAACAATAATTGCACCTGAACAGATGCATTCCGACAACACGAAAATTGTCTAATGTGTGAAAATGATTATTCGTTAGATCTCACTTTGATTTTAGGTTGATTATTTTATTCTGAATTTTTTCCATTGGTCCGACTCGTTTGAACACAAGTTTTGTTCCCGATCGATAGACGTCTTCAACTTTGTTTTCACATGCCTTCAGTTTCTCGACAATATTGATCTGTTCGGTTAAAATGCGACGAAGTTCTTCCTTTTGAGAATGTTGCTGCAAATGTAAGAAATTTAACACCAAGTCAGAGTTGCACCTGGCAGGATTACCATTTCCACTGTTGTTATAGTAGGTAATCGGCAAGGTGACTAATAGACTCTCTGTTGAGACCACTCGAGTTGAATTAGATTAAAGGAAAGCTGCAAGTTGGCAGGCTCTGAATTTGCAAAGAACTATCAGATGTTTGCCTAGAGGCCTCATCTAGGTTGGTATATATCATCTACCTGGGTACTGAACTCTAGACCAGCTCATCTGGTGTCCTGCGTGAAACATCGTTCCTTATAGAAAATGACCTCGTTCTGCTTTTAACAGCTGATCGCCCTCCTTTCGATTCCTCCTTCGGCTGCAACCGGCAGAATCGCAGTAGTTGCACAGACTAAGCTTGGCAACTGGGACTGGTTCCCTCCTCAAGTAACTGACTCAGACGTACAGATTTGTTGCCTATCGCCTAAGTAAACCGGTCGCACAACAACATATCGGTTACCTACCGGCTTGTGTCCAGTTCAGGAGGCCAAAGCCAAAGTCATTTAAAGAGAGTAATATTACAAAAAACCACTGAACTCAGGTCTTATCCGCTCCAATGACAGTGACGTTTTTTAGCAGGACTGCAGACAGTTCGGTTCAACGAAATTCCATGGAAGCGCAAATCCTTTGAATGATACTGGACGAAACTCTAATGCTCGAATGTCGCATAGGCAAACATTCTGTAATGGAAATTCACTTTGTTGAAACCGTATTCGTCTCGACAGGGTTAGAGAACTTTTGCAAAAGGAACCTATTCCAGTCAGTTATGGAACTTACAGCACTTTCTATCGAAGCAATCTTACATAATTCAACGGCGGGCAACTAAAATTTCGTAAAAGAATGTGTAAAAGTTGCTACCTCTGAAGGGCTTATGGTTATTGAACTCGACAAAAGTGCAGGGTGATTTCCACAAGCCTCAGGGCTTTTCCGGACGTGAACAGGAGATTTGTAACAAGCAAGTGACCGGAGTATATTTTAAAACCGGAACAACGCGAAGCTTCTCTCATTTGCCTAAGCACACCCACTTTTGCCACTGAGATGGTTCAACGGCCGACGTAATCGTCCGTTTATCAGATCAAAGCAACACTGTCAGTAGTCGTTTGGAAGCATATAGGACTCGGGCAAGGGAAAATTAACGCGTACTAATTAAGGGGCAGAGAAACGTTGTTTTCAGTGATGGATATCAGCGTCGGTCTATTTGACTGTATCCCTAGAATGCTGGAAACCGAATGTTCAGAGAAAACAATGACCGGGATAAATCAAATTTGGCGCATTTTAGGATACTAAAGAGGTCGTGGCTGACAACGGTTACGAACTCTGGTGCAGTACTATTGTACATTGCGTCTGTTTACTAGATTGTCCACACACAAAAAAACTTTCTCAAGCAATTTATGGACCTGAAAGTAAAAGTTGAAAATCGTTATTCCAACAAAACTTTCATAATATTACAAGTGTTTCCATGTACAATTTTTGTGGTTCAAACCTGTGCACTTTCTTTTTATCAAAATGTTGAACAGCTAACTAGTTATTTTTGCTGTATCCCAACAAGGTGAACAAATTCGATTAGGTTTACCTGTCAGATTCAACTAAACAGGACAGAAAATCTTATCTGGAACAAGAGGAATCAATTTATGGGGAGCACTGAACAAAAACGCAGAGAGATGCAAAGTCCACCCACCAGTAATTCCCGATCAACCATCCGATTTGATTGCGTTCCAAAGATCGTCTCGAGTTGTCGCATCTCGCTAAAAAGTTTCTGTAATAGAACAATGTGAATCATTTGAGTGAAGACAAAAATCCTGACACTGAGAGATAATTTCACGAAGATTTATGAACACAGATGTCAAGGCCCGATCAGCACTTTCGCATATTCCGATGGATTTGTTGGGCTTTTCTGGTTGCACTTTTGTGATTAAGTCTCCTAATAAACGGACAAATTTCAACAATAAAATGGTTTGACGGAGTTTAGATCTGTAAAAAGATCACCGGATATTTTAATCCGGATTTGAATTACTCAGAGCGAAACCCTATCAGGCATTGACCTACACTCACAACATCAGAATCTGTATCCGAGACAGCAATGTCATTGTTGACACTGATGCTTCACTACCGTACAACCAAAAAGTTTATCTGATTTACTTAAAGCCTCAAGATGAAAAGCGGAGAAAAGAGTTGGTGCTGGTCTGTAGCAAGCATTCTGAGTTGCCAAACGTCTAAGCGCTTAATCAGATGATCTGAAAGGAAACCGATAAGACGGACGCTATTGACATAGAAAGGCCGCCGTTTCTTGCAGTGGCCACAACCAAGCGTAGATAGCTAATTGGGCCGCATACTGGAAGGTAGGAGGCACCAGCAACATCTAAACTCTTTGTAATCTCTTTCACGCTCTTCTGCCAAATCATACGTTGTCCACCTCGCGGCTCGCGCACGGAGAACAACACTCGTCTCGGTAGACGGTGTTTCGACATGCACAGCACACGACTGACTTACCGTAGTTGATGGTGCTGGATGTTGTCCGTGACTGGATTACTTGCTGCACAATCAAATACGCGTTTTTTAATTGCTTCTTCAAAAATTCGGACACCACTAACACTTCTGAGGCATCGGGGGTCAAAAACTTGAAGGTGCTTCACATCATCTCTCCAGAGAGGCCATCTGTCGCAACGGTTCCGCGATGCAGCCCTTACTGTAGTCCGATACATTTTGCCCTTGAAACTAAATGATGTGCACTCACAAGCCATCCAGAGCCAAAATGGTTAAAATTGCAAAGCAGAATTTTTCACAGCGAATATCGTGGCGCCAATAAACACTGTACAGCTGTTTCCGCCCTATTGGAAATCTTCATCAATGCGCACCTCACGAAACTCCGGGGATTTTGAAAAGGCGACAAATCGGTCACTAGTTTGAAACTCTGAGTTTTCGTGGGACGCGCACTGCTGATGGTTCCTAACAAGGAGAGAACGGCAAGATGAAGTCTCTATAAATTAGCCCTACACATTTTTACGTCTGCAGCTCTCACCTGAATAAGTACATCGTCTTCCAGCATCTTTTGGCGATGTAGCCACATTTGGACAACTTCCATCCACGTCGATTCTAATCTGTCCAGCCGCTGATCGAGTTCCACATAATGTTTGTCAGTTTCGCCCGATGTGATGCATCGCCCATACTGAATTAATTTGACAAATTCTTCTCGTTTTCCCTCCAGCTCAGCTTTGAGTTCACCATGTTCTCTTAGTTGTGCGTTTGCCTCGGCAACCGATTGTGCCTGTTCACTGGATGCAACTTCGTGTAACATTCGCCGAAGCCAAAGCTGATAGTCATCCAGACCCTGAAATGTTGCAAATCCGTAAGAAAAGTACATGTATAAGTTCATTCAGAGGCAGAATGAATGTTCTGTCCTACAGACAGTATCAAAACGTTTGATTCATACCGTCCTGATATACATCATTTCGCCACATGCTTTCCAAAGTTTAACTTGACTTCTGTTTTCATGTCAAACATGAAAATGTTGGCCAAATGGACACAAGAATTGACAACATACTCAGTCGGCGCTTAAAATTCGGCATGATTTGTATCATAGCTAGCGTGATAGGTGGGTATTAAACCCCAACTAGCACTGCGTTCCTCAAAAACTGCCGACAAACTGCCTTGCTTGAATTACGTTCATGATTAGCGGTGGTTTGCACTAGTCCAAAGAGCCGCAGCTGACTGCTATTGAGATCTTTGATAAACTGTGAGTACACTGAAGTTAGGCGGAAGGGCACTACGGTTTTCTACTTTCTGGAAGTGGTCTAAAGGAACCCTCTCTGAGAATTTGTCTGTCCAGCAAAGAAATAATCTCGCTGTGTTCCCATTTTATAAACGTCATCACAGTTCGACTGCCTTTTTAATGGAAGGCCCTGGGGCGATTTTTTGGTAGCAATTAAATCACTCTAATAGTTGGAGTGAATTTAGTTCTATCACGCTAATAGCATCCGAAGAGATCACATGTTTAGCTGGTTGAGTTCTACTTTTCTTGCGCATTCGAACTCTCCCAAACAGGAGCTGATCTGGACGATTCAGAAACTTTGCAGGACACTCGCAAGGACCATAAAGTACGTTTATTTTCGAAACATTGAGTAGTCGTATTGCTGAAACAATGGAAGGGACATAACTTGTAATACTCTAGAGGTTACAGTGAACAATGAATCTTTGAGGTGGATATTCAACTCGTTTCAAATGGTGCGCATAAAGCTTCGGTGAACCAATCAGGCTGAGATGCTATTTTAAACCAAATGGTTACAATTTCCATGAAATATTCTACGGAAGTTACAACTATTGTCCAAACTTTTTGAAAAGCCCTACTTACGGTCGATGGGATTGTCACTTTGGGGTTATTTTCCTGGCCTCGACAATCGATACGAATGCGGGGCGCGAATTATGAAGAACATTTCTCAGAATATTAAAAGCTTTAATGAGAACTCGAAATTACAATCTCAGTTTTCCTCCCAGAACATTAACAAGTTAAGAATAAATGTACAGTTGCTTGATTCTTATTCAGTATCCAGAGCGGAGTTCCAGGTAACCCTTCATCATCGTAGCTTAGTGATAAAGGTGCACTGATAAGGATTGGAGTTAGTTTGGAGCTAGTTACATGGTGACACACCTAATCTCCCACCGTTGCACATTCGTCTCACGTGACATTCCGCTCAATGTATCTTTAATTCTTCAAGTTTGCCATTTCTGCTTCATATACAAGTTCTAGATTGTGTTGTAATGAAAAACATAGAAGTTTCACTTGCGTGGGCTAGCTTTTCACAGCACTGCTTTGAGGTTTTTAACCGTCTAATAAGGACATACTTGATCATACTTGATCACTCTCCGTAACAGCCTAGATTAACAGAATGCTCAAAATCCAAATTCATCAAGCATCTTCAATAAGTTGGTGCTTTTCAAACCATTCTCTGACTGAATTAGACTTGAAGTCCTGGCAACAGTTTGTATTCTTTTCCGCTAGATATTTAGAGTTTATCCCAGTCCCTCCGCACCTAGAAAAACTCTTCTAGTTATAAAAAATGTGTAACGTTAGAGTAATCTACTGGATGTTCGCTAGACGTAACTAGACGGAGAGAATGATAAATACAGTTGATACTTAGCAATAGTAGTATAGCCTCACAGCCACACTTCGCCTTTTTGTGATAATGTATGAATACGTCTCACAACGATAACGCGAGAGACACGGATAGCACAGTGGCTGCATTTTTTCGGAAAATCGAAGCACACCTTTATCGTATCACGGAGATGTGTCAATATGTTGTACGCCTCAATGATTCCTAAATGTCTGCTGAATGTCACCTGTCGTAACGAGTTTTTACGGCAATGAAGGCCACCCATAAAAGCAGTAGGATGAAAAGCGTCTGATTTGTGCACCAGTTTAATGGCCAAAGCTTAGGTAGACGGTAAAAATTTTCATATCTCTCATGATTCGTATGCAGCTCAGTTAAAGTGAGGATGTATAATAGTACCGAATTTACAATTTTAAGTACACTTCAGATCCAGGATAATCGTGGGTTTCACGACATGCTTGCTCCACGAAACAACTCGCCTTCCACCTCTGTTAGGTCAATGCTGGGAGACAATTTTCCCCAGAAACAAGAGCATCCAGTAAAATCTCCGGCACATATATGAGCGTCAAGTTAGCAGATAGAATCACAAAATCATGCACACGACGTGAGAGGGCGAACGAATGAATGTCATTAGTTTGGATGTTTAGCTAGGCGAGATGGCTCGGTGATTAGAGCGCGAACCTATTAACCGGAAGGCCCGTGGTTCGAACACGGTAAACCTCCATTCATAGTTCAGCTGTGGCACCCTTTCGGTGCCTAACTGCTATGCCACCTAAAGGAAGCACGAGGGCTTCGATATTGCCAGGTTGATTGGTTGTTGGTCTGTTCGCCGAGCTTGGCAGTTGGATTGCAAACGTTTCATCACCAATCGACTTGACATCATCAGTGCGGGGTTGATGATGATGTCACCTCGATTGGTGATGAAACGTTTGCAATCCAACTGCCAAGCTCGGCGAACAGACCAACAACCAATCAACCTGGCAATATCGAAGCCCTCGTGCTTCCTTTAGGTGGCATAGCAGTTAGGCACCGAAAGGGTGCCACAGCTGAACTATGAATGGAGGTTTAGCGAGCCAATCACACTAGGTGCACTAGATTGCTGTGCGGTCAATCGCGACAGCCACTATGCTGACAAAACGACTTAGTGTTACCCGTCATTTGCGCACACAAACTTAAAACAATCGTCCAATCTTGATTTCGACCGTCGGTTTGTATTCAAATAGGCTCTTGCCATTCCAGACGGAGTTTATGCGTATCCATGGTGGCAACGAAAGCGGTTGCTTTTCCCTGCTTATTGGCAGCATCCAATCACATCTAATGCCAGTTCCCGAACAAACCAAACACATCAAGGACTCATTCACTGGAAATCCTGTAATCCAAAACTCATATTATGTCGAATCGCCTATTTTCTGTCGGACTTTTCCGACTAAATCTAGTGGCACGTAAATAATGGGAACACCGGTCTCCCTTTCGAGGATTTGGTCCTTCCTTACAGAAACTTTCTGAGTGATCTAAAGGTTCTTTTGACAACCCTAAAAGTCATTGGACCACCCAGCATAAATCCGGATTTTTTTACGAACATTAAGTTTCTCTGAGAACATTAGGCAATATTCTGTTTGCTGACAGTCACTAACAGGAATCGCGTCTACAACCTTTCATCCGTTTTGTCCTAATCCGCCAAGATGTGCAAATATCTTTTTGGAGAAAGGAGTATTCTCAAGGAGTAATCGCTAAGACCGTAGGAGTATCGTCATACATACGAATTACCTTCAGTCACCTACTTTACGGTTAGTTTTTACGCATGAAACCTGGTCCATGTCATTGAAAACGAATATTCATTTTGTAGATAAAGTTTTTTTTGCTAGAAGTTCACTAGGTAAACATGCGTGGTCGACCATTAAAATCTACCGTCGGTGCGATGTATCCGCAATGTGGAAAACAGAAATAACCCAAAATGACCATGTTCAAGCAGTTTTCAGATGGAAATATTTTATGGAGAGGGAATGCTAAATTTATACTTATCTTCTGATTTGCGATGTATCTTAGATGGAGCCTTCCTAGTACTGCAGTGCATTCCACTGTTCCGTTTAAGGCCATTTGCCACCACGTTCGGTAAAACAACATCTTGCAAGATGTCTTAAAGAAAGGATAAATTCAAGAGGTAGGATGAGAAAGCCCTCAGTAACCTGTGTTGAGATGATCGACTGAGGCATGTGATGGACACGCATTGGTATAATTTACGGAGTACAGGAGTACAGGTTGTCTGACCTGACCGGCTAAAACTCACCGCACAAGTATCCAGCTTTCTTTCGTGTGCGCAGTAACAGCTAACGGCCACGATACATCTTTTAGTGGTTAGTGCGCATCTTCGGTTCAAACCTGACCGGAACTTTCAGCGCCAGTTTTATCCACCATTTGCGAAGCAGAAGAAATCCTCAGATTTACCCACAGTAGCGTTGGTCTGTTACGAAGAAATCCTCAGATTTACCCACAGTAGCATTGGTCTGTTGTCATGATGGTCAGCGTACGTCTTTGCAACTGATGGCCTAATTACAGTGACACCGAAATTCTCTAACAGCCAAGTGAATGCGTGATTGGGCACACAAAACCAGTGAACAACGAGCACTGTCACGCAATGTCGCTAAAAGTTGGGGAGGGTGGCAAGCTACTGTTCTTCTTCCGCGTAAATTTTCACTAGTGGCACTGACAGTTGAACAAACTAAGTGCTTTCTTGGACGACTTTTATTATCCAAGAGTCTTGTAATGTCTGTTCAGGCAGCAAATGATTTCAGGTTTGTCCTTCAAGTTGTTGCCTGATAGCTGTCAAGCTATCAGAGAATGTTCCTAAGGAGATTCGTTAGATTCAACTTAGGAGTATTTTGGACCCATATGTACAATAAAGTAATTGGACAAAAACCCAAGTCTATATTGATTATGAGTGACCTTATGATTGACTCTTACAAGCTTGCTTCCACCGTGAAATAATATCGCAGGCCTGAGAGCTCAGACAGGACCAAATGAGTATTAGTCTTCCCAAGCCTCACCAATTGTCCGCGACCTTTCTGTTCAGTCAGTAAGAGTTATCAAACGGCGCAGTGGATTGGATTTTCGAAAACACCAATAAGGATTACATTTGGTTCAGTCTCGTCTTCTGAAACCCCGTGTGTGAAAGGGGCCTTTTAATTGACAACGAATAACATCCACCCCTACGCGTTAGCATCATTCTAAAATTGGCCATAAGCAAGCCAGCTCCACGCCATCAGGAAGTACCGCTGACATTGCAATCTGTTTTGAGCTTTGCACGTTGTACAGCGGTTGTCGTGGGAATATATTTGCCTGACGAAAGGGCGCAAGACCAAGTACATATTGCACCTCCATACTGTTGTGGACATGCACCTTATTTCTAGCAACTCGGCAACTGCTGATAGTGCTAAAGAGATAACACTCTTTTTGGTTCTTTTTTCTGATCACAGAACTGCTCATAATTGGTCATGTTCCTAATAATTCATAGATTACCGGGCGGTTCTAACGCACACCTGAAAGCACAGGGGTTTGACCAAGGGCAGCCTGTTCCGTAATCACTTAATTGGTCTATCAATTGATACAATTATCCAATCATGTTTTAATCATTTTCGCCAGTTCTATCAATAGATGCTCCCTTATCCACAACTGCGCGCCTATTGTTTTCCATTAGGTTTTTGATACTGAGATAATGGGGAGTGGGATTAGCTCGGCGGTTATCGCTGACTCAGGTGCAGCAGAAAAAGGAAAAAGCAAACAAATCTGTTCCTGAGGACGCGTTATTGTCCTTCAGGGGCTGTCACGGATTTGTGTACAAATCGACAATATATAAACGGCATCCCATCATCCCTCACGCTACTATTGGTAACCGACACCCTCATTAACTCATAGTAGAGTTGCATGCGATTATTGTAACAGTGACAAACTGTCCCAAAGGACAGCAGTTTGTCACTTTCTTTCTCGATAGAACAAGAGGACTCGATTTGCGCACACGGACACGCCGAGGAAAGTAATTTTATTGTCCTTGACATGAGGTTGTACGTAGACGAGAGGGATAACTAGTTCACTGTCGAACCCCAATTCACGTCATTTTGTGGAAAACATACAAACGTCCGTCGCACTGGTGCAGACCCGTTGAGTACCGTCCACTTTGACTGGCCTAGTAGGTGTTGTTATGTTTCCGTTTAGAATAACAATGGATTGATAGACATGCTTTCAGCAAGTGTTTCTCAAGTCACACAGTTGCAGCAGCGAAGACAGTAGTGCTTAACACAAAATTAAATGGGCACGATGGATATCAAGCACGAAGCTAGATGAGACACGACACTGGTTACCTGTCAAGAAAATAGATGTACAAACCACCACAAGGATGACCTGGGTTTGTCCGTGCAGGCCATTCTATTGGTAATCTGAACCAGTTATTTCTTGACAAGTAGACAAAGTTGTCTCTCACTCGGCCTCCTGGTTGATGCCCACTGTGCTCAGTAATTTGTTATCGTTATCCCTGGTCACCTGTTCCTTCAACTTGAGACTCCGAAAACTCAAGTTATCTAACTGCGCGCGAATTGGACACAAAACACCCGCTAATCTGGCAGGAACTCACCATCAACGAAACGTATCCAATTATAGTTTTATGACGTTTTCGCGTTAATGTAGACAGCGGCTTCTCCACATCTGTGATTAATCTCACACATACACGGCGGAAACCATTCTAGGAAAAAACTGCTACTTGATTTTGGCACGTAATCCAGTGCCCAGTAGGTAGCAGATTGTCACTTTTTAGGTGTTGTACTCACGCATTCAGTTATCAGCTGACAGTGAGAACATTCTGTGGAAGTAGCTGAAAGTCTAACAAGTATAAAACCTCGTTTTTCGGAAAAGTTTGGTAGCAATCGGTAGATTTATTGCTGGGCAACGTTTCGCTTTTGACACAAAAGCTTCGTCAAGCCAAGTGACTAGGTTACGAGGTTGGTCGAGATTTAAGGCGGAAGGAGAACCAATCAGCTAAGTCAAGCTAAATCTCTGTTGGGTATGAGTCGAGAGATTTTTGGTGTTGGGGTGGGTGACCAAGTGTTAGGCCGATTGGGAAACTACATGGATTTGGGTTCAGCCTAGGATCTAGTTCTTCCGAAGCTTTATTGCCAAAAGCGAAACGTTGCCCAGCAATACATCTACCAATTGTTACCAAACTTTTCCGAAAAACGATGACTACTCAATCGGTTCCAAGCGTTTTTCAACCTATTGAAGTATAAAACCTCTTTTCACAGCTACATTTTGGCTTAGCTGGGATTTGTATTTGAAATTTGGGTGATTTTATGGGGTACATGTTAGTAAGAGCTTCTCCTGAAAGCAAGAACTATTAGAACATGTGACTACGGGGCCATTCTAGATTTCTGGTTATTGGTAAAACATGAATTATTTACATCCCGTGGGCCAACTATCTAGACAACAGCCACTCGACAAGGGTTTTCCGAGGAAGCTCTCCCAAACTTCATCTCATCATGTGGGAAGTCCTCACGTGTTTACCAACTGCGCTCAAATTTTGTGCAAGCAATCTGAAACCTGACTGAATGAAACCGAACAACCTTCCCAGTGTGAACTGAGTCAACCGATTGATAGTCGGTTGGATCGCCTTTAATAATCGTGAGATGCTTATTGGCGTTCATCAATGCTTCGCTTAGATTGACTTCGCTTGCGTAGGAAAAATCATTGCTATCCACAAAATGCCCCTTTGAATCTACGACAAATCCTAACTGAGTAAAGCGTAAACGGTTGGTAGACGCATTTGCAAAGTCAGCTCTTTCTACCTACCATGCTGGCATCCTGTCTCCATTTTCGTTTTGACACAAAAACAAACGAAGTTCAGTCGAACAATAGGAGACAAAAAATCGGCTACAAAATCTATTGTATTGGAATGATATTACTAAACGTGGAAAATTATATCCGTTCACTTAAGAGTATGTGTGCAGATCTGAGCAATGTCTACCAGTCCCATACAGGTGAAGCGCACAACTGAAGCAGCGCCGTCTGACAAGTTAATCAGTGGATTAGTGGTCGGATATCGCGATTTTGAGTTGAGCAACTCGTTTGAAACCTTTTTTCACATCTTCTGTCAAAACGGTCGGTAAATTTTTGTCCAAAAACAAACTGTTTGCCGAAATGGATTAATTATGCCTTGGGAAAATCCGATGCACTCGAGCAACCTCGCTTTGAAAGTACTTTGTGAAAGTAGCCTTGTGAAGGAGAGTTTGTGTGGGATTCTTGAGCTTTAGAAGTAAGATGAAATTTTGTGTTCGACATTCTTACAGAAATTTGAGTGAACGTTCCAGATGATCGCACTTTTGAGCTTCCTTAAAACCAAAGAGGTCATTTGGTATCCCAAATAAAATCAATTCAAAAAATAGTGCTTGGTTCAGTTATTATCATCAAGAAAAGTTACCAAGTTGTTTCTTTATCGATCGTTGCCCTCGGGAACAATGTATTTGACTTGGCTTCCTCAAGTAACGTGTTCACTTCACATTGCGATTCGAGGTGAATCAGACCTATTAGTGCTTATCCAATTTGTAAGGACCAAAATGCGTTTTTACGTGGCGTTGTTTTCCCTAGATTCTTCATTTGTCCTGAACAATTTTGATGAATTTTCCTGTTGATCAGGAACAAGCAGTCGGTAAAGTGCACAAAAAGCGACGGATGGAACTCCAGTTTCATATCTTCCTTGAGGCTTGTGATGGTTGCAATCCAGGACAAAGTGGTTGTTGCTGTTGTGTAATTTGTGTGGTTCGTTTGGTTTAACGATTGAAAATTTCCCCAAGCACTCTATCTCACCTAGGCCTTTCACATATCCATCCAAGCAATACACAAGTCAGTCTCTTGTGAATAGCCATTTCAGTCCTGGAATCACTATCCTGCTTCGTCCGTACCATAGTTGAGTCGCTCGATTAGAGTGCTGGTGTCCGAAGTGTCAGCGCTAATGGTCCCCAGTAAGAGCGAAACTTGAGACGACTGGGTCACCATTTTGAAGTGAACTGGTCAGGATAATCGGGCTGCTCATTGGTTGTTGATCAGATGGCTGTTGATCTGTTCGCCGAGCTTGGCAATTGGCTTGCAAACGTTTCGTCACCATACGAGGAGACATCATCAGTGCGCAGTTGGGTGCACTGCGCACTGATGATGTCTCCTCGTATGGTGACGAAACGTTTGCAAGCCAATTGCCAAGCTCGGTGAACAGATCAACAGCCACCTGATCAACAACCAATAAACTCACCCGAGCTACAAATATTCCAACGCATTACCAATCGGGCTGCTCAGCTGCTCCACGGAAATTGATTAGTACATAAATTCTTCAAATCCGGTAGCTACTTGCAAGCGGTTAGTCTGTCAGCTACCTCAGATATGGACCACCCACATGGTTGCCGAAATGGTCGGTATGTTAATTCGGAATCCCAGATCATTCTCAAATGCCTCGAGCAAGCAACATTCAGGAATCTAGCTTCCACAAAGTAGGCTTAGGAAAACTGATTTATGAGGTGTTAATTTATGAAGTTCGCATAATAAACATATTGTGACCTCCCAAAGAGAAATATACGTTGTCCGGAGTAATTATTAATTATTGACCTCCGTTTAGCCCAAAATGACTCAAACTCAGTGGGTCACAAATGAACCTGGCGGAACAGTTCTGAGTTCTTAGTTGCCGACCTTCAGAAAAGCAGATAAAAGCAGATAAAAGACAAGCAGATAGAAGTCTGCCAGACAAGACTTCACCACCACCACCACCACGACCACCACAACCACCAACACCACCAACACCAACAACACCACCAACACCAACAACACCACCAACACCAACAACACCACCAACACCAACAACACCACCAACACCAACAACACCACCAACACCAACAACACCACCAACACCAACAACACCACCAACACCAACAACACCACCAACACCAACAACACCACCAACACCAACAACACCACCATCACCACCACCACCAACACCACAACCACCAACACCACCACCACCAACACCACAACCACCAACACCACCAACACCAACAACACCACCAACACCAACAACACCACCATCACCACCACCACCACCACGACCACCACAACCACCAACACCACCAACACCACCAACACCACCAACACCACCAACACCACCAACACCAACACCACCACAACCACCACCACCACCATCACAACCACCACCACCACCACAACCACAACCACCACCACGACCAACACCACCACCACCACCAACACCATCACCACCACCACCACCACAACAACAACAACCACCAACAACACCACCACCACCACCACCACGACCACCACAACCACCAACACCACCAACACCAACAACACCACCAACACCAACAACACCACCATCACCACCACCACCACCACCACGACCACCACAACCACCAACACCACCAACACCACCAACACCACCAACACCAACACCACCACCACAACCACAACCACCACCACAACCACCACCACCACCAACACCACCAACACCAACACCACCACCACAACCACAACCACCACCACCACCAGCAACACCAACACCACCACAACCACCACCACCACCAACAACAACAACAACACCACCACCACCATACCTCACAGGAAAACAATCAGGATTGCTAGGCGAACAACGATGAAGATGATTACTTCAATAAATTTGGCTTGCCTGAAGAAAGTGCTGGAGTTCCGCAGAGATTAGCAGCTTCTCTTGCCTCTCATTCAGTGCCGCCTGAAGCTCGTCCCAGTTTGTTTCGAAATCCATAAAAACCCGTTCAACTTCTTCCGCTGCCAACCACTCACTGGATATAAGACGTAGGTCTCGACGACCAGGAGCTTCATTCCTCAACCTACTCTGTAGATCTTCTACCTGATTCCGGAGCTCTTCTACCCCCAGACTAAGGTGTTCCATGTCTTCTTCCCAAGCGAAGAGTTTTCTCTGAAGCTGAATCAGACTATTTAAATCAGTGCCAAGCTCATCTGTGGATAACAAAATGATGTATTTCTCTGCGATTTGGTTGTTTAGTTGTTCAATTTTTCGGTAGAATGTGTTGATCGCTTTGGCTATATCAAATCGTGTTTGGCGCGATTCTTTCAGTCGCTGAAGTTTATTCCAACGTTCCTGAATATCCTCCGTTATTTTAAAGTGAATTATCCCCTTTTCTGTTGATTTTTCCTCAACATCCGACAACCTGTCACTTTCTACAACCCTTTCGGATTCAAGGTCAAAATCAGCAGGTCCCTCTTCTTCCGACAAAACGATGCCTCCCATAGTTGTCACAATGAAGTTCGCCAGCTCTTCATAGCCGTTATTTCCTTTCATATCCGACATAGCTTGGTAAATTCGTTTGTCCAATTTTGTAATTTCTGATACCACCTTGATTGAAGCTTGAATTTCCCTCAGTAATAGACTGAATCGATAAATCTTTGCGACCAACGTTCGGTCTTCTTCCACAACAAACATATCCTCACCGTCCTCTTCAGTTTGTCGCGTTGGAAACGGCAGCTTACCGTGTGCTCTTGGCGCTAGTTCAGGTAATAGGGAACTCAGGTTGTCGTACCTGAAATGGGTGTTTAAAGAACAGAGATCACATGAAAGTCACGTTACTGTATTATCCCATATCTAAATGCTCCGATAGGGGTGATTTTGTGGAACAAATGAGCAACGTCCAACTTTGACCTGTGGAAACTGGAGGTGAGAGAATTTGAAGTAAAATTCATCGCGAAACTCAGTCTTCTCCCCTCCGTTAATGTTAACCTCCCGAAACAGCTGCATGCAATGCTTACATAAAACATATATTTGCTGAAAATAAAGCAAACCTTTTGGCTTCACCTTTCAAATGAGATTTCTTTCGGTTCTCTCTCGCTCTTAACTGAAAGACTTTTTTGCCCATTGCCATATTTTTTCTGGAGGCAGATGAAAAATTTCAACTCCGTTCTTTCCTGTCTAATGAGGCTGTAGGTTTTTATTCCTTTTTTACCCCTGGTTTTTTCTCTCATAACACCCCTCCAGTTTATTCTACGTGGTATCTTTACGACCCTTTATATACGCGCATTCGTGTTTAATCATCCACTCCGAAGCGCGAGCACACGCGCAAGCAAGTTTGCGTGTGTGCGTAACTATCCATCACTTTTGAACTCCGCCGTCAATCGATCGTGGTTCAGGGGCACTTGATCCATTGTTGTATTTGGTACAAACCTCGGGCTGGCAACTGAATCGAATTTTGGGGAGCCAAATCCTGGAGTCCGACTATTGGAACCAGATATCCAATTGAATGATGACGTCACATGAACTAACCACAGACTTTGATTGTCACTCTTTGGTATATTTCATACTTTGGTTAAGTTAATACTCGTGACTGACGCATTGATCTGAAAGGTTTCTCTCAAAGAGAGACAAATTGCAACGTTTCGTGACTTCCCCTAATAATGGTCGAATCACATGCAAAAAGACTGTCTGCTCATATAATTAACTTATTTTTGCAGACAGGTTTGGGAAAAATGACTTACTACCAGAACCTAAACAGACAAAAGATAGCATTTTCATGGACTTCAAAGAAGCTTTTGCTTGTCATATTAGGAAGCTGAAGTTCTACAGTTGACATTTGACGTCAACAACGTCACTGACTTTCATCCTTTGGGTGACGTCAATCCATGCTGTAAACCTTGGAATCAGCCGTTTCAACCTAATTACTATTGTCAGTAATTCTAGTTCATTAATCTCTGAAGATATGCGGCACGGACTGGGAACATTGACGAAAATATTCGACAAGTCAGTTTGGGCTCCCAATGAACGCTGGTATTTGACGAGTGTCAAATCATGTGAATTAAATTGCTTGATGGAAAGTCCCCAGGGCCGCATGTTGGAAACTGCAGGTTTTCACAAGTCTAGTGAGTTACCTAGAGCTTGTAAGTGGAGTTCCGCAGATTAATCAAGCATTTAGACGCGGTCACCTTAGATGCAGGATGAAGTCAAATTTGCACATTTGAAATGTGTAAGTGACCGTGGTGGCTGTATACGAGTTAACATTGGACGGCATTCCGCCTAAAGAATGAAGCTCGAACTAGTGGTCAACCAAGACTTTTTCGTTGGGTAAGTTTGAAGAAACTGTGATGCTGATTCCTTGGATATTTGGCTTCCTGCACACTAACCTGACGGACTGCTGTCTGCAAGAACTTACTGGGTATTTATGGACAGCGCATCTCAATGCTGCAAGCGACCACAACCTCATGGACCTGTGCAGCTTCTGGGTGCGTCTGCTTGGGTACAACCAAACTTGCAGGTCATTGTAAGCCACCACTACGGACTCTACAGGTAGTCGCTTAGGGCGAGTTTGCACTGATTTCCAATCAGCACGGGCGGTACCTTATTGTACTACAAAGTACAATCCGACGACATCCTCTGGGTATGCCATTTTATTTGAGGGTAGCATGTCACGCCACCGGAACCTGGATGAATGATGAACAACACCAGCTTCTTGGAGTAAAATAGCCGCTTCTGGTGATCGTCCATTAACCACCATGATTACTCTGACCGGTGGCTGTCAACTGGCCCTTACGTGTCTACCCGCCAATCGTATTTCTTCAGGTTAACGTCAAAGTCCGCGGCTTTCACACGACGTCAAATTTGGCTCCACACAAACCACTTGTGCATGGGCACACACTGGGACGACCAGTGTTCACCGGTACGTCCGGTTAGGATTTTGTCCGATTTAAATGCTGCCTTCTGTAAGATAGTTATTCCCGGATCACAAGTAATGTTCTCAAGAAGGGTTACGTGCATGGGTTATTTACGGGAAATGAGACCCAAAGGTTACAAACGCAATGATCGGAATGTCTATGGTCGGTAATTTATATCACACACTTTAGCTTTGTTAGTCAAACTGAAGCTTTTGGTTTTATGAACAAAAGTATCGATTTTCTCACCATTCTTTGGCAATAAAATCCTCCGTAGACCGAACAAAAATCCTACTAAACACAATAAGAACGGAGTATTTTTAGGCTTTTCGAAGTCCACCATATGTATACTGATAGGGATGTTTGGTGGTTCCCTTTCTGCTTTCCACATACTCAGCTAAAAGCTAGGCAAAATTCAGAAAAAAAAACTTTGCAATACCTTTGTGAGAGAACCTTTCTGGAACAAACAACCAGAAATACAAAGCATTTTCAGCGAATACTTCTGCTCGGCTGTTTAGGAGTTCCGGGATTAGGTGCCCTTGATTTCCCGTTCCTGAGGCATGTTTTCCTTCCCTACTTCTCTCGCTACAAGATGTGCCCTGACTTGGGAAACAAAATGTTGTCCGTGGGTGTCCTTGAACACTGGATGCTACCCACGATTCAGAAATCGTACTCCCTTGAAGTAGACACAGGCTTTCCATGAATATCCTCTCCTGGTAAGTCTGTACTTAGCATGTGCCGTAACACTGAATAGGTCTAACCTCAAAGCAAGCTGAATGTGATAGCATTCTAAGGCCGCTTGTTCAAAAACGAACGTGAAAGTACACTCAGTCTAGAGTACCATCATGGATGGTAACACATGCATCTTTGATCTGAAGCCTTCTCACATGGATAAAGATGTCGGGAAAGGCTCACCTCACCTATAAAATGCCTTCATAAAATGAATTAGTAAAAGAAATGTCAGTAGTTTGTGTCCTTCCGCAGTTATGGCAAAATGGAGAAAAGTGCTCCAAAAATGTTTGAGCGGTGAGATTTAGACTCGCCAAAGCAGCAAACGGAAAGGCAACACCATATTATTTCGTAACATTGTTGTAAATCAACACTGTTGTCCTCGCGTCTAAAGCGCTTGGGCTTGTGATCAGCACCACCGCGAGGAATTTAGTATGACTGAGGTAAGTGGTGTTTTAAAAAGAGACGTTTTGCAGGTCTGTTTTACAGGTGACATCTCCTACTTTTCAACTGACTTTCCAGTTATAAACGGATGAGATCTGACCTTGAACGTTAGAGGTATGGAATGATAGGAAAAATGCTTTCGCTGATTGTCATGCAACTCTTAGTACCGTGTGTTAAAACTCACATCGTATCAGTCCAGTCCCCCAACTGGGCAATTTTTTCACGAAGCAATAGCGCATCTCGTTTCAAGGAAAAACGCTCCTTTTCCACGATGCAACACTCCAGATAACGTTGAGCCTTTGATTGCACGAGGTCAACATAGGTGAGTAACGCTTTAGAAACTAACTGTAGGCTTGGATGCAATACCAGCTTGAGGTCGATGTCCGATGGAGATGGAACGGGCCGTGGACAAACTTCTTCGCGTTCAAAATCACCGAGACCCGTTTGTTCCTCCGTTATACTTGTTACCGAACATGAGATTGAGTTCAGCTGATCTTCCTGTTCTTTAGTATCTAAAACCACATCCATAGTGTTTTCTTTACAGGTATGCTCGAGTGAAACGTGTTCTTCATCTGCCACAGTTATCTGGGGGAGAGGATCAGTCTCTTCCACGACGTCTCCAACTGTCTTGGTCACTTTTTCCTTTGGTGTGCCAGGCGACTCTCCCAGAGGTTCTATGAGGTCCTCGGAATTTTTCGCATGCTCTTCTTCTTCTTCTAAATCTGAGTCACTTTCATTTGGGCTTTTGGGTTCAGAAGCCACCTCATGGATGGACGAGATATCCTTTAGGGACTCTTCTACAAATGTCTGTGAACCCGACCTTGTCCATGTCAACTTATCCATTTCAATGTCCATTTGAGTTACGGTTGGTTTTGATGCAAGGTACTGCAGTAGCTTCTCTCGAACCGATTTGGCTAGATCTGGAAATTCCATGAATTTTTCTATTGCCTAAAAAGGAAACAGAGGAGTAGTCATATGTTATATTATTTTACGTATTTCACAGATATATTAAAGTGAGGCGGCCACTGTTGTGAGAATGCATGATACACAATACTTAGCTAATACTGTTGAGTATTTATTTCCGCAATCGACCCGTTCAGTCTACTTTTACGGTTTGAGATAAAACTGGGTAAAAAAAGACAGTTTGCTCATCCGTAAAAATAAAGAAGTTGATAGACTCTTTAGCACAACATATCAATGACATTCGTAGGAAAGACCAGCAGGAAGTATATCCGATTTGCAATTAAATTTGTTCACTTGTCAATCACAAGTCATTGGAATGTCGACGCAGATGACTTCTGTTCATTCAACCGTAGAAGTAGATTGGAGAGCTGTATCGAAGATCTTTTCCAACTTCAAGACCACCTTCTTAATCCAAACTTTTCTTGATAGTCACGCAAAGAGGTATAGGCAGATTTACCACTTGCAGATTTACGTCATTCACATTTTGATTACTGCAAATCTGTCCAGCAAAACTCTCATGGTTCTCGAGTGTTTCTTGTAAAAATGGGAGCTGTTTGGTGTAGGAAGACTCATTAGTTAGATTATCAACAGTTGAGTAACGTAGAATACAATACACGAGAAATTTTTTTCGTGTTAGGTAAAATAGTAGTCGAATTCTCCTAAATTATACTCGGGGCAGTTGATATGCTGCTTGAGGTTTGGTGATTGCGTTTTGCACTGCAGTTTGCATCTTAATCAGCTGAACCGTTTGTGTGATGTGTGGATCAGCCTTATCTTTATACCGTACATTTCTTCGCTGGATACTCGGGGGCAGGAAATGAAAGCCATCATATCCGCCAGGGATGATCAGCCGACTTGTCAAAGCTTGCGTACAGTCTGCTCATAGCTGCATGACCGATCCCACTTTACGTTTGTTCTGCAGAGGCGAGGTCATCGAGCCGCCGATAGTGTGCTTCGCTTACTTACTAGCATGGCCTACTATTGACAATGAGCCCACGGATTCAGCTGCAGCGAACACGCTTACATGCAAAAATTACTGACTGTGGTAAGTCCAGAGCCCGTGTTGGTATCTTGCTAACATCCGTGCGCCTCAGGCACCAGAGCATCGACATGTGCCCCCATCTATCATCAGCAAACGGGGAAATATTTTAAAAAAACTCTAGAAACTTATTTACAGTACGGTTGTCTCGGTTGTTCCGTTTGAGTGAGAAACACCAAAATCGGGTAGCCGATAGCGTTCTCCAAGACTAAACAACTTGCCACCGGAATACGTGCTTTATCGTTCGCATTCAAGCTGTTCATCGGTCACATTGATTTTATTACTCTGTTCTGCAGTATGCTCTTGTTGATGCCCTGCAAGGCTTAGTAGGTAAACAGATGGCATTCATCAGACTACGATAGAAACGCTGGCCTTAGCAGAAGCCTTGCTTAACTGTTTTTTTACGTGGAATAACGACTTTGGTGTGCAGCTGTTCCGCAGCGTTGTGCTTAGGGATTCATCCCCCCGATCGACTATATGAATACACGTTTAGTTCACAAATCAGTGGGACCCACTGCTCCCGCATGTGCTGCATTCGAAAGTTCCGCAGCTTACTGCCGGACTGTATATTTATTCCTTCTAGTAGTGACAACCAACTCATGATTTTGGACTCATTTTGTTGTTGTACCACCCATATATCGGCCAAACCGGATAAATCTACCATACACGGAGTATTTTGAACTGTTATGTTTGATGTATGAGCCGTTATTCGCATTTCCGTAACATTCACTGGGTCTGCTTTATTAAGGAAAGTAGCTATACCGTTCCCGGAATCCTTCATGTAGTGCAATCCTTCGTTCTTGCTGGCATTCAGTGTTTTAGAATAACTTCCGAAATTTTTTATTTTGGTACAGGAAAGGTATTTTTGGAATTAGCTGATTGATTTTCAGTTTGCCACTTGTCCCATCCGGATGAACCTACCAAGTCAGTTGGGGCTGTTCAGTGTTCCTTTTGCTAAAAGATTAGTTTTAACGGAGGGTATGTACAGCGCTACTGAGTTGCGCGCTTTTGATGTGATTTCTGAAAAGTCTTGATGGTAGGAGCTCGGGCTTTACTCAGTAGGTTCAAGAAAATGACAGGAATAAGTGCATATTTCGTTTGATCTTTTCGCAGGCTATCATATTCAGGCTAGTTGTCCAGTTGGTCAACAGTGCTGATGAGCTATGCTTACTTTGGTCAAAGTGACCAAACTGGAGTAAGTATGTGCATTTTTCTCCGAGTTCCATTGTTGATCTGTATACATACTGAGTCACTGCGGTCTTTTTGAAACCTGCCGGTCAGACCAATCATAGTAGTGGAGCGAAATGACACAACTACTAATTATCTTTTTACCATAACACTTCGTAACGGGGCATTCATGAGGGTCAGTTCTACACGATCCAGTAATTTTCTCCAGGTTCTCCGACTGTGGTTGATCCTCCGCACACAGGACAACTCTCAACAGATGTTTACTATCAGTTTGTTAGAATTACTCGGTAATCAAACTTTGGAAAAGCATGAGTTTTTATGAAATACACATTAAGAATGGAAAAACGAATTAGTCCCACCTGACTGAAACCGAAAACGAACATAGTTTTCCCACTGGAGCAAAACTTTCATCTTTCGCTGCTTCAGTGGAGAACATGTAATTTGAATCCAAACAAGTTTGTTCAACGTAACCATTCCTGTAGGCGTAGTTTTTTTGTATGATTTTAAAAGATGTCGATGTCCCGCTGCGCACGTTTCACATCCAACTTGGGTTTCTCTGAATTTGGACCATTGTGAATTTGCTCTAACCAATCGTTTACTTATCACAAATTCAAATGTATCGTTACTTACAGAATGACAGTTGGGATAGTTGAAATGCTAAGATATTACCATAGATGTTTTCAGAAGCTAAATTCAATATTGATTTTAAAAAATACTTGTTCGCCGTTTTAGTCGTTGCGCGCTGTTTGCTTCCAATCTGGTATTTGTGGATGGAAAATCCCTTCTCCATTCTGTGGCTCAAACGCTAGCTGTTGATCACAGTAACTAATTCGTGGATGTCTGAAAAGAGGGAGCAAACTTCCTGAAACGGACTATTTTTGTGGTGGGCACTACTCACGTACTGATTTGTTCAAATTTCCATAGGTGCCGATCTAGTATTTGTTATCCGATGGTGTTAAATACTGACGACTGTTTCCCAGCTGATGACGACACGTGTACTCCGGCTACCAGAATCAATGAAGGAATAACAACTCGGTAATCAGTAGCCAGTGAGCCTACTCAAGCTTGAGATGACTCAGTGGTTCAGGTGCAGATTCTCTAAACGAATATCCGAGGTTTCAACCTGACCTCTGCTTCTCGACCGCTTGGGCGACCTGACAGTATCCCAGCCGTCGTGCCTCCTTCGGGTGGTATGGTGGCAAGGCACCAAAAGAGTATTACAGTTGACATATCACGGAGAATAGATGGGCTACTCTGCAATTTCATAAATCCTGTTCAAACTGCCGGTGTTCACTCAGTTTACGTGACTGATCTGTAACAACTTTGTTCATACATCAAAGCAAATGTAACTTCACACATTTACCGTAGTGTTTTCAATGAATTGTGCATGGTATGTATAAATTTTGATTAAAAGTCATCGTCCCCCTTAGGAAATGAACCGCAGTAAATACATGTTAGCCCGGAATTTTATATTTAGGCATTACTTACTGAGAATCGCAAATGTGCAATCACCGCGAGCGTCACTCACACACTTTAGGTAAGTTCGACCTACACCAGTCAAAAGAATTTATTCGCACACTATAAATCTCGACGTTGAGTGTGATTACTAAAAATTTAACGTCGGTGCTGGAGAAATGGTGATCCCGAAAGGGTACGTGCGCCCCTCCGAATTCGGAAAACTGAGATACATTCAACATTTGTGGGTCCTCAATTAACGTGCATGTAAGCAGCGTGTCTATTAACTTATTGTATGGGTGAGTGTACTATTTGAGCCAATAGTTGCTTTTCAGTGATACCATCTCAAGTGTACTCTCTCCTACTCCTATTAACTTTCGTGCAACATGGTTTATCACTCAACCCAACTCATGACAGTTCTTGGGCGATAAAATATGCAACCAAGACAGCGCTTTTGATCTCCTAATACCGGAACAAGAAGGAACAGTATGACAAATGAAGGGCTGGAGAGGTAGAGGTTTTAGAGGAACCGTGGAAACTGAAATGATAACATGTTGGATCGGGCAAAATACTGTAACATAATTGGGGCCTGACTAAACCTTCATAGAGCATTTGGTTCGCCGGACGCTAAGCTTCCTTCTCGTGTCCTTTGACAAATCGATTGGTCAGTGAACCCGTTCACTGAAGGAGAAGATGGGTTCATTCTCAATCAAATAAAAATTTGGGCTGGTAGCACGAGAATTGCGGATTTGTAGTTGGGAATCTCACGTCTAAAATTAACTTTGGCCATTCAAGCCAAATATCCGGTTGCGTGATGAGACTGGAGCTTTCTAAATTATCCAGTCTATAAATTAATTTCGAGTGAAAATGTAGAGTGAAACAACAAATGATAGTATCTTGATTGCATATCAAAACATTGAGCTGCTCTCAGTAGGCGAATTGTTCGATTTGTTAAAGTACTGGATAAGTGGCGAAACTCATCCAATGAAACCGATCGCAGAGAGTTTCTAGGAAATGTCGTTGCAGTTACAGAGTTTACTTGTAAAATTTAGGTTTCTGTCCCTTGTATAGGGCTGGAAGTTCTACGCAAACATTCCAGAATTGTTTTTGCACAGTACAACTCATGAGCTCGTTAACTTCTAGCCTGAAAATTCATAGTTTGTGTTGAAGAGACGGGGAGTTGAATAATGTTGCATGTGGGCCCAAAGAAACGTTTGACGGGCAAGAGGACAGAAGTCTGACCACCCGTTTAGCAAAGAGTTCAGGTACCTGCCATTGACTAGACTTGTTTATATGATGTGTACTTCGTTGCAAACATAGGATTTTCCGCATTCCAGTCTTTTTCATATGGACTCAAAACCGATGCTCCTGAGTATGTGGTTGATATTGCCGTCCTACTTGCTGTAGAAGACACACGATTGGCTCACTGATGACGGTGGCAGACACGTTGCAATTTTACACGGACCTCTTACGGACACAGTTTAGCCGAAGCCCCAGGTATAGATAGGGAGACAGAGACAGACATCCTTAGAGTGGCAGCGCAGTTAACCTTGCATCTTGAGTGTCCAAACCTCTCACGCCAAACAGGTTGTCAAACTGCTCCCAAACAATCATTCTGTGTTATAGGCAATAGGAACCGAAAATCACTGTCTCCAATAGAATTATCAGCTAAATTTGAAGCAAAACACCTGGTAGAAATTAAGCCAGCTGAAGACAGTAAAATAAATATTTTCTATCTGTGGCACAACCACCAACCCATCGCTACGCTCCACCACGCTCCTTAACAACGCACTGATGGTGTCACCTCGATTGGTGATGAAACGTTTGCAATCAAATGGTCCAGCTCAGCAAACAAACCAACGACCATCTATACTACCTGAGCTACCAACATTCTCCTCTATAGCATTTTCTATCTGTGTCAACTCATCGTGTAAAACGGATCAAGTGCGTTAATCTGTTATTTCGTTAGACAGAGGTTTGGCGAATCAATAGGACCTTCAGCTGCGCACAGGCATCAGTATCCGTGGTCTTATTCGTCTTGACGTAGCGCCATAGCGCCATAGCATGCCATAGCAGGGTTCTCTTCCAGGTCAATCTACGCCAAAACTTAAAACCAGTTTCGAAATGCATTTGTCTGTCCTGCATTTCCCTCTCTGATGGCTAATGCAACATGTATTTCCCTGAACAGAATGCAGTCAGAATGAACTTTGGCGTGCTACAGAAAACACTGGGGTGACGGTTGTAATTCCCAGCTCTTGACTATCAGAATAAGCGCTTCGTCAGTGAACTGAGTAGCACCGTTTTCTAAATGTCAGGCCAGTAAATCTGACTGCGCTAATTTGCTTGATACTTTTCTGTAGTAGAAGGAGATGTGTACCTTCACTATGTGCAGCACCCCGTGAACCGTTAAATGCCATTGTGATTAAACACAAGTCTTATCATGTGATTAGCCTATAAGTGGCTCAGAGAAAGAATAATTTCCCCCCATGAGAAATCGTCACTCGAGCGACCAATCAGTGGGTGGCCACGTGCTGTGGTTTCTGTGACTGAGCGGGGCTATATCCTGTCTCAGTGAAGGTTAATCACACTGCTGTCCAGCCTCTCGAGGCCGAAACGTTAAGTGTTCAATCACTTGTCGACAGGTTACGAGTTCGAAACTCTGAGTTTGGTGAGATGCACACTGCTAATTGCTCCTAAAATAGGTGAGACAGGTGTACACGGGTTCTGAGTTTTCAAACATAGATTGGCCTCACTGATAGGTTGAAATCCCAACTAAGACATCTTATTACCTAAATCTAATGATAGAATTTTCTCCGGTTCAGCCATACGGATCAGTGAACGAATGCTAACAGTCACAGAAGAAGTAGACCTGGAAAGGTGCTGCCATATGCAAAACGGGTTCGGGACTCTTTTCAAGATATCGAAGTGAAATCCAACTTACTTACCCACCCCACTAGATCCCTTGGCTAAGAACTTGTGGAATGGTCACAATCAAGCTATGCGTCGTAATAGTCTTCGTAGATGCGCATTCCCGTTTTGAAATCGTTTGTCACTTCGTATAGCTCAGATACTGAACAACATTGAAACATGCAGCAACCGACGCACTTTGCTTTTCCCTAGCTATCCTGTCCAACGAAATTAAATAAACCTCAGTTTGGTACAGTTATCTGGTTTTACGGCATAATAACTAATCGGTTTATTAAGTTCTGTGACCTAGGGGTCCGCAGATTGGTCTCTGTTTTTCAGGTAACAGAAATAAGACCCTCAAAATAGGTGGGCCCTCTGGAAAGTGTAAGTTTGGCTGGCCCCTTGAGCTTGGTTTTAACGATAAACCCTTTTCATTACAAATAACCTTAGATAACCTAATTTGGTATGGATATGTCCTAAATAGGATGTCCAGCTTTAAGGTTCCCGGCATTTGTAGTTTTCGTTTTTTTATGGTAAATTTGCTGGTGCTTTCGAAATGGTTTATTATCCATATAGGAATCTGTCACCCCAGTTCAGTCACTGTGTGCAAACTGATATTTTAAACTGTTTCTCAAGGTCTTTTGTATGATAATTTTTCGGTTTGGTTCCTGAAGTGACACTTGTATCCCAAACTTCACTGCCGCTCACAATACATCTGGACTATATGTTTCACCTCATAAAGCAAACCATCAGCTAGTGTCCATCCTGCCGTTAGTGAACACGAAGTGCAGACATTTAGTAATCACCCTAATACAAATGGAATGTATGGTATCCTGACCCAGCGAATGTTTAAAAAATCGGTCCGAGTATGTTCAAAAACAAAGCGGAGGCTTTGCAGACAGCGGTGTTGCTAATCTGATAGACACCTGACTCTCATCGCATAACAACTGATGCACTACAGTTTCGGAAACGCTCGACGCTCAAACAACCCCAAGCAACTTGCTAGGACTGTCAGAACCTCTCGTCTTCACCAGGTGGACATGTCAACAGGGGAGTAGGTATTCTCAGAGACAAGCATACTTTTCTGTCTGTCTATCCCATTAGTAGGTGTACCCTTTTTATATCCAACAATTTCCTAAGTTATATGCTTGACCCATAAGTTTTATGTCATACTCCGCATCATTGTTTTATGTGACAATCAGTCTGTCCATTTGGACCAAGCAGTGGCAACTGGCTGTTGAGTTTTTCTCGAGGATGTTTTATCAATGAAGTTCGCCGGTTGTATTTCGCAAGGTACACGAACCGGTCGACGAAAAGCAAAGCGGCTTTCAGAGAGTATCAGGTGTATTCAACTTGACTAGTTCCCCAAAGTTACCCGGAGGCCACCACTCTTATCAGAATGTCAGGACATTTTTCGTTCACGTTAACTTACCTTCTATAAGCACACCAACAGGCGATCTTTATTACCCAAGGTATTACTCTTGTTTATTGACTAAGACGTTCACAACGCAAAGGAGCTGTGTCTCAGATAACGCATGGCACAGATTCCTGCTTTTGGTTGCAAAATCCATATTGTATTTGTCAAGACACCCACCCGCTTTTGGCTTTCTGTATTTCTCATGACTTAGTCTAGCAACCATTTTTTAGATTATCAATGTGGTGATGCAATACATGAATGAATGTTTTGCGTAGAAGTCAATTCAAATGAACTCAGTGAAGCACCCGAATCACCCCATTCGGACTCATCAGCACTGTATTCGTGTATGGATCTTGTAGAGTGCCTAACTGCAGCGAGTGTGCGACAAACACAAATCAGACCAGACGCCTAGAACATGACCATTGCAGTGAACACGTGTAGAGGACGACTAGTAAGAAGGTGCTATGGATGAACATTTCACGCAATCTTATCACCGTGTTGGCTTTGAATTGCCACTTTTTGACAAACAGACAAAGTTCCTACTGCTGGGGTGCCGTTACATACCCAGTGTTCTTTTCGTGGGTCTGGAATATGGTCATCAGAAGATAATATGCACGCTCTCGAGAGTGAGAGTCTGCAGTTGTTTTTTTAGGATTGTCATTCATATAGTCATCTTTTCGGGGGATCTTTCTGCTCGTGCTAGTGGCTGTTTAAGAGTACTCGTGAATCAACTCCTCCACTGCACAACCAACCACGATGTAGTGCTAAGTAAACTAATTATACTTTCGGAAATGTGATCACTAGGTGCTTCAATGTTAACTACGACAGTAAACAATTCGGTAGAATTGGCTCGTCGTTCCCTTGATTACGGCCCCCAAGCTTTACTGACTAACCGAGCCACCGCATCGCACGGTAGATTCCAAAACTTCATCCTCATATTCCAAGTTACAACACCAAGAACAACCAAACCGCTACAACGAATAACAAGTTGTTGAAAGTCTTCAGTCGTTTCGACCATACTGAAAGGCTAGTACCTGACAACGGGACAGTTCATGTCGTCCGATTTCGCGGACTTGTGCCATGCCAGCGGGATTAAACACGTCTGTACACCTCCATATCACCCACAATTAAATGGCATGGCAAAGCGACTCGTGGATACGTCCAAAGGAACTTGCTTAAGGCGGAGGAGGAAGGAACCACAGTAGACAGGCTACAGCAAATTCGTCCACACCGGAGGGCAGATCAGCCTCAGAGACACTACTCTACCGCACTCTTCGAAGTACCTTTGATCTTCATTGTTCAATAGATCGGCTGATTCGCACGTTCGTTGGCTTTCTGGTTTGGCTAAGCGCATCAGGCTATCAAGCGACTATCCAGATTCGGGTTCACTGTATTAATCAGGCATTAAGGAAACTGTGACCCACATTCACCCTAGGTCCACCTTCCTAAAACGGTGCGATTTCGTCTGTCTCGTAGGAAAAGATCTGCTCGGGGGGAACAAGAGACTTATTGCACCTAGCAATTGCTCCATAGGCTGCAGATGTCGACTTCTTTAAAACAGTCACTTTTGAAATAAATGCATTTATTCCGACAAGATGGCTGGTCAGGAGATTTCTGTAGTGATTACGGATAAATCGACGACCAGTAAGTCAACAGTGGCACTCATTAGTTCCATCCGAGGATTATGATAATTGAGTCACATCATACGATAGTCATGCTGATAAGCACGTTAGGCTTTAATATCCGGGCATTACCAATTACTGAGGTCTATTTATAAGCCTTGATTGACCATCGCCCAATACACTCATCTGCGTACCAACTTGGTTTTGGCCGGGAGGAACCGAGCGAAATATCTCGTTAATGATTTTTTTCAATTGAATATGCTGCACCATACGCCTCATGTATAAGATGGTATGACATTCGACACATAGCAACACATTGTATACGTTATATTATACGTTATATACGTTATAGTGTATACGTTATACACTACTCATACGATTAATAAAAACTCTTCAACGGTCCTCGACTGGAAACTGAAGAGCTTTAAGAAGGGTGAAACCGGTTTTGGGCTGTAAAAGCATCTTCATTAACCTCATGAGTAGTGCATTACGTCTTGATCAACGTTGTTTGGCAACATCTCTCATGCTGCAGAAGGAAGGTTACCATGAGAAAGTTTGACAACGCACAGCTGTCGTGATTTTATTGAGGTAGGTCATACTACCCAGAACGTCGGTTTTATAATAGGATGCACGGCATGAGATGGCTGGTACGAATTTCGAGATTCACCTACCGCATCATGTCGATGAAGTCCAAAGTAAGTTAAGCAATATCGTATGCCATTTCGCGCAAAGTTATATGTAGATCAGCACGAGTGCACGTTGGCCCATTCAAACGGTAAGCAAAAGATGCTCTATCGGTAAAATACGACTGCCAAGTAAGGTTGGGTGGAGTAAAAGTATGGGAAGCATAAAAATGCACCAGATAGACTACTGGCCTCGATGTGGTCGCGAGGCCAAGTCTTGCACTCTTGTATGCTTGGCCACGTGTTACTTAGATGACGATGGAAATCACTGATGCCTTCGGACGCGAAATGCATATGCGCTGCCTATTTGGTCACCGCGACAGAAAATATCTCCTAAACTCATTCTATTAGTTCACTGGGAGATTTAAAAGGCCCATGTTCAGCGCTAAACTACCCTAGATTGAAGGGTGTCATAGTGGGAGTCCGCCCCAACACTAATCAGTATGGCGTGTAATGTTTAAAGTGGGGAAGTGCGACACACAAGCAGTTCAGATAAGGTTTCGATAGAAAGTCATCGACTCAGAATAGAGCCAAGTAAATTTTGAGTACATATAAGAATTTATGACTTTTTAAGGTGTGACTTGTGACAGACTCGAATGTATGGGCAAATGTTTTCCACTCACGTGACGACGGTAGCCATTGTTGCGCTCATTTTGAATCATAAACTCATAATTTAACAAATTTCGTATAATAAAAAAACGCTTACTGGCGCTAAGTGCTCACACAGCCTTAGATGGTGGTCACCGTTGAAGAAAAAGTTGAGAAATTACATCCAAAGATTTGACTGATACCGTACAAATAGGTTGTTAACAAACAAAACAAACCATCCTCGTGGTACAGGTGCTCAAAACGTTTTCATTTTAAAATTTTAAACTCCTTTTGCTGTTCCTGGCAATCATTTTGTGTATGGACATGCTTGTGTCATGTTGTTTTTGTTTGAAAATATCCTCAAAATAAATCCATACCACGTTTAAATGACCAGGATCCGTCAGAAATTGTTGGCCGAGTCACGTTTCAGAATCTCAGCAACATGCTCGTTGGTTGTGACGTATTTTGTTGCTCCTAGGTTTTAGTTATTACATAAAATATGCCATTTTTTAGCACAGATTGCTGCGTCATAATTTCCTGGAAATTATTATCGTAGCAGTCGTAGCGTGTAGGAAAAATTCTGCCCCAAAATATTTTTGGAATAATCCCCAAAGCATATTTACAAATCGGCATAACTTAGACTTTTGAGGTCACTTCAAAGGAAATCTTAGCAGGACTTATTCTTGAGAGCTGTTGGTGGCAGATCGTTGGCAAATTTTCTAAAAACTTAGCTGCCCTGTCTTTTGGCCGTATCGGAACTCCTCATGTTAGCGTAGAAGTTTGGCATTGTCTGGCCTTTGTCACCAGGACGACGCATATGTCGACCGGTTGTTGCAGCTGGATGATTCGAAAAATTTATTTGGACTACTGTTGAATTTTTGTTTGAGATTCAGTCCTGAAAATGGAGCCAGTCTGTAGTGAGATGTCGAGAAACACATGCCAGCCGCATCATTTTTATTCGGAATTATCATCAGTGTGCATATCACGAAAATCCAGGGAGTTTGAAAACCGTTTGGTTACAAGCGGTTAGTTAATTCGCATTTGTACAAGTTAGAGCGTTACTCATTCTTGAATCATGGAAGTGGCCAGCTGTTGACTGGTTCCTCTAGTGACAACCTCGTAGATGCAAGGTTAGCCTAAATTGTGAATTATTCTTCCTTCTGAGTTAATTACAGTCCATCTGAGAGGTCTCCACTGGAGAATGGTCAAAGTGTGACCATGTGATATGGATTCCGTGACGTGAGTGGCGTTATATCACGTGCAAGTGCGGGTAAAACACAGTGCTTGTTAACCGCCTGTCGCCGAATTTCTTGTTGTTCAAACAACAGCCGAGAAGTGACGAGTTCGGAGCTCTCTTGAGCTTCATGAGATGCGCACTGCCGGTAGTTCTCATTAAGGATCAAACGGCGGTACAAGTCTTTTCGGCTTTCCATCATAAATTGACAAAATTTCGAATGGTAATCCCAAACCTCCTCACATCAGTATCAGTTTACTGCTAAGTTATCGGTAGGATTATCAGGCCATAGGCTTTGTTTTCGGACGGTCGTTAATGAGATTTATGCTCCAAGGAACTAGAAAGCTCAGCCACATGATTCCAATTGTCCATCCTTCCAGGTTTCATTTGCAGAACGATCATTGTAGCCTTCATGCAACAAATCTCGTGAAGAGCTTCATGTACTTGGGCGCAGGGAAAATTTATGAGACCAGCCTTAAATTGTAGAGTTTAAGCCAACCAAAGTCCAGATTAGGAGGACTGATTGTCAATCGTTCCAGTTCATTTGTGGCATTCTCGATAACACATAGGTTTTGCAATTTGTAGTGCTATTCTAAAAAGTATTCCGTCGCGGTGTCGCGACCTACGGACATCGGATAAAAATCTTAAGCAATTCATTCTTGTTCCATCTCTCAAGGTGACGACATACACACAAGTCGCCTCTTTCGAAACAGGACCAGTTCTTTTTAATGCGAACGAATGTCGCTGACTTTTTATGATTTCTAAGAACAGGGTTACACCGACAGCAATGCTGATAAAGTGCCATCCAGAGGAACTCTTCAAAGCTTCAATTGTTCCATACTTCATTACCTGTCCACAGCGGGCTACTCCTTGGTCTAGCAGTTGGTCAAGGAAGGCAACTGGAATTGAGCGATTAAAAATTACTATACAATCATACGACGTACCCATGAAAATACTTTCTAAGCAGCGGGTGTCGGTTTGTGTAGGTCAGTTGCAACCCACCAAAATCAATCTTCAAACTATTCACGCGCATTATCACCTATTCGGTTTGAAGTATCAAACCTGCTTTTTACTGTTCTCGAGAAAAAGGATGATATCACTGTAATGACCCGGAGGTTGGATCCTTAGAAAGCTAAGAGAAACGATCACAGACAAAACTGTTCACACCAAGTGTGATTCAGGGCGGGAAATATCACCGAGCACATATGTTCTTCATATGTTAACCCGAAATAACTTACGTGGTCAAGTTTTCTCATTTGAGAATTAAATGTTATCTCATGATCCAGGCTGATTCGCATCGGCTGTTGGTCCAGCGCCTCCGTGCTCTCTGATGTAATTTTCTCATCCAACCCCTTCGCCATGCGATCGAACTGAATGCAGACTAGATCGAGATCCAAATTTTGATATGTTTGGTCTAAACATCGTCCCATATCATCAATAGCTGCATTTTGTTCACACAATTGTTCCAGCAGATCAAGTTGTTCATGATAGACTTTTGCCTTAACCCAAAGCTCACTGACCCTTTTGGATACAACAGCTAAGTTCCAGTAAAGTTCACCAAGGAGTTGAGCAGCACTGGCTAGGTGAAGACGAAACACACATTCTGGTTCGCATTCCCCGGACCGTTTATCCATCATGCTTCCTTCGATAGGAGGATCCATCATAGTATCCGAATCCAAACCAAAGTTGTTCTTCAGAGCATCGACCTGGCGTTCATATTTTTCAATCAGAGATTCCATGGACAACGGCTCACCAGAACAAATCGCTTTCTGTTCTTGCTGTCTGAGTTGGTCAAGGATTATCTCTGTTGATTGGATGGAGCATACGGACAGGTCTGTGAGTGAGGGGGAGCTAGAACACGACACCAGATGGAGATCTTCAATGCCATCCCGGAAGGTCTGGTTGGAACCAGAATAAGCACCGTCTGATTTTGCTGCATATCTGAGAATGAGTTCATTTTCCAGTATCCTTTGTTGACTTCGCAAATGTTGGGCACATAGAACAATATCGTTGTAGTTGGTGGGGTCAATGTCTTCAAAGGACGGCAACTGGCAGCGACATTCGCGATCCTGAACGTTGAATGAAGCGACAATACAAATGTCAGACAACTTAATTTAAATGTATATGTTCGTGTACTTTTATGTAAGCATCGTCTATTGGTCGGATAATACACTCAACGAAATTCAATGAAAGATCAATATAAAATGGAAGATCGCTCCGAGAAACTGAGCAAAGTCAGCTTTCCGTAGAAGCCCCTAGAAACACACGGTGTCTATATATTCCACTAAGTAGTGTAAATCGAACCAGCCCAATGATCCACAAAGGCGCCAAAAATGTTAGTTCCCTGATACAAGTGCCTATCCCTGATTCAGGTTTCCTGTCTCAAGAGACGGAACAAACCTACCGGTCAAATGTAATTACCAGCCCCTAAATCAGTGGTGTACTTCGTGTTCGCACGAGGCTAGCATAAAAGGTGTGGCGTACACGGCATAATAACAGATCACTCGAAAAGGCATGTCTCACACTTGGAAACGATTCTGGAGTTGCAGTTGATTTACTGTTAAATTTTGTACAAGAACTGAAGGGATTCTGCAATGCTGAGCGAGGAACAATAAGCACAGCTCCACTGGGTCGAAGATTACTCTTGACACTGACTTTATGAGTGGTGATATTTTGAACTGATATCTCAAAGATATTCATGATTAGCAGAAAAATAGTGGTTTGCAGGTTTTCAAAGCGCAGGGGAATGGTGTTACCGGGCACCTTGGCTAAACATTGTTCACACTTAAGCTCGAAGCGAAAATTTCAGAGACCGTTGCGGTGTTGTCATTATGTTAGTACTTTTTTCTGTGACCGATCATTAGTGGAACCAAAACCCGCTATCAAAGTCCGTAGGTACGTACACCAACCATAACTAACAGGTGGTGTTTTGGTTGAGATTTCTAGCCTGGCCCATGTCAGTGATGACACACTGCTTGCAACGCTATGCCTGAAAGACTCGCTACCAAAGTGCGTTTTAAATAAACCCGGAAACCATTGGCGCCAACAGATGCGCAATCATTTGTCGGAAGCAGCAACACTACTATTGATAAGACTGGTCGCCTTTCTTCTCACTGAACCATTTGCCATTTGAAAGAGAGGAAACCCAAGATGAGTTGTGTTCACATTTTGCGTAACAATCATTCCGAAGGGAACAATTTGCTTGCCCATATTTCGTTGAAAGCGAAGATAGGAGACAGGAATGCCTAGAACAAAAATTTCCCTTTGAAACTTCACTAGTTTCATTGATAATTGACCAGTTGGCTGTTGATCCGTTCACAGAGCTTAGCAACTCACTAGCAGTTGTTTCGTCACCGTTCGAAGAGACACCGTCTTTGTGCCGTTGGGTGGATAATTCCTCCGTCATTCTTACGCTTATATAGTTCGCCAAGAGTAGCGGTTGGCTATAACCTGATTAGCTATTGATGATCGTAGCATTTGGAGTCTGGTTGGTCTGCTCGTGGTCTATATTGCGTTGTGGTCCACCTTGGTGTTGTTTTATTGGCCGACGATGTGCTTTCCATTTTTAGTGGATTGCTGTCTTCGTCCTGAATGGTTTACTGCCACCCTGCAGTTTAGTTTCGTGAGCCTGGTTGGCTGGTATATAAGTCTTTTTTCTGAGGGGCTCCCACAATTTTGGTCCAATTAATTTGTCTTTTCAACCTGTATATTTTTTTGTTTTAATTCTATTGGTTTCCTGTTTGAACCCTTGCTCAGCTAAGGGTTTTTGTGGTTCTGGATTACTTCTGCTCTCAGAGTTCATTGACAGGGTGAATCTCAATGTGGTTGTTTATTGCTGCATTAGTAGGCTACCACGTTGTTCTTTTCTAACTAGATACACGCAAGCAGAACGAGGGGAGTTGCCCATTCAACAAAGCATTCATGATGTCTCCTCAAATGGTGACAAAATGTCTGCAAGCCAATTGCCGAACAAATCAACATCCACCCGATCAATTACTAACGAATGCACTGGAGCTACCAGTATTTCGACACATTCGCCGACTTCACCCAGAGCCACGACGTACAGGCCATGGATTCTCCGTCAAAGTTGTAACCAAGTAATAGTACGTTTCTTAGGCAAAAGAACAGCGAACCAGGGGAGCTAAACTTCTTCGGCTTGAACGGCAAATTCCCCCTGATTCATGTAACCTTTTCCCATTCTAAGAATATCCCACGGTTAAATGTAGCCGAACATGCATTGTCGGAGTTCAACAACAGTTAATGGCTCAGTAAACGGCAATTTAGTTCATTACGGCGCACAAAAGTACACTGTACCACGGTTTATGTTACTATAGCCTGCCCAGCTCAGCAAACAAACAAATTCGATATAGTTCATTAATACATCTTCATCACTGACCTTGATCCAATAAAGGTACGCCTCAATATCCTCCTTGATTTGTAACGCCTGAAGCCGTTTTGCATTCCACTGCCTCAGTCTACTGACGCTCGATGTGAGACAACAGTGCATGCCCTCCGTCCAGTTTACAACACGCTTCACACTGTCTCGCAATTCCTCCATTATTGGTGAGCCGATTATCTTGAAGTCCTCTGCTTCTGTCAGCTGAATCAGAGTATGGGCGGAGTTCCCCCATTTGAGAAAGCACAACAGATCTTGCTCGCAGTTTTCCAGGGCTACTTCCACTTTGGTTCCCTGCTCTGCACCATATTGATTTATTTGTTTCACTCTAAAAAACACCTGCTTGAGCATCTCCTGAAATTCTACCAACAGCTGATACCATTTTTCCATACAATTAAGTGCATCTGCACGGCATTTTGTTCTTTCCCTTAGTGATGACCAGCGCTCTCCCAAGTTTTCCCACCTTAGTCTCCTTTCTTGGTTCTCGTTTGAATGCCATCCGAACTCCAGTTCCTTGATCATCAATTTTAGTTTTTGGATGTGGATATCTGCATAAACATCCATGTCAATGATCCAAGCGGCATGTTTTCGGCAAACTGTGGTAATTTGAAAGCTTTGAACGGGAAACCGGTGTAGCTCAACGTCAGTCTGAACGAAATCCGCGAAGGTTGATTGAAAAAAGCTCTCGATTGGTTTGGCGTCCGTTCGAAAATGGACCAAGTCTGTCTGCTCCGCCACAGAGATTAGATGCTGATTTTCGTCAAGCCAGCTTAGAAAAATTTCGACTTTTCGGTCAAACCGTTGCCTCAAATGGTAGAGATAGGCCTACAAAAAAAATTAAAAAGCCATAATTGTAGCTTTGCTTTGTTGAACATCGATATAATTTTTGCTTGGTTGTGAAGTCTACAAGCCCAGTTTCCACACACAAGGGTGCTGTAATATGCCAAGATATAAGGTAATAGCATACACTATATTATATATAATATATATAACAGCATAATATTGTTTTCTGTGGTATGGTATAGCTCCGTATATTGCGGCGTTGCATACAAGGTATGGCGTAGAGGACAAGATGCGCACATATAGACTGTTCTGCGCTGCTCAGCCAGAGTGCTACTATGGCAATATCGAATTATGGGTAGCTTTCGATGTGTTTATTGGTTGCACCAAGACTGGCAGTCGTTTCGTTAACCAAGGGAACATCCGGCCAGCTGCTGAAGATGTATTCCAGACGAAAAACAAAGCGCTTCATTTTCACCATTTACTGCGTAGCGATTCATTCAATCCGAAACTTTGACACATGCATAAGACTGGACATGAGGGTTGGATGTGATTAACCAGCTGCACATAGCCTATACTGTGTGCTCCAAGACGCAGATTAACCAGGTTTAGGTCCATTTATTTCCAGTCATGTCTGTGGCTACAGTGGTGATCAGAGATCCGCCTGATGACAGCGAAGGAAGAGCACCGGTGACGGACGCGGAATTGATATCTCCCATTCACCATCTTCGTCCACTGAAATCTTTAGAATGTGTTCCAGAGGTCTGTTCCTTTACCCGAGGTCTCTCTCAAAAGTATAACAGTCTCACCCATGAGTTTGATGGCTTTTTGAAAAACAGAAACGCAGCATTTTTAGGCCAACATGGGCTACTTTTTCACTCAAAAATGAGTCTTTCCTGAAATTTCATCCCTGTGGAAAGAAGTACACTGTCATCCACTCTGCTTGATAGTTTTACCGACGTAGAAAGCTTTGTGACATTTGCCTATTTAGCAGTGCCGATGAGGCGTTTACCGATAATGGACACAATTACTGAGTAGTAGGTAACTTCTATCCTGTAAAGGCGTCTACTATTCAAATAATCTTCAAAGAATCAACCAGGTTTGGTCCTTTCTGAGAGGTGGACTCTCTGTCTCGCAAAACTGGCCATCTCAGCATTGGCCGGTAGGGACAACCATTAGTCTCATTTGACGTGATCGATAGTTTGTTCCAGTACGTAACAAACCCAGGATAAGTCAGTTGGTTCCACTAAAGACTGGAGATAATATAGTTAGAAAACAAAAGGAAGCAGCCAAAGTGACCAGGTACCTGTCGGGTTCTCTGTAATCATTACTGCTTTTGGTGTCTTACTTGAATGCATGTTTTTTATTCGGTCACTCTCTATTCTGTGGTCCAGTTTTGAGTCAAACTGGGTTGAAAAAAAGCGCCAAGTTCATTTAAAAACAAATTACAGGGTCGGACGACTACAATGACGCCTAGTTCTATGGCCCAATTTTTAGATATGTGCATAACTTGAATGTCTGGGACATTCATATAAAGTCAAACGAAAATTATCAGTAGTCTTCTGTCACAGAAAACCAGATTCATGTAAGCACAAAGGCAAAGTGAGAAATGTCCCATGTTTTTCGTTACGGGACTTCCTCTTGTGGACTGTTCTCCCCAGTTACCTACTTGACCACCCGACTATCTCAGGTGGTTGCTGATCCAAAACTGGGGAGCGCATGATTTGATTGGGCGAATGGTTTTCATTATTCTGTCGAATTCTCCTGTGCTCTTGAAGTCTGGAAACCAAGTGTACCGTCCAGTAGCAGAACTGGTGAAATGTTTCATGCTGCTCGGACGGATGAAGAATGAGGCCAAAATTTTTGGATCGTCCAACTCAAGCAATAAAACTTGGATATTTGGTTGAGGTGGTACTTTGTTGCAGATATCATTTGATATCTTGGTAATACCTTGAATAAAGAAAATGGTCTAATACATGGAGATCTCTTTCATATCGCATCTTCAGCGCACGTAAAGTGAACTATCTACTCAACTGCTTGTGCACAAGATTTGGGAAGGACTTTCAGTCAAAATAATGCCTGCTAACAGTATGACAGGTTTCGTTAAGCCTTTCATTGCCAAAAACGCACATGCCTTGACAGAAAACCAAAGTAGTATTGACGAATCAGTGAGTGAGAACGATGCAAACTGATCTACATTATCCAATTCACGTTGTTATGACTACCTGTTTCAATCAAACTCGGAATTGTCAGTGAAACGGAACACATGTATACTTACTGTGGTTCTAACCCCCAGTGCCAAACTAAATGTACCAAAACTCCATCTGTAGTCATCTGATGAGTCTGATGGTGAGCATGCGACCGGTTTTGGCGACTTTGTGGATGCGTTGATTTTTTGTTGATCTGTTCTATACGCTTGGAGGCTGGACTGCAAAGGTTTCCCCATTAATCAAGTTGACATCACCAATGTACTGGCGACTGAACAGGTGCAACGCAACGCAACGCAAAAACACCAAGTCTTCTATTCATGTATCATATGGATCCTTAGGAATATTGTTATTCCGAAAAAAACGCTCAGGAAACTTTCGAGAGATTTGTCCATTTTACACACAGTCTAGTCACTGCTGGCCAGCTTGTTCAGGCTGTTCACGGTCCTCACAAGAACGAGACAGGAACCAAACTAACAGTGTTGTCAGCCGTACGGTAGTGGTAGGGAGCTGAGTATGCACGGCGCAGCCAACAAAACTTTAGGATGTGTGGGCATATTGCACTGAAAAAAAGAGTTAAATCCTTGCTTCGGAGTCAAGTGAAATGCGTCGTTGTATGGCTATCAACAACTAGGTATCGAGGTCGCAGTCGTTTTTATGACCAAGATACTGCAATAACTATGAGAGCATAGCTCGCATGGGGCTTTGATAAAAATGTTAATACACCAATGGTTAAATATTCAGAAATGCCATGGTGATTTCTTGAAGACCGAAAGGCACTGGTCTATGAGGAATTCTTCAAGTATGATTCACACGGCGTCACTCATCCTAAACTCCAGAATTTCAAACTTGCCTAAATAGTAGCTCATGCGTTATTATCATCATAATTACGTGCGAGAAAACATATTCCACACCCACTCTTACCTGTCGCAGAAGTTGGGTTATGATGGCCAGGTGACAGTTGTGTTCACTGGTTGAGAGCTCATTCGAACCGGCCTCAATATCTGAGAGCTGATAACCCACTGGTGGATGGAAAATGACTTGAGCGGCTGCCAACTGACCAACTTGAATCTTGTGTAGCAGGAACTACAGGTAGAAAGTCAGCGGAAATTCGTACCAGTCATTCAACTCAAAGAAATATGACAACTTTGAGCATAGCGTTTCATCGATCAGACGTTTGTACATTCATTTTTCGAGCAGCTACTCGTCTCAAAGGACGAGATTGAAAGGATGTGATTGAAATGTAAATTCTGAATTTCTGGCACGCACATTTGCTTGTCGCTAGGCAGCGGAAGCTGAAATCATTCATAACGTGACAAAGTATACACCTAAGACGTCCTGCAAAAAGCACGGTGAATATGTCGAAACTCCCGTCTCTTTTTAACAATAGAATGATGACTATCAGCTTGATATTGGGCAGCTTATTTCACGGGTTTTTATAACATCCAATAATTTAACGGCTTTTCCCACATACCTGTTTCTTTATCCTAGAAATTTCGTCCCAGTCCCACGGCTGTTGTCATTGGTCACATCAGAAAACGACCAGTAGTCCGCCATGACATTAGTCGTAGAAAATTTGAAGGTGGCAAAGTTGATTTGTTGATCAGAAAGCAAGATGTCTAAACGTGCATATACTCCAGAGAATATATGGTGATAGCATGCAGTAAAGTTGTCTCCCAGAGGGTTGAGCAACTTCCGAATTTCACAGTCAGTCAGCTTTCCCGGGCGAACGCAATTACCGAAAGTGTTATCATCGACGCATTTCAGCTTTAAACGATATGTGACATTCCTGGATAGATTTTCTGACTAATGGATGATAGATTTTAGGTTGTGGCCTCAATTAGTTTCGTTGACACACAATGCTGACGCCATATTGGTTGTTGAGGATGCCCTTAGGATGATTTCCCTATTCGTAGAATACAAAGTTTCCAAGAAAGGAAACAAACAGCCGAACACAAATGGCATCACTGTAGAACTACAACACGCGTTCGAACACGGATAAAGTTTGTGCAGTCATTTGCTCCCTCTTCATCCAAAGAAAAATTTCAAAATGTATGACTTAGATTGATGTAGAGAGCGAAATGAGGTTACAGACTACTAACAAGTGATTCGCTGATGAGACTGAAACATCCGTTCAAGATATTCCTCTAGTTTTACTGAACCATGTGAATTGTGTGCACAAAACCACTGAATACTTTTGCAAACTGGCTGAAATTTAGCTGGAATAAAATTTTTCAAGTGAGGGAATACAGCAATGCGAAAAACGGGCTTATATATTTTTTCATGCAACGCTTCACTGGGTGGATTATGCTTCCTCGCCAGTCAGCTCGAAGCAGCCGTACGTTTCGGATATTCCCGTCTCTATAAACAAACAATCGATCGACTGCTGAATGAATCAATCGGACGACCCAGTGGTATGCAACGATCAGGACTTTTGTCCAGATAGACAATGAGGTAACGCTTAATGTAGCACCGCCGAAAATACCTTTCAGCTGCTGTCGATTGTTAAGCACGAATCTCAAGGATAAAATACCCGTCCACGAGCCCTCTCTGGTTACACATTCACTTGTTAGCGAATGTTCTGCAGACTTGCGTCGAAAGACTGTTTGTCTCATGAAATCGAAGGGCACTTATCGACCCTGAATCTAGGACCGAAAGTCAGTCTTAAGCAGTTGTTTAAGTACTACGTTCTCCAGCTAGCTTATTTTGAATTGCGCTGGAGGTAACCATATGCGTCAACTTTTAGTTAGGGTTGTATAAACATGACTGTGCTATGACGTTTTAGAAGAAAGAATTGAGTTTATCCGAATTTTCTGTGATTGAGTTATACAAAGTTCATAAATTCTCAATCACAATCATATAAAAACACTCAAGCATTGTAGGTACTGATCTCGTTTTATTCTATCAGCAAAGATTACAAGGAATAATCTGAGTACCAGCTCTCTGACACTGGTGCTCCGATTCTGTCCAATATTCTTACAAACGCGCGCCAACTCCGTGCCTCAGTTATGAAGTACTTCATTTCTTTTTTCATTGGCATTTAAGTGCAGCTGACTATTGCTCTAGTATTCTGTTTTCCGGAGCTACTAGCTAATTTGCCCAAGAAGACATTACATAGCACGGTAATTTCTGTCGTCGGTCTGGTGCAAGTGAACACCAAAATCGGTCTCTGCATGAAAAACTGGTCTTCGGAGGGGGAAAACCGTTAGTTATTTTGCTTATTTTGATTATTTTGCAAGTAAATCGGCTGTTTTATATCGCAGAAATTAGCAAGTTTTTAGAAAACTCCAATGTCAACGCCTTCTACGGAAATTCTTCAATTTTAGACACTGTAACTTAGATATGTCTGTACGCTGAAAACAACCCAGAGGTGCAGGGAAGTATTGGTGCCCGTGTACTTGCATTGTCTTCAAGCATACTACAAAAATCACACCATCATCATCATCATCAACAGCACACCAGCGTTCAGCACCGATACTTCGCTGTCGCACCTAGACTCACAGAAACACTTCCTTTGTGTATGCGATGAGAAAATTCCCAGTTGGATACGGCTGTGGCGTCATGTTTGAAGGAAAAGGGTCCCCAGTTCCTAAGTATTATTAAGGTTTGTTTTATCTTTGTTTTCCACAAAGTGCCTACGGTCTTAGTGGTATTGGGACGACCTCCTAGTCAGAGGACATGGGTTCCGCCCACGCTGCTTCGTGTGGTTGAATCGTTTTTTGCTCCTATGATCGCTAACATTGATGCTGGTCCTGACCGGAGCCAAAGGTCAGTGCATTTGTTGCCTTTTAATCCATCTTGTTCTCCACGCTCATGTGACGTATTAATGTCACGTGGATTCTAACCGGCTATTCCCCAACTCAATCAGTAAGAGCCCAATGGTTCCACCCTATATGGGCAATGAAGTACCTCCAGCTTATCCACTGCCACCTTGAAGGCACCTCAATGGGTGGTTTCCGGAAGCACCTACCTGGTGCTTTGCTAGAGCAAGCTACACCGTAGTGCCATCGTGGTTAGGCCAGCAAATGGGTTGCAGCATCTTGCGCATGCCCATTTGCCGACCTTATTTTATCGAGCTTAGAAATGCACCAAGAACGTGCATAGAGTTTTGGACCCCAACTCTGACTTTCAGTTGTCCGTTGACCGGTAAACCCGTTTCGAATGCCAGCCGTTAATAGTTCCTTGCAGCAAGACTGACATGCTTTATGATATAATTGGGCCTCACAATTTTACTGCAAAAACAAGGGTTAATTTTCAGTGCAGTCTATCAAACTTTCCACGTAGTCATTTTCAGATATAAGGTCTAAAGGTCAGGTTGTTTAAATTCTTATTAAATTTGGCTTTAAGACTGAAACCGACGTTCCGTGCAAGGTTTTGCATTTATCTCCAGTCTTTGTTGCTCTCCTGCCTACTAATCAACGAGGAGATCTTTTAGGACAACTTGGTCACTTTGTTCTCCACGAAAGACTTTCAGTGCATCCCTATCTGGCAGAATACTGAAAGACAACTCCAAGGCATTCGACATAAGTCAGCTAAAACAGGTTAATTTGTACATCACAATGGGGATTAGGCACAATATCCCCCAAAAAGTGAAAAAACGAATCCGAAATGCAAATGAGCGTTCGTTTGCCAGCTAATATAAAAACAAAATTTTTCCTGCATTCCAAAGATCTTTCAATTTTTCTGACGACATGAAGGATCAAATCGAAAAAAGAATCTTATCCATACGGGTGATAGCACATCTAATCGGCGTTAACCTCATTTGGTAATTGAAAATGGCAAGCTTGTGGACTGTTTTACTGGACATTTGAGCTTTCGCTTACGACCCGTTCGTCCTGCCAATCGGTCTTTCAAAATTTGTTGATCGTCGTGTGGCAGTACACGACAGTACATGCATGCTCACAAGTTCGTCACACTTATCCCGTAGACTATATAACTTTTAGCACCGAAGAAGTGATTTTTGGCCTCATTGGGGCAAAAGTCAGCAAATCGCATGCTCTAGGCCATTTCCCTCAGTTTTAGATGACCGATTAAGTGGGAGAGAAAGCGACCCAAAACAGTACTTTTGACGTCACATGAACGTCATAGTTGCACATACTTCGATTTGGCCCCTCTCTTCAATTTTATCGGCCTTCTCTCCTTGTCTCCAGTCCGTCATCTTTTGTAGTTCCACGCGAATGGAGATTTCAGCTCCGGTCATTCCATACACGTCTCTGGTCTCGTGATTGCCCACCATTTCCCGAATTCCGTCCAGCCGGTTTGTAGCAGAGCGGGCCCATCTCAGCCAACGGTGAGCACGAACCAGATAACGACTTATCATCCTATCTGAGCAAACACACTGATTCAGCACGTGATTGAGACGATTAGCGGAGCGCCAGGCAGACTGAGAATCATTTAACCACTTGTACCAGGTAACCACAACAGTAAGTGTACACCGTTCATCCGCCCACCAACCTCCAGCGAAATCGGACGGCTCAATCAATTTCGGAATGCCCAAATAGTCGTCAGCTTGGTTGAAAACAATTTCAAGGCGTTTCTCCGGTTCTTTGTCCAAAGTGAGCATTTGATTAAAATCGATCATTTCAGGATGATGACGGTGAAGAAGTGCGCAGAATGCCAATCCATCGCGCCAGCTGGATGTAAAGTCGACAATGTCCACCTATAAAAGAATTGCATAGGCAGAGGGTCATTTCAACAACTATGTGTGGAAATAAAGTCAGTGAGTTACTGAAAACCTAAATGTGTTGGTTACCCGCCCTTGGGCCTTAGCGCGAAAAGATGGCCGCCTTTAACAATTGATCACAAGTGATCATTTAATTCAAAATCAATGAACAATTTGATGTTTGTACAACCCACACACACATAATTCAAGTCTTCTGAGTAGGAACAAACCTAGTAAAAGGGTCCCAGGCATATTCAAACAGTTTTCTGTTTACCGTTCACTGTTCCTCCATGAATATATTTTTACCTCGTACAATAGCTGTCAAATTAAATTGTCTAACTTCGGCTCTCCTTTGCTGTAAAGAGGACTTCAAATTTGAACTTCAGAGGATATTTCAAAGGGATTCGCTACGGCTGACCTACTGTGAGAATGCTATATGATGGTAACGGAATAACTTGGATCCGAAAACTCCTAGATCAGTTCATTGTTCCAAAACCTCTGGGCTTTCTCAGGTCCAGATGCAGTTTTAGGCTCATATACGAAGTATACTCTACTTACAAGTCTAACTGTGCAAGCCTTATAAATCATGTTTGTCTCGTCGGTTCTTTGATGGGACATAAGACACCATTTGGCCACATCGTTTGACTCCATTATGATGTTCCTTCAAAACTTTCCCTAAAAACTACTTATAATGCGATTGAAAAAAACTCCAACAGCCCACTGGCGATTTCGTCCTCTTTGGGGTTCTTCAGGTAGGGGTAATACTTGAGGCTCCATCCCATTATGTTTTATTTAGACGGCCAGTCGTATCCAAGTGCCGGAACACACTCATCTACAGATTACATTGATGGTAACAAGGGATTTAACTGAATACTTGGTCGCTCACACAAAAGTGTCGCAAAAATTAATAAACCTCTCTCATATATCCCCTTGAATATCCTTTCAAACTACAGGAAACTACGTACTATTAAAAACGCTTCCCACATCAAGGCCCAGTGTGCTTGTGTTTCTAGTTTAGGTGGCTCACCAGACTCGTTACTTGTCTCAAAATAAATGGAAATCCAATTATCTCTTCTGATCCCTAACAAGTCGGTCTATTACTTATTCGTTTGAATGACGATGAATTTACTGCTACATTCATATTGATGAAGCTAGCAATATCTATCGTAATGGGGACATGGTAACCACACTCTGGAGTCCAAAGGTCATTTCTCAATTAAAACCATCATAAAAACGGGAGATTTAGCTGGGTTCCAGGTGAGTCTCTCGCAAAACCAAATTGGTTTGTAAATGAGTGTAGTTTGCTAACTTCGGGCAAGTTGGGTGTGAGTAGAACATAAGATTGACGGAACGTCGGATACTACGCCTACTTGATGAGCCTCAAGAGAAGCGAAACCGGTCGTGAATTATCGAAGAATTTTCAGCAACCTTATGAGCAGTGGATTACGTCCATTCGGTGTGATATTTCTTGGAGTCACACTTCTCAAGCAGAAGACACCTAGTTAAAGTCGACCGGAAGACCTTCAACTAGTAAGTACTGTGATAGTTGAACCAAATTTATTATCCAGTAATTCCCCGCTTTATAAGCTATGTTGTCTTAGCTAATATATTCTAAGTCAGCCAACTGATGTCGCAATCTTCCTGCGCTTGGAAGAGATTTTTCATGCGATGTACGAAATGCCACTGGTTTGTCGCAAGATGTTTGGGTGTATCCTACCCTCAGCTGAACAGTAAAATTTGATAAGCTTACATAAATTTTACAGTAATTTTCGAAATTGGTTCGGAACATTCTTTATGGTCCCAAACAAATGTAACCATGCTTTACTACATGTTAGTAACCTTGGGGACCCTTACTCGAACTGCGTAATTTCACAGTCCATTGTTCAGTTATAATATGGCATGTTAAACCTAAGCGTGCAACATTTAGGAAATTTTTAGAAAGAGTGTGCTTTGCGAGCAACATTTCGGTGCAAACCGCACATGATACCAACTCAGGAAGAGGTTATTCGAACCTACTGTACATCGGCGTCACCGAGTGAAATATTACTCACGACAGATTGAGTCACTTAAGCTCATCAATTCATTATCTTTTTGGCGTTTTTGATGGCCTGGTTAGATATAATCTCCATTTGAAAATAATCGTTCGTTTGCTAGTTAGTTATCACTAGACTCTTTTGCAGAGTGCACGTGATTCTTGTTCTTCTCCTGAGAATGCGTCACATTTTGGTACCATGTGAGTTATGCTCGTAAATCGTTATAATCTTGTTGGATAAGGGTTTATATTTCTGATGGTTTGTGGTAAAAAATGACTGCGTGGAATGTTGAAATGCACCACTAGCTGGAATAGATGTCCGGTTTCAATCCTGAGATCAGTGTCAGTGAAATACGGTTCTACGCACAAAGTATTCATTGCACCCTTAATAAAACAAGGGTATTAAAACGAGCTGCATGTATTCTCGGAAATCACAGAATGGGTTTAAGCGCGACTGTTATCTGTTTCAGAAACTGGCAATGTAGATGTTGATTATTACCTGGCAGTTTAAAAAAAGTTTGACCTACTAATCTGCTCATCTAGTTTGTGGTTGTCTCAGGTCAGTTAGTTTGGTTCTTCATGACACAACTCCGGAATTCCTTGTTCACTTGATCGTCTCCACTCTGCTTGTACTGGGTTATTCGTCTCACCCGTACCACTTTACAATTTCAAAGAAGGTTGTCCAATTTTTATTGCTTCACAGACGTTCATAAAGCATTCATAAACCTAGCAGAATCAAGCCGTTGGAAAATTGTTGGTTTTGTTGAAGATTTACCCTTTAAAAAACTTAGTTTTCTTAGGTTACGAGGTTAAAAAGTGACTTGATTTTATCCGAGTGGAAAAAAAACTTTTATCAGGTGGATTTTAAGGGTGTACAGAGTTGTGATTTGAAAATCTAATAGCCAGGCTATTGACGCACTTCATTAGACTGTTACGATGGCGTCAGCTCTGATGTAGGTGAGAAACGATTTGGTAAAACGATGGCTTCACGGAAGCTGATGTTACACAAGGAACGGACGAGGGTTTTGTACTGAGAGCATAAAGAAAAGGACTTGTCTTTTCAAATCAGAAATGAGAAATTAAAAACAACATAGGAAGGAACAACCAAGTGAAGCAAATGGGAATCCGTTATGTGCCATCTGCATCTGAAAAACTGAAAAAACAGCGACATCTGTGTTGTATCTGTTTTATGTTCCAGACACTGAAATAACTTGGAAGAATTGTCGTGGAAATTAGCGCTCACTGTGCTAGTTAGGCAGATTACATTATTTATGAAAAACTAACCAGCCGACCTGAGTAGGTTCATCAAACGAAGTGATCGAATTTTCAGTGAGCGTTACAATTCTACGACAGGATATCAAGGTCATCTCAAGAACTGGTAGACCTTCGGTAGATAGGGTATCAGACTGTTTGCTGGTACCCATATGAAGACAATACTCACTCACAAAACCACAATTCCCCGGTTTTTACGATTAAACTGTTCCTCAGAAAAGTAACCCAATCTAAACAAGAATAGTTCGTTGCGCAGACTTGCTGATCGATTTTTGAGGATTCGAAGCAACAGCGAGAAGAAAATCGGATGAGTCATTCCACACAGCTCAACAAACGTACTGTTGAGATTCCCGACACGGAATTTTGAGTGACGCGTCGGTTCGACAATCCCGAATATCAAAAGGAAGAATTGGGTTCGGAATTCTACGGTACTATTTACACAAGGGTAAGCAAATAAGTACAACAAACGTCGGTTGTTCACGTTCGTAGCGTCAACAAGTGCACAAGTCTGTCACTGACCGGCACAATGCATTGTCACCGTCCGCACCCCAAGCGACGGTGAGCGAAATGTTGGCTCGGCAGTGTGGGTTGCGGTCGTCCCTTCCGACTACAGTCTCGTGATTCTGATTGGCCGTGCTATCACACGGAACTCATGAGAAAACAAGTCAAGGCAGGCTCAGCACACGGGACATGAACGCGCATGGGTAAGTAGGTCAGCTGCGAGCATACACACACAGACACATGCCAATACAAAAGTGTCGGACGGGGCGGCCTTTGCGGCAAGGTTAGTGGCGGATACAAGTGGAGGGTCAAAAGTACATAGGCGGGGTAAGCAAGTGAATGGGGAATTATCATGAGGTCAAGTTGGATTCACTAAGTACTTCCCTAAAACATGTTGGTGAGTGGCTCTAAGAGGCCGGTAAAAGGGGAATCCAAGAATTACCGACTTTTCAACAATTCTATATATTGTATTCAGAGCACAGTAGTTGACCTTACACAAAATTGAATTTTGTAATGGTCAAAAACTGGTTCGCTTTGAATTCGGCCAACCTAACCCCAGGGTTTGTGATACACTGGTACCACCACACCCAGATCGCGACCCTTGCTCGACCACTTGGACTGAGTGGCAAGTTTCATGCCGCAACCGAACGCCTTCTCGGGTAGAACGCATTGTCTCGTTCGCCACCAGTGCTCTTCTATATCGTCGCCTATTTTCAAGATGACAATGCAGTGAAACATTTGGATTCTCCGTACACTTAAAATCCGATGCGATCAATCCGTCACGCAAAGGAAAGCCAACGCATTGTGCGCAGCTGTATGTGGCTGCCACAATCTGGCGTTCGTCTTTCACTCTCATCATGTTTACCTCGTCTTCTCTATTCAGCAGTTATCCATTTCCTCTCCTACATACAGTTTTTCAAAACAACTTTCCAGACCAGTTTCGTCGTTTGAAGCGGCTTGCTCCAATTGTCCGTGACAGAGGTACCAAATAGAAAGAATAGGCTGTGTATTGGTTTGTGAATTTGATATCGTCGATTGGAAAATAAAACGACACGTAAATGAAAATAACGAAAAGGCCGTGGAACACTCACCTCAGGATAAGCCGCAGTTTTCAGCTGACACCACAATAGAAGAGCGTCCTTGGCGTGACGTGCTTCACCAGTCTCATCGGATTCCTGAACAACGACAGGCTGGACCTGAATTTGAAAATATCGTAAGGACAAATGTAAATAATGTTTACTGGAACAAAGTTAGAGATAGACAAGAACAGTCTACCGGTCAGCTTCTTGGCATTTCCTGGAGGACGAAACTCTGATAGTCGAAATGCAAATCTCCATTCAGGTACTCCAATCTTATGTTCACCAAATGAGGTCTTCGGAATTCCTAAAGGATTATCTTTTTGTATTTCCTCTTCAAGTGGGTATTCAATGGGACAACCAGGATGATTCGTGCACGGGTTACTTAAATTTACCTCGAAGACCTCGGTACACAGAAGGTTCCCGTGTGAATTCAAACCGCATTGAAGAAGTTTCACACACGAATGATGTCTGGTGCCAATAAGGCATGAACAAATGACCTGTCATCGACATTTCCTTGGGTTTGAGGAGATACTGTAATTCTCTCGGAAGTCTAGGCCTATCTTTTAGGACCGCAGATCCTGAAGCTGTTTGACTTACGAAGATAACCGGGCAATCTGGGCACGCAACCAATCAAATTACATGTCGAAACCTGGTTTTCTTCCACTAAAGACGGAACCTGTATGAAATACAACATAACGTTGGAGTTCAGCACTGGTGCTTTGCTGCCGTAAAACCATGATTTATTTGAAAGCTTTATTGTGAAGAGAAGAATAAACGTGGACGGGAGAAAGACTTACTGCTAGCCTACCACAACCATTCGGAGGTGTCTACACCTCCAGGCATTCATTCAGAAATGATTTATTTGAACTTGGCGACAACATCGCCAGTTACATCGATTAGCAGCCATATCTTGCGGTGTCTCCAGCTGGTACACTAGAAAACACGCCATTGTCATCCTGGAAGGCGAGTCACTCCGATGGCATCCAGACTATTCGTAACCGCTTTCATCCTCTCTCCCGGGTCAGCAACTGATCACCTCCTTCTTTCGCCCCAATGAAATGGGCAGGGAAAACAGCATTCTCTCAAGCTTCGGCATGCCCAGCGCATTGCCTAACTGTCGCGTCTTCTGGCACTGGATGCATTATCTGACTGAAGTCTCCGTTGCACAACTGAGCACTCGCTTTCTTATTTTCCCAGTTCACTATAAGAGCTATATATATATGTATATATATATATAAGAGCTATATTTCTGAGATACCGCGGGTCAAAGACCTGAAGAGTTCTTAGTTACACTGCTCAAAGAGGCTGCATCCTAAAGTCGTACAACAAAACAGTCCACTCTGGGACGTGAAGCACATGTCCCTCTGAGATTTAGGGACATGTCGATGTGTTGTCAAAGATGCTTCAAATTGGCGAAGTTTACCCGAGCTGTAGAGATTCGTGCACTGTCTCCGTCTGTCACACTACAATAGGAACTAATACAAATTTCTGAGTACGTAGAGTGTTTCGCAGCGGTAAGTGCCTCTCCTTGGATTGTAAATGGGGTGTTCTATGACTGGACATTCAAAAGTATAACCTTAGAAGACATGCCAAAGGACTGGACTTTGATCAGTTCATACAAAAACCCCTGCGTCTTCTTTTCCCTTGTCGAAAAAGAGAACAATATCTTCTGCATGTTCGAAATCAACAGGGCTTTCTTCAGCAGCTATTTGAACACCAGGATTTTGAGGACCTTCCAGCGTTCCTCTTCTTGTCTCCTCGATCACGGAATCAAATCGGAATTGAAGGAGAGGGCATTTTTGACGGATGCAACTTTGTGCACGGAAGATGTTGAAGAGCTCTTCAGATACTTTTACACGCCCGGAAGTCTGAGAACACAGAGAACGCATTATGTTCACAAACCTTCGGGGCGTTCCTTGTTGGGCGAGCTTGTTATGAAGAACGGATTGGTCAACTGAGTCAAATGCGCCCTGGGAATCCAGCAATATTAAAATTGTGGGTGGTTTATACATATCACGACGTTCTGGTACCTGAAGGAGCGTAAATATTTAGTCAAAGTAATCCCTACCAGGCGGGGATCCCGCTGGCGGCTCTCGATTCATCGTTTCAAGAGCCACCATAAAGCGACGAAAGGACCGTTCCCTCTTCTCGTACGATGCTTTGTGACTTTTGCTGGTGTGGTTTTCAAAGAGCTGTACTTGTCGGTCTTGTAGACAGGTTTGACAAACTCTCCCGACACCTTACGTTGGCGGTTGCAGAGCACGAAGAACTTTTCCGTCAGAACCTGCACTGCCGTCGTAATTCAACCACCACTACCCTGTGAAGGTCAGGCCTTTGAGCCAAAAACTGATTGAGAACCTCAGTTGCCTTCCTTCCAGAGAGTGGCCACGTTAGAGTTATCTCAGTCGACAAATAACCACAAATAAAAGAACCACAAATAACTTCGCTACACTGACCATTACGTGGTGCCATAAAGCCGGTTTTCTTGTCCTATGAATGCAGCCTGTTTGGAAGTCGAAGACCATATTCTACAATCTTAAGTATCCCTCCTACACCCAACTCTCTACAGAGCTGGCGCAGTGAAAGCTTTGGATGGCGCCAAATCTTACCATCTACATATCAGTCGATATCAACGTCCCAGTCTTGCCACAATCATAGATCGATTCTTGATGCTTACTACTCAGCAAACTTGCATGTAGTGTTCCACCAAGGAAGCATGATTTTTTCCGTGCCGACAGAAAGGAATATCACTTGGAGTGAAATTTGCAGTGAAAAGGACAATATGGGGTTTTTAAAGTCAAAACACAGCGTAGTGGAATAAGTTGCCGTAATCCGAATATCTTGCCATCATGTATCAGCATTCACTGATTTTTTTTATAAGTGGATCCTGAAGGAAAAAAGTTTCCAAGTGGGTGTGTAACAGCACGGCGTTTTTCGGAAGAAGACCAAATTGCACGAAGACGATTGAATCATAAGTTATGAGGCTTATTTTCGAATGAGTTGCTTCAAAATATGGTTTCTTTGCTGCTGAATTCCGGATTTGTGAAATCGATAGGGTTAAATCACGCGAACTGGCCTTGTTAGTCATTACGGAAGGTGAAACTTCGTCCCAGACATCCAAAATTCCTAAGTTTTGGCGCTCGTTCTCAAAACCATTTGATGTTTATCGTGATTCCAGAAGGGTTTCGGGATATCATATCCTAAAACCATTTTCTTTTATTACAGTGGCCGGAAGTTTGACACAAACCATGATGAAACACATAATCTACTTGAAACCAAATTGCACGAAATTAGCGAAATACACTTATTTGCAAACAAATTTGGTTTTGCGAGAGACTCATCTGGAACCCAAGAATGACGAAACCGATCGTGGGCTGTCGAAGAATTTTCAGCAACCTTATGGGTAGAGCATTACGAATATACATGTATCGCGGTATCTCGAATATCGTAACAACTGAAACATGAGGCGGCCTGGTGCAACACATTCGGTTGCCTGGAAACATCGCAAACGAGAGATTCAGCTGGTTCCCAAGTGAGTCTCTCGCAAAACCAAATTTGTTTGCAAATAAGTGTATTTCGCTAATTTCGTGCAATTTGGTTTCAAGTAGAACATAAGGTTGACGGAACCTCGGGGACTGCGCCTACCTGATGAGCTTCAAGAAAGGCAAAACCGGTCGTGGGCTGTCGAAGAATTTTCAGCAACTTTATGAGTAGTGCATTACAAATATACTTGTAAACTGGTTTGCAAGAAAACTTCTTACTACGAGAAGTCTGCAACTGGGTACCTCGTTGAAGACGATGAAAACAGATTCATATTTGTCACACAGTTTGATACCATCAAGATAGCATGTTACCGGTGTAACCAAATTATGCCTCTGCAAATATCTCATCCAACAAAAAATCCGAAAAGGAGGAGTTTAAAGCACTGCTACTGTTCAGGATGATGCGCAATCAATCGGCGTATTTTTTATGGGATGGTGATTTCACTGTCGGAACTGCGCTTAGACACGCAAACTGTTCGGAATCTGTCGTAGTTGTGAGTGATGATGTTTCACTCAAATGGATGAAACAAAGAAGAACTTCAAGTAGCGAATCTGTTGCGGCGTGTATGGAAGCATTCTCGACCGACGCATGCCACAAACAGCGTTTGCTGTGTTGTGACAGCTGCACAGAAAAGCTTTAGTTCAGTCGCATGTAGCGGTGAGCTAAATCTGCGTTGCCGCAATTCCAGGACAAACTGGCGACGCGGCATTAAGCAAGTGATGAAGAACAAGATTTTTAAAGAACCTTACAAACTGCGCTGTCAGATTTCTTGATACTAAACGACAGCCCAAAATTATAAGTTTCTGAATACTATACAAGTGCTCGGTAATCGTTTGTGCTCATTGATCTATCCAAGAATGGGGAGTGAGCAGTTTGGTTGATTGCCTCCCCAACTAGACTGCTCTGCTCTAACCGACTTCAACTTTTTCTTGGAGTCTTGTTGATCGTAGTATCTGTTGCTATCTGCGGGGAACAAAAAATTTCCTGGAATGGTTACGGTGCATACTATCGATAAAAACATGCAAGTGGTGGTGCTCAAGAGTCAAACCACCGTCTCTGCATCTAACTGAAGGTTGGTATGGAAATTATTGTACCGCATGGCAGTATTTGGTAGTGGTCTGATGGCTTGTAACCGTCTAGTTTGTGGTGGTCGGTAAACAAATCCGCATCTAAGGGAGCTCTTTCTTTCACTGGTAGGACACTGTCAATGCAGAACGACAGAGAATTGGATCAAGGGCTTTGGAAGGATCGGTCAGCATATTCAAACTTGATAGTGATCAACCAGCGAATCCAGGAGAATACACCCTATCAATCCGATTCCTTCCGCTACGGTTGGCCTCAAACCATCAGTTTACTTACTAACGTATTTCCTCTACTTCGGCGCTTTTGTACCGGTGGTTTCAACATCCACTTGGTCACATCTTAGAGCACTGCTGAAAAACGTACTGTCGATGGTCCAGTCTTGAGTAACGTGACGCTATTACGCGAGAGTACAAGTCAAACAGCCCAGGGTTAACGAAGAAATAACAAACTTTTGGCCAGTGTCTGAAGCGAACTCGTGTTGTGCATGCTGTGTCCCAATTAAAGCCTTAGTTCGTCATTTACGGTAGCCTACAGAGCAACCATCAAAATTGTCAATCTGATGAAACAATATTACCTAGTAAAAATCAGTACAACTCAATTTAAAGTTGGATAATGAACCCGTCCTGTCACTAGACACGAAATCCAAGTATTTCATTTCATTTCTCCCAATGTGCTACAAAAACCCTTTTCAAACTGAGCTCTTCAGTTAAGTTGAAACAAAAGTGAAGAACCGTGATGACCCACTGCTAATACTACTACTACAAAACGTCAGTAGTTGGTGGGCAAGTCAGTTTCTGTCAAAATACCTCCGAGTGGAAGCGATCCCCCAAGAGCTTCTGGGAAATCAAGGATATTTTGTGTCAAAATCGCTCATTTACTGCGTCGAATGAGATCAACCCTGTGTCTTTTTCTCAACAGGCTGATTTTGAATTTGGTAAATATTGACAAAATACTGTAAGCATGTCCTCAGAAACAGATAGTTATCACTTCATTTGCTCCCGCGTATGAAAATCTTATTGACAGGTCTGCCCACCCGTGCAAAAGAACCATTCAGATTTGAGACATTCTATTCTCAGCTTGTTAATCTTTTCGTTGGAAGCATTTTGGAGTCTTTGAGTTCCTAATACACTTACTGAGGACATAAGTCAGCCACCGTCTCCCCGTTACACAGCCAGTCTATGTAAACATTTGAAAGAGTTTTTCAGATAAACACGTAGATCCCCGTGAAACGAGTCTGCTCAAAACGGACAAGCCGTAAACAAGCACCTTTGGCACCGTGTGTTTGCGTGTACCGGAGAAATTTGCAAAGATGCTGATCAACCCTGGTTAGACACAGCCGGAAATAGAAACATCGTTTGTTTTTGCTTCGAATCGAGGGAAATTATAACAACTCTCTCAAATCTACATAACGTTCCTGATTCTTGGACATGAACGGGGCCTAGGCAGACGATAGATGAGGCAGAGTTTCAGGACTAAAATTCAGTCAGTAGGGTGACTGAATTACTGGTGAGAAATTAAAAACCCATTCCACCTTGTAGAACATTTCCAAGGGAAACGGGGCGGTTCTCATCACGTCACGGCGAGTCGACCTACCTGAAAGGACAGCACGGGAGGTGTTACGCCGGTGAGTAGAGTGTAGGTATTTTTATGCTCGTTTATGATTGAATGAAAAAGTAAATAAAGACATATTAGCTGAAAATTAGCATGAACTACTCACCTACTTCACGCAGTGCAAACGCGCATCGATCGTTACCGTCCGATTATGTGACGACTTATCAGATAGAATACCCGTACAAAATATGAGATATTTGTCCTCATGTGGAGACTGATGCACTTTGATGGTAGCACGAGCAGATCTGCAGCAGCTGCAGATGTGCACTGGAAGGTGAGTGGCACTCTGTCTTGTCTAGCAGCGAGTTAGTCGCACTGTTGATTAATTGTTTCTGGCCGAACAGTTTTGTCTCCGACTGCCAGCATGGAGGTCGCAGCTTCAGATCGCTCTTGAGAATCATGTGAGGCGCACTACTGTGGAATCCCAACAAAAAAGAAGCGGCTGTCCAGTATCTGTCGGATTTTCGACGTTTTTTATTTGTTGACTGGAGTCTCAGTTTACATCTGAAACCTTCTCATATCGAACCGCAACCGTGACTCTAGAGGACAACTGATTTTACGAACTTATGTAATATCTCTGAACACGTACATGGGTAGAGGCGGTTGGCTGTGGGTGAGACAAGTGAGGGTCGCGCTTGGGCAGCCTTATTGTCATCTGCTCTTTCGTCATTTTATTACTAATTATGGCCGCGGAAAGTACTTCAGGAATGTAAGAAAAATCGTAGGGTTCGAGAGAGATCTGCTCCTCATTTTGAATAGTTAGTCAACCTACCCAAGTCCCATAAATACATGTCGTTTGATCTCCGTTACCGGGTAACAGAATCTGGAAGCAATGAGTCCCACCTGAGTTTCGACAATCCGCTTTCACCCTATTTCTAAATGGTATGTGTTAAGCCAGGCCACGTTGGCAGTACCAAGTGGTCCCAGTCGTTAATCAGCGATGCAGTTTAGCCTGATCAACAATCGTTCATGGTTCCGAGACCACACTAAGTTGGTCACGAGTGCACTCACTGGTCATTGATCAGGTGGCTATTGATCGGTTCGCCTGTAAGCCACGTGTCATTTGGTACTTGAACTCCGATTTGACCCATCTAGTCTGTCCCAGATTATTATTATTATTTAGCGTATTATTTGAGTATTATTTAGCGCACAATATTTGGAGTACGCATCATTGTCGGCCTACAATAACCCCTTTTTAAGATGTTCACTTGGAAATTCTGTTTACAATGATGCCCTTGGAATCACTCCTCAAAGTGAGCGTTACTGGTCTTGAAAGGAGGAGCCAGGATACACGTTGCATGACCAAAAAGACAGTCTAGGAATGCAATTTCTGAAATTGCTTATGCTTACTGAAGGGGTGCTCTACCGACGGAGTAACCGAGGATATTTTCTCTCAGTCAAACTTATGCGCTGATTTGCCACACCACTAGATAATGGTATCTAAATTTGCCCCTCCTTCTTGAGGGTTCGCTTTCAAACGCTGTCCAGTCTTTGGGGCTGTCACGAGATTTCTACATTGAGTATATTTGAAACTGGTTAGTTGTCCACTCTTGGGAGTATGGCTTTTGTGAGGACCAGTACAGTTCATGAAATTTCCATGGAAGCAAATTAATTTGATTTGGACAATAATCAATTTCAGAAAAATACTCAAGCTTCTACGGAACATGAGAAACGTGTTGCAACATGACATTCCTTTTGGAACAGAAAAATTCAGTGAAATTCCACTGTGTTTACCGTTGGAGTGGAAAATTTTACTTCCGAATACAAGTGTATTCTGGTTAAACACATGCCAATCCTGTCTACTGCGGAAATGAAAATTTTGCTTGCAATAGACTCAACCGTAATGGAATTCGCTATTTCGCGCGCAAGTGTGGGGACCCACCTGAAAGTGAAGGATAATCGTCCAAATGAGTCCCAGAGTCAAGTTTGGGTTTCCATCCACTATGTCCTGTGCACCCAAATTTTCTAGATGGGCACCTTGAGAGTAGAGGAACCGAAGTGCTTTGTTTACATTTTCCAACTGGTGAATTCGCATTTGTCCTGTATTTGGTTTTGACTGTGGAACAGAAATGGGATGCCAAATAATGACCAGAAGAAACATTGTCTAATATTACTGTTACAGAGTAACACAAATAAAATCAAGTTGGTCAACCGCGCAAACAGTGATGACGTTTGTAGCGAACATATTTGACTCCGAAAAACGGTGAAGATGAAACTAATGAATCGATATTTTCACCATTCTAGATCAGTATTTCTGGAAGAGCCTGATCGGAGCATCGGGCCAGTAATTCTGAAGTACGTCGAATGTTTTACGAAAAAATAACTTGGCTGCAGTAGATGAACTGATCATACTCCATACGTTGCGTCGGCTTGATCACGTACTCTATTCGACAGGTGAACAACTGCCTTGAAGATTTCTTTCCGCAAAACCATGCACCAGTAGAGATCAAGAAATGACTCGGCAGCGAAATTTGAAACCAATAAACATTGAACTCACCTGTATCGCTTATTGCCTTCTCCGTTCATGGGAACCCCGACACCGGACGCATCAATGGTTAGAGACAATAACAAACATGGCTCGATAGCACGCCTGATAGCACACACGCATCCGAGCTGTTGCTTTTAATACTGAGATTTCCTCGTTGTTTTTCCCAGTGAAAATCTACTGACATTGTCCTATTCATGCAACGCTCGTAACAGTTACAGCCTCCCATACGCATCTATTTACACCCATCTCCCCACAGCATCATCGTCAAACGAAAATGTAGCATCCTTAACCAGTGTACAGTAAATGCGTGGTTTTTGCGGATAAAAAAAGGGAGGATGAATGAGTTGACTTGTCGGCCGTCAAGCTCTCCAATCTGAGAACCGAAAATAAGACGTCAATTGACGTGTGCGCATCACTAGGACGGGGAAATTGTGAAGAACGTTTAAACGAGTGACGTGAACGCTAACGACATATTAGCTAAGTGTGGCCTTTACAGCAAATTTTTCCACTGATGCTTTTACGGCGTGTCGTGCTTCCGTTTGTCTCCAAAGAAGTACTTTTCATTAGTCTGTGTACTTGTACGCTTGAACAGAAAAACCAGCTGTCTTCTCCTGACGAGTTTTTGGCTTAGACCTACGATGGCCATATTTGACGGAGCCTATACCATAAGCCTATGTGGACTGGGCAGTGCACGCATCCACTGATGGTCAAGCAAAACTTGGTATGTCATTCCCACGGTGAAGCCAAGAAGATATGTTCAGGAGATACTCCAGCTGGGAAATAGAATCCCCTAAGAACATGTTTATACGGAGTGGTGATAGAGATAAATTTCTGGAGAAACACCTGCAACCCAAACCTTTCCAGAACGCTACGCACCTTGTAACCTTTAAAGGCTTAAAACTACGTTTACTTTCAGAGGAGACCCACCCTGCGAAATTCCAGCCTGACAACCCAATAAAGAACCTTTAGTGCGTTCGAGTTAAAAGTCACTTTCACCAGTGGTTCTCTCATCGGACAACACCTGGAAGACCTGCGCCCTTGTCAGGCCAACTCTGTGTCTCTCAATTCACTGCAACTTTTGGGAAGCATATGTCAGTCGAACAAAGCGGCAGTCGTTCAAACGAATGTCTGAAAACATTTCGGCGAGTTTCTCCAAAGGAAAACAGCTTTGCATTAGCGGTTCAGTTTTAGTCCATCTGTTTGCTATAAGATATCAGATCAGTTTTTTAAACAGCTTTTTAACTTATCTACGAAGTTCACTCAAGGTTACCCATTTAAGCTTATGGAAAAATGATCCAAAACCACCACTCAAGGTGTGTGCCTCCAAAAGGTTACAGTTCACTCAAGGTTACCCATTTAAGCTTACGGAAAAATGATCCACTCAAGGTGTGTGCCTCCAAAAGGTGACATCCGAGAAGGGAGTGATTTCCTTCAGTCCCAAAGATCGGTGGAGCACTGCATTGTGTCAGCTTTGTGTCCCGTATCTTCCGGCACATGAAGCACTCATAACGCATGGATGAGAAGACACTGATCATCATAATAACTATCCAAATTATGCGTCAGAAAGGACAAAAGTTCTTCCCTTTCTTAATAAATATAAGCCGTTCTTAGTTTGTACTCAGGGCGACTTCATGAGGATTACGCATCCCATCCCCGGACATGCTGTATGCCACAATTATACTTTTAGAAAAACCAACTGCGTCATTCAGAGGCGAGCATGTTGACCGGTCCAGACGCGTTAATTCAGCTACATCCAGCGTGCAATAACAGCATGCTTGTCTCACCTATCGGATGTCAGACTAGCATTGCCATACGTACGCACTGTCGATGAACCTCATTGAGGGCAAAACTTGAATTCAGTACATTTTGGAGTGTGCGCTAATCAGAACAATCGTTTTAAGACAGAGGGAAGACGGTTGGGAAAAAACATGGACATGCTTTTGGAACTTCCTGGGGCCTGTTTATCTTTATTTCATATTTGAGAGGTCTGAACTTAGAATACTCAAGCAACTGGAAAAGCTTTATAAAGATCCCGTGCATTTCATATCAATTCCTTACCCAAGTCAGGAAAAATGTTGGAGCACTGCTCTATTTTTAGGCATAAAATATAACAGCCAGTTTGCTTTTTAAATCCATAATGGAGCACCAGTTTGCAATGGCTCATCGGACATTTTAGGCTTAACTCGGATGACCTGAAATATCAGGGTGAATACAACCGCCCTCTCGTCTTTTCTGGAGCTACCACGGTCCTCTTGTTTCGTGTTTCCATCCTGTTCCCCAACGAGGACTTTATTATCTATGATCTGAGACGATATATATACACCTATGTACAAAGTCCAATCTGTGGTCAAAACCTGATTACCACATCCTCGTAAGACCAACCAACTAGGAAACCAGAGTGAGTGAAGATTACTCTGTTCTAAGGAGAAACTGCGCCATCGTAAATTTATTTCTCTGGGATAACTACTCCCAGTTTCAACTTATTTGTGGTGTTTATGTTCTGACTGATTAGGGTGGATGTTGCCAATAAAAAACTTTTCCCGGCGCACAGTCACTAACAGTTTATCGTAGAAACAGAATGATCTAGACTACTGAAAAATAAGCTCAAACTCCCCAGGGGAAAGTTCGCTCAGAAAAACTAGTAACCGATATAGACCGGACAAAAAGCCATCTTCACCTGGACTTTATTACGTCTGAATTCCGACAGTATGTTCAATGCATTGGAAAGGATACCAAGCTTAGGGGCATCTGTTTTTGGACAAACAAACGCGGCTTAATTGCAATTTACTTATACGGACTTCATTGCACACGACGCACTGTTTTTGAGCTGCTCACTTTCAGCTGGGTGATTTTGCAGGATAGAACGACAATTGAACGGAAAATTCAGCCGATATTGCATCCCTTATTATCAGTGATCCCCATTATCTCATCGGTTAAAACACCGATGAAGGTTCTCTGTTTTCATTGAGAATAAACTGGTAAGTCAGGGCTTATTTGGCGAAATAAAGGGGCTTCTCGCGTGCATACTAACTAATACGATCAGATAAGCAATCCCCACAGAAGCGGATTCGTTTGGTTTTTCGGACGTTGCTTGTTCCATTTCTCATCAGACGTGATATCGTTTCTCTTATCCTGGATTAGCGACCACTTTTCAAGTCACTCGAGGAGAGGTGATTTGAACAATAAGATTGTGCGTATGCACAATCACTAATGGTTGTTTAAAACCCACAGAAGATTTACCCAAAACATACAGACATTCTGAGAAGCCACCGAAAAAAAATATTGTGTGAATGAGACCAGTTTTGTTTTGGAGAGTCATCAGTTGGATCACATAAGCATGGGATGCATCAAGATGATTCATTTTAAACAGGTTATCTCTAGGTTGTGTGCAGGGATAACAGAAAACGGAAAGAGAGTTTCAGCCGGCATTCAGTTGAGTCTGTGGCTAGGAGTGAAATGACTTGAAAATACTTAGAACATTGCATACACTTGGGCTCAAGCAGAACACAAGGTTGACGGAAAATTGTGGACTTTGTCTACTGGATGAACCCCAAGAAGGACGAAGGTTTTGGGCTGTAGGATTGAGAGAGAGAGAGTAGTTTTCCTCAAGAAAATGTACCGCTGTATCTCGGATGTCGTACCAAATGAAACATGATGGGCTTTTGTGCTGCACATTCAGTTGAAGAAAGAGGGATTTAGCTGGAATTCGATTAAGTCTGACGCCGCAACAAAAGTTGTGTGCAAATGAATGTACTTTCGTTAATTTGGCAAAAACTGGAGGGATATACCCAGTTGACGTCTCAATAGGGGAGAAGACGGTCTGGAACAGTCGAAGAGTCTACAACATCCCTAGGACTAGTGTGTTCCATCAGGAGTAACAGCACAAGCTCCTTACAAATTCAATCTGAAGACTTGCAGCCTCCATCTGTCTCTCAAAGTTGATGGGCAGTGCAGATTTTATTGAAGAAAAATTTACATAACTGCGATAAGCACTCCTGAGATGCGAACTGTTAAATGAGACTCGTCATGGGCGAGTCGCTCCGTTCGTCAAGACACTCCATTTTCCCGAAAATAATTTTGTGGCCGTAGACATATAGAATAGTCTTTCACTGTAGTGTGATTACGCATTTCTTATCAGTCTGGTTTGACACGAGGCGCAGTGCAAGGTGTCACCAATCTTGCAAACACTTTTTCACACCTGACTACTAGTAAGTAATAGTTCTTTTCCGTGCTATCGCTCCGTGATCACCGTTCTTACTTGGGGGATATATTTATAATGGAAAGTTTGAAGCCAAAGCAGACCGTGGTAGATTAAGATGTTATAATCCGATTTTTCGGTTGCCGTGGGCACCCTCTTCAAGAATTTCTACAAATAGTAGATTATCTATTTACCCTCTTTAGCAAGTTTTATGGCCAACATATGTCTATCAGTCATGCATGAAAAAAAAACAGACTTTCCGGGTAATTACCAGGTACTGTCCAGAAAGCTGTTCCAGCAGTCTGATAAGAACTCTGCCATCTCGCAAATCTGTGAACAGTTCACGCACACACAGAAATTCTTGCAATCCCCATAGACGAGCCATGTGATTTGGGTGTGCTCGTTGTATGTCCATGATGGGTGAACACGAGTCCATGCTGTCCAGTGCGGAGGAGACACCAAGTTGGGCGTTGATCCATTTGGTGAACAAAACTTTTTGCATATACTCACGCTCATCTGAAAACGAAAGGAGATAAGTAGTCTCTTACACAACTGGCACACAATGTTTTTAAATCTATTTGAGACCGTCAGCACTCAGAGCTTGAATGCCCAAGTCTGGAGGGTATCCGATGATATACGGAATTGTTAAAACATAGTAAAGTCAAGCAAGTTTATCGAAAATCCCGACAGAGTTGCATGAGATCTCTGTGCTGAATCATCACAGCCTTTTAAGATATTCCCGTTATGTTAAAGACTGCCGCTGAAACCGCATACAGCGAAGGAGTACACTATCCTTCATATGCACCCCCTCTTTACACTTCTACGAATGACTAAGTGGAGGCAACTCTGAATATTTAGGTCAACTTATTTCAGTGTTTTTAAGAAAACCATTAGAAACGCATATTTAAGCTATTGCTGAGGCAGGGAGGAGAGGTAGCCTATTTTTTTGTATCTTGAAGTAAAAAGTTTTTAAGAAAACCATTAGAAACGCATATCTAAGCTATTGCTGAGGCAGGGTGGAGAGGTAGCCTATTTTGTTGTATCTTGAAGTAAAACCGTGGTTTTTCCTAGTACTCTTGACCACTTTCTATTGAGACCTTGTCCTGTCAATGAAGCCAATCTATGCCAAAAAGCCGAGATTCACCGTACAGCTGTTTCATTCTTGTTGAGAACCATAAATAGTGTGAATCTCAAAAAACTCTAGAGGGTTTCGAAACCGCAACCTCCCGGTTGGTAATTCGATCACTGAACAGCTTGGCCATGAGCGGATCATCAGTAATGTTACGAATTGGCAATCCGTTTGTCCGTATGCAAGGTCCACTCAAAGACGTCCAAGCTCCAAAAACTTTACTGGCTGACAGTTTCCCGTCCAATGGTTGATTAAGAATTCCACGTAGAAACAAACAGCTTTGACTCAGTTTAACATGCTTAACCTTTGAAGGTGGTTTGAAAATGCTCACTCCCCTTGGTAGGCGCACTCTACTTAGCAGGGCAGCATAACTTCAAACTTCAGCCGCTCTGAGGCAACATTATGTGTCTTTTGGCTATGTTTTAAAACTGTAATCCGTCAGTTCTGTGAAAACTAATAAATAAATATAAATAACATAAATAAGTAAATATGTTAAATCCACGTGATTGTTTTACTGACCTAATGATTGACGATGCCAATGTATGATGCACGGGGTGGAGTCAGAAATGTACCCAAATCTCTGGCGACTTCTTGATGTAAAGGCCCGCATCCAAAGGGCACACGCATTCTTCGAATTCGGATGCATTACAGTTAGATACAAAGTACTCACGGGCAGCGACAGATCGTCCCAACTAATATCCACGTTCGTATTCGTCATCCGGTATTCCAGGACTCACCTGCTTCTGTCACTCAACTGCGTGACCGAGTTTTCCCACACAGAACAACACCACATCGTCCAGAATGGACACGCGGTGAAATTCCTGAAAGGGATCTTTTCAGAACTTCAAAACCCTCTAGAATTCTAACGTGTATACCTAACGAAGATGCAGTCGTAGGTTACGAACTCAACTAACGTTACCTTGGTCATTAACGCTCTCAGGCCTTCTTCCACGATTATCCCCTCACTGAATTATATGTATCGTACCAACTGAAACATGAAGCGGCCTGGTGCAGCACATTGGGTTGCTTGAAAACATTAAAAACGAGAGGTTCAGCTCGGTTTTATGTGAGTCTCCAGAAAAAACATTTGTTTGAAAATGAGTGCATTTCGCTAATCAGCTGATTTTGTTATAAAGTGGTCCTCCACTCCAAACAGGACCAGCCAGGGCAATCCACGCAAATGCGTGAAAGCATGAGTAGTGCACATTTTTTACCTCGCTGGGATTTGAACTCAAGACCTCTGGCGTCTGGATCACTGCATATTGTATCGATTTGACCTATCATGTCTGAAGAGACGAAGGTATTCTCCAACAAATTGAACACTATGCTCCGACTCTTCAACTATTGTCAGAGTTTTGTCGATCAACAGGTGCGTCATTCAGAGCTTCTTGGCCAAATAGGGCCGCAGGCGCCCGGAAAATCCCGACCAGCTCTTCACCGGACACCTTAACTGTAAGTATGCTCACTTGATTGCGCAGTTTGATGACAAGATGAGACCAAATCTGACAGAAACTCACGAAATGCACAGCGGTTGAGCTACTCCGTTAAGGTTTTTGATGAAAGGCATATTTTTCCGAGCTACTGAGGTTCTTTTAATCAAATTTAAGTACCTCCTTTTTACTGGAAGATTTACCTGTAGCAGAGTAGGAGAGGAACTTCCAGCTCTGTCTTTTTATATTCCCCAAGTGTAACCAACTATTCTAAGTTGCCCTTCCCCAAACACATTAGACAAAGTTTCACACTGCCAAATTTTCATTCAGAGAGATTTTAATCGGATCGATACTGATTCACTGTTCTTGCAAATAGGCATATTCAATAACATATTCTGAGGTGGAGTAAGGCACATCTCGGATGTTTGCGCTATCCAAACCCACAATAAACCGTACGACCTTTGAAAATTTTAAAACCAAGCTACAAAAGACCGGTCACATTTGCATTTGAACGCACAGTTTTACACTTGAATACATACTGCTGACGTGTTTCTCGGTTGGGAAAATTTAATTTTACGGTTTATATAACATATTTGCATTCTCCATTCGTTCTTCAGCAAGAGGAATCTGCAATTCACAGCCATCTGAAAACACTGTGCGTTGGCGCATTCTCCGATATAAAAATCACGCGGGAAGAACTGGGCAAAGTGCGAAAGGCTAACGCGGGCACAAGTTAAAGGGGCTAACTTGTTAGATTAATTGTGTCTCAGGTGGTAAAATTCGGATGTGGACTCAAGAACCACTGATAAAAGCGACTGGGTGTGCTCTTCATAGACTTTCTAGAATTTTTTTGTTTTCTTAAGAAGTTATCGGTCTTTGAAAACAACCACCGGAAGTCGTCACGCGAGGAGCCAGTCAAAACGTGACCACGTGTTGTGGTTTCCGCTCGTCAGCCAATCGTGAACAGACGGCTGTGTTCAAACACTGGCCGGAAGTTCGCGGGTACAAAATTCTCCAAGTTTCTTTAACCCTTTACAAGAAAATTATGGGTGGGTGGGCTGGTTTTTACTAAGAGCATGCATAATAGCGGAAGTATCCAGTATCATAAACAGTGAGAACCTTAAACTTCGCGCACAAAATGACGTGGAAAGCAGTTGTGGAAGTTCAAGTCTTATTTTGAAGAATATTTTGCGTTTTTAGTGACCTTGAGTTATGTCCCTAACAATGTTATTTGTGTCATGTCTATCCACAGGGAGAAATTCAGCCTGCCCGATTAACCGTGCGTGATTCACAAGAAGGTTAGCTCAAAATCGGATGGGTTGCCGTAATTCTTATCACAGTATTCTCAAAACAAAATATATGTGTGCGCTGATGATGTCTCTTTGAATGGTGACAAAACGTCCGCAAGACAACAGATCATCTACCACCCGACAATGAATGTACGCGATATATCAACATCCTAAGACGTTACTAAACCATTTGTGTGCCTCATGTTGTCTTTTTATATTCCCCAAGTGTAACCAGCTATTCTAAACTGCCCTTCCCCAAACGCATTAGACAAAGTTTCACACAGCCAAATTTTCATTCAGCAGGGTTTTAATCGACCGTTTACTATTCTTGCAAAGCGTACTCAATAGCAGCATTTTGTCTGAGGTGGAGTAAGGCACATCTCGGATGTTTGCGCTATCCAAACCCACAATAAACCGTACGACCTTTGAAAATTTTAAAACCAAGCTACAAAAGACCGGTCACATTTGCATTTGAACGCACAGTTTTACACTTGAATACATAATGCTGACGTGTTTCTCGGTTGGGAAAATTTAATTTTACGGTTTATATAACATATTTGCATTCTCCATTCGTTCTTCAGCAAGGGGAATCTGCAATTCACAGCCATCCCAAAACACTGTGCATTGGCGCAATCTCCGGTATAAAAATCACGCAAGAAAAACTAGGCAAACTGCGAAGGGCTTACGCGGGCACAAGTTAAAGGGGCTAACTTGTTAGACTAGTTTTGTCTCAGATGGTAGAATTCGGATGTGGACTCAAGAACCATTGATAAAAGCTACTAGATGTGCTCTGCGTAGACTTTCTAGAATCTTTTTTGTTTTCTTAAGAAGTTATTGGTCTTTGAAAACAACCACCGGAAGTCGTCACGCGAGGAGCCAGTCAAAACGTGACCACGTGTTGTGGTTTCCGCTCGTCAGCCAAACGTGAACAGACGGCTAAATGTCCAAACACTGGGCGGAAATTCGCGGGTACAAAATTCCCCAAGTTTCGTGAGATGCGCCCTGCTAATGGGTCCCAACAAGGGTAAAACAGCTGTACAGTGCCCCCAGGCTTTTCAGCATAGATTGGCTTCACTTACAGGATGAAATTTCTATTGAAAATTACAAACTGTCCTTATATTTCCACATCTCATCATGAGGTAAAATGCAGTTTTTTTGGAGTGAGACAGCGAGAAATACGCTCGCACTGTGAGTATTTTGACTACTTTTTCGTTTGTATGCTTGCCCTAACCAACTTAATTAGTATACGTATAACAGTTCGATTTTGGGAGCCAGAAAACTCCTAATGCAATGGGATTTGGTCGTCCGAAAACTCCGTTTCAGATGAAAAATCAACGGCCAGTTGCTTTGAGTTTCCACCATAACGACCAAATTAATCAATTCAGATGTTGAACGCTGCCGCTATGTGGTCCCAATGAATAGACAAGGTTTTCAGATTGTTCGGTCGCGCAGACTTCACAGAGGACTGAGTTTGACCCACGAATCTTACAAGGTTTTCAGATTGTTCGGTCGCGCAGATCTTCACAAAGGACTGAATTCGACCTACGAATCTTTCGGACATTATCACCCGCACCTGAATTATTTCGGGCCAAATTGATTTGCAGTCTGTGAATAGAAGGAATTCGTTACTTTTTCAGTATAGAATCTGTTGAGAAACGTTTTTCGGATCCCGGATCTTGGTGAGCATCTGCAAGCACGGTTCAGGACTCCACATAAAAATGCAACTTCCAATTGTCAGTCCTACGGGATAAATGTTGTCAACGAGAAACGTCCTAAATGGTGCTAGCTTGTGGTCTCTGTTTGGAACAAACTAACAAACTACATATTTCCTAGGATATGTAAGTTGCGAAACCGATTCAATAAGATATTGCGTCCGGTGTAGTGATTTTGTCGTATCACTTCGCAGTTCTCCTCCTGCGCCAACAACATTATCTACCATCCAGGACCATCCTTCTCATTCACGAGGCACGTTCTTTCCAAGTCGAAGAACTCCTTTAATTAGAAGCTAGAGAACAAGCAAACTTGGTGTATTCGGACAGCTAGTGGACTGAAGTCAACCAACTGGTATTGGAGCTCCCTCAAAGTAAGTGCAAGTCCTTCAGGACACTTCCGAAGAACTTATCGTTCAGCTTCATGGATTTTGTCATTGGAGGTCAACCGGGTGATCTTTAACATTTTAGTTCTCTGTTCTGCAGCCTTACGAGATGGCATGTAACCTGAATACAAAACCATCAAGGAAATAATTGAATGTTTTGGCCCTCAAGGAAATATGTGCCAAAATTTGGCATCTGGTTGATCGGCGGTTTACCAGTGCCTTATATCTCTCTGGAGCCCCTCTTTATAACAAATTCTCCGTAAAAACATTCACCGTTGTAGTCCAATTCTTTGCTCACTGCATCGATATTTTCTGGGCTGTGTGAGAATTTGCTAAGCCTGCTTAATGGAGCGACTTATTTAGCGATCTGGGTTAGGGTATATAGCACAGCACAGCAACTTCAGGCGATAAAGAGGAACCGATGGCATGGGTATCGTTCTGCCAAGCCATGCTTTAGGTTCAGCTCGAGTTTCTGAGCCCTTTCTCCTCTCGTTCAACCACTTTTGGAGACCGATGAATATTGGCCAATTTTGAGAAAAATTGTCGCTGATAACAGCAGTTTTTCAACTCTGGATGAATCACACACGGAACGGGAAAGATGTTGGAATATAAAAGTCGTATTTTGTGCTTTTTTTACCTCAGAAACAACCACTTTTGTCGATGAGACTACTTCTGTTTAATCCCTTATTATTGTCATTTTAGAGCAAAACAATTGAATCTTGAAAGGCGAATGAGGTCGTTTCCTTCAGAACAGTGGTTGATTTTGTTACTGTTCTCTTAAAAGGGTATCTATATTATCAGTGTGTATTCGCCGGGAGAAAATTCGGAATCTGAGAATTTCACTGAGTCTCAACGTGCGCTCAATGTGTTGGTATCCTTGGAATGAGCAAAGTGATTCTGCTTTATCCCCAGGCAAACTACGATGTATGAAGCCTCGAGTCTAGCCAGCCATCTGCTCCCCTTCAAGTAGTTGGCCATCTCTGATGAGACTGTTAATCAATTATGATCAACTTTGATTAGTTTTTTGGCGTCCTTATTGACCTTTGAAACCCCATGCGCACCAAACTACTGTATGTGGGCCCACACACGTAAGCTCGCCATGGATGAAGCAATTAATCCATACCATAGCGCTGAGAATCATACTTCGAAGGCTCCAATCAACCTTGGGGGAGTAAATAGCTAAACTGAAAAGCGGCTACTCATGGAGGTATTTGGTACCAGGCCGTTGCAAAAGCCAGCGCAAGAGTTGCGCATTCTGATATTCCTTTGGAGAACCTGCAACCGTGAGATACGCCTGGTAGTTTTTTTTAAACTTAGATAGGGTTTTTTTATGCATCGATTCCAAACCAGTTATTTCAAGAATGTGAGGACTTGTGTTCATTAAGGTGCATGTGCTGGAAGAATTGCCGCAGTTCTTCAGTACCATCACACACATGAAAAATGAGGCACAAACGTTTTTGTGGCAGCTTCCAGGGAGTTTTGGTCCATTTTATCTAGAGATAGCATGAACCAGTATATTGAAGCATAAGAAGAGATATGTCCGACAAATTTGGACATTCGAACAGCGGATAACTCTATGCCATCTGATCTGACTCCGTGGTAATGCAAAGAATATTAAATAATCTAACTAATTCCGCCTTACGGTTCGGCATGCGCTTCACACCTGCAAAGTGTAAGGTGCTAGTGCAAGACTGGGTGGGCCCGAACCCTAGCCTCTTGCTTGCGGGTGAGCCGATTGAGGTAGTAGACAAATTTGTCTACATGGGCAGCTGTATTAGTACCGGTGGTCTCGCAAAAGATGATATTTCCATCCGAATTGGGAAGGCCCGAGCAGCTTTTGTGAACCTGCGTCACCTGTGGCGTAGGCGTGACATCAGCTTATCCGTCAAGGGTCGAGTTTATAATGCTGCGGTGCGCTCCGTATTACTATACGGATCAGAAACCTGGCCGCTGCGCGCCGAGGACGCCAAAAGACTTTCAGTGTTTGACCACCGATGTCTCCGGAGCATTGCCCGAATCTGGTGGGAACACCGGATCAGCAATGCTGAAGTACGTCGAATGGTATTCGGGAGGAATAACTCACCCTCGATAGATGAACTGATCACACTGCATAGGTTGCGCTGGTTTGGCCACGTGCTCCGTATGCCAGTCGACCGACTTCCTCGAAGGGTTCTTTTCGCACAACCACGTGAAGGGTGGAAACGAGCCAGAGGCGGTCAAACAATGACTTGGCAGCGAAGTATAAAAGCCATTACCAGCAAACTCAGCTGCGCTGGTCACTGCCGTCTTCCTGGATGGGGACCCCGAGACGGGCCACATCAATGGTTAGAGACATTGTCAGACATGGCCCAATCGCGCCCTCAATGGCGCTCATGCATCCAAGCTATTGCCTTCAATGCATAGCCCCCTTCCCAATTCCCCGACGTAACAGCCCATTGACAGTGGTGCATTTACGCAGCTCGCGCCTCCAATGCGCAGCTACCTACCTCACCTCCCCAAAGCATCGGCGGACGAAACTGTGGCAGCTACAACCACTGTACGACAAGTACACGGTTTCTTACAGCTGATGATGATGATGATGATATGATCGAGCCTTAAGCAATATACGTGAACGACTGGCGTATCGTATATTTTTCAGGTGTTGTGGCGCTTCACCCAAAAAGTCTTATAAATTTGACTGCCGATTCTTTATGAGTTTATTTTTGTGTAATTCTCTCCAAGCTGTACAAGTCTCTCAGATGTGGAACAAGCACGACATCTCAGAATACATTTTATTTCTTGTAATGCCTAAATTCAGTAAATGATTCCTGACGCTTAATTTAAACCAAGATTATTAATGACTGGGTGGTTGGTGATCGGGGCAAAATGTATGTGGAGAACCTGAGTCTGTCTAGACCGATTTATGGTCCGGATAAAGAACTCCGATAAAATGTACTAAGTGCTCATAATGTTTGGTCCCTTTAGACCCAGGTATATGTTTACGGTTACGATCACCTGACAAGAATCATCAGGGGTATATTTTTGCCTTTTGTATGATGCGGCAGCGAAGCATCGGTGTTGAACACTGATGTCATGCTGTCGATGATGATGATGATGATGATGATATATGATGCGCACTTTTGAACCCTACAGAATTCCAGTCTATTAGGATTTTTATTTGTCGTATACGTTTGTAGAGCTGTCTCGATGTGTGCATCTGTTTCCGGGTAGTAACCTAGCAAAAGGTATTTTATTTCAGCGACCGGCTACTGAGACCAACAGTATGATCGTCTGTAGGGTAGAAAATACTCCCGAAGCCCTTATTTGGGTTAACTATTATGCTCATTGCTTTTACACGTTCAAGACGGCATTCGATCTCCAAAATTTTGTCATTTAGTGAGGTTACAGTGACCAAATTCCAAGCAACGAATTCCTCGAGGAAAAACGTGCTGATGGTGAAATATTAGGAAGGCTACACCGATTTACTAGAGTAAAAATAACAAACTTGATAAGTTCTGTTCGCACCAACGTCTCTGTACATGAAACATCTGAGTTATTTTTATGGTTCTTTTTTCAAAGCACTTTTACTGGTTTGCCTCAAAGTTTCTACCAAAATATCACCTGTGAAGCAGGAGCCCATAGGCGATACGTTGTTCAACAAAGATATGAAATATCACCAGCGTCGAAGCAGTAGAAAGTGGGCACTGGCACTGCCTACTTTTGATGGTTCTTATCAAAAACTATGAACAAAAATATTTCCAGCTAAAAAACAGTGGGACACAGCGATAAGGTTGGAAGACCATATAACCACACTCCACAGCACAGGATAGTCACCAAGTGGAACCATCGACAAAGTTCTTCGCTTAGGTGTAATGTGAAGAAGGTTACACCAAAGAGTGCAAAATGTTCCAGGCAAGAATTACACCAATAACTGGAGAACACTTGGAGAAATATCCTAACGAGAGAAACATATCGCACCAACTTTCGCGCTCGTCTGACCGTGTTGGACTCAGTTTTACTATTTTTAGAGCTTCCCTCACCATGTGCTAAAGTGCGCGCATACGATTACTGGTCTTTTTCAGATGAAGTAGAAAGGTACTAAATCAATACTTTTATAAGTTAAGTAAAAATCCCAGTAATGCTACTCATTCAGTGAAAAACTTTCAAACCGTTGTTTCAAAGGATGTGGGAAAAGAATGATTCCGGATTCACACTCGAGACCCACTTTCAGAATAGCCCCTCCTTTGCAAGTAAGTTTTACAGGCCAAGTGAATGCACCGCATCTTATTTGAAACTGTTCAGTCATTATTTTGCCCGTGTCATCTCGCCATTATTCTGCCGCACGTTTCTAGGTGCGCTCGTGAATACTGGCTGCGGTTCGCTATTCACAATATGACAACGCTCGTTTTACGTCCAGCTGGTTTTCATGGATGGCAAGTAAAAGCTTTCTCCTCATCCCTTTATTGTTCATTACGGTCAATCATCTATGAATAATTTGTCTTTCGGCTTCTGGAGGTTGGTTCACCAAGACTTGTATCTTTACCAGACGGACCGATGAGCATTCATGGCTAATACAGTTCCAGTTAGTTACACAAAGTACGGCCAAGTAGACGGCAAATTCACTCCGGCTACTTACTGCCAGACTGTCGGAGTAGCTCGCATAAACGATGTTCGGCAAACCACGCTGGATTAAGCCCTCCCCAGCCATACTTTTCAGCCAAAAATGATAAGGGGCTACATAGACTTGTCATTGTGATTAGCTCTGCCAGAAACATGGACGGGTCCTCAAGAAACACAGTCAGATGAGCATTTTTTCCTCCTTGGGTTTCATCCGGTGAGCATTATGGAATGGACTGACCGTTATAATAAACCGCCACCGCCGACCAGTTTTTCTGCGGCTGATGAATTTTTAAATTTCAGTGTAATTATGGGCGTAGCTGGAGGGCGAATATAGTAGAAAATAATTTGGCCGCTGGAAATAGTCAGAAATCCTTGCCTAATAGTTCTTGATTGTGGATAATTGCCAAGCCTCGGGCATGAGGTATTGCTCGGTGCCGTGGTCTGATCCTGAAAAGCCCACCCAAACCAGCACATTTGTCTCCACTCAAAACTATCAGGCTGGAATCAAGAGAGTATCGCGCTGGAATGGCTTGTGATATTTCTTGTCTACCTTTGAAGATGCATAAACTTGCAAGTATTTTGCTTCAATTATTCCGGCAGAAAGGCGAATTCGGTGATGAACAGCTTAATGGTAAGAGACTGTGTCCACATGAAACTTTCACTACTTCTTACATGAAGTCAACTGTTGTTACGCCGTCCGTTATCTTCGTCGCATCTAAGCTTGCAATCTGCCCGTACAAATCAAATTCGGAGGGCGAATTATACAAATTATGAACGATTTGCTGTCACATTTAGTCTATCGTCAAAGGAAGACAAAATTGCGAACTAAATTACTAAATTACTAAACCCACCCAACTGCGCACTGATGATGTCTCCTCGTATGGTGACGAAACGTTTGCAAGCCAATTGCCAAGCTCGGCGAACAGATCAACAGCCACCTGATCAACAACCAATGAACTAAATTACCGCTTCTAAAGCTCCTCAGGTACGGGCAAATCGGAACGGATTTATCATTTTTACGATTTCAATGAATGTCGCAGATAGAAACGCAAATTTCTATCGAGGTATTAGTTGCCTCCTGATTTAGCGGAATTGGGAGAAAGAGGTCATTAGAATAAATTATCATCACGAGCTCGCCTCATTTAGCTGGAGGTTTGCATGTACCGGAACAACAACTATGATTTTATGTAACATCATATCACCAGATCGTCCGTCTGGTACACAAGATGGTAGGCAGTCTTGGGGGTACAGGACGTTGCATGCTCATTTGTGATTCGTCATAACAGTTCAGCGTTCCTTACATGAAAAAATCACTCTCCAAGCCGTTTCAGGACTACAATGGGAGTTTTGCTAACTAAAAAACGTTCAACACTTAGGCGTCGTGTCAAAAGCCTACCTAGATCATCAGGTTACAGACCTAATTCGACAGTACTCAGAACACCTTTCTTGAGATCATTATTGGTCAGTGATTGCGTTCCAGTTGTTTGGAAGCGTACCGGCTGCCGATTTTAAATTACTCATTGGAGTGTTCGACGTTTTCCATTTAACCACCCTGGTCCTCAACTTGATGTGCCGGTTGATCCATCTCAAGCTGTCGTGGACATAACTCATCAGTTGGGGGTTGTTTCTTCATCCTTCACTAGCTTAAGTGTACTAAGACTTTTGGTCATCTTTGCATCTTGATATCTGGAAAAAGTGACTGCCTCAATTTGGATTCACCTGTTACTCACTAAGCTCTATACAACAGCCTTTAGCTAGCACAGCCTGGCTGAGAATGTCCCACCTTTGTCATACAACCTGAACAGAATGATGTGGTAACGGGGAAGCATCCAGAAATGATATCTGAATCATACTTTATCGCCCGCTCTTACTTGTTTGTACTAGATTGTAGTATGAAACAATTCTTCTCCGTTTTTGTGAATCGTCAACCTAGGGCCTTTGAGTTGCTTACGCCAAAAAACCTCCATTTGATAGGAATCCAGTGCCCTCAGCAGCAAATAATCAAATGCGAAATACATTTCCATGATACTTGTATACTGTCGTACTGTTGTGTTTACTTTGACGTGTGGCACTACCCAGCTTGTTGAATTATTGTAGAGATATGGCATGACAGGCCCGGTTAGAGTGACAAAAATTTATTATAGCAATCTTTTTAATGTTAATAGGTCGGATACTTTCAATTGTTGTTGATCGGGTGGCCGCCGCTACGTTCGTCGACTTTGCAACTTTTTGTCACGAATCATCGGCGAATAACAGACTGACAACGTTCTTTCGATTGGTGCTAAAAAGGATGCAAGCCATTCCAAGCTTCACAAAAAGATTTTCGATTAACAACCTTAAATTTTCACAAGAAGAGTTGCCACACACACTAAACACCACATGAACTTTTCAGTCGCCAAAAAAGCAAAACGCAGTCTTCTAGGCATCATCTCCTGTGCACGCGTTTTCCGCCAGCAGAACGAATGTGTTCCACTCTTGTCTCATATTAACAACTGCTGTCGATCCCGATAAAAATAACCATTAATTACGGGTTGCCAGATAACCTGGAATACTAGACATCCAAAGCATACACTCACTATGGCATAGTGGAAACGAAACGACACGGAAACACTTAGCTCACCTAACGCACTCGACACAAACCACCGTGAAGTTCGAGTGGCGCGCTTTAGAGGATCTCATTCTCAACTTACGCAACGTTGGAGAAAACAATGAGCGTGTGCGAACAAGGAATGTGAAAAACACAGTTTTTCAGGATCTAAAACCAACCTTTGGAGACATTCTTCAAGTGTGATTTACGATTCAGTCGGTAACAGTAGGCAGTGGTAAATGAAACAATTGTTTTTATTTTAGTATAAAATCGAGCGGACTGTAAAAGACTGTTTAATTCCTAACTGACTGCCAGACGATTATTGATCTTTTCAATGATGAAGTATTCGTGAGCCATTATAAACACTGATTTACGCACAAAAACTTGATGTTCATCGGTTCAGGGTCTTTCCATGAGTAGCCTAACCATTTCACTTCTCCCTTAAATCTCCAAAATTTGGCTTTCATTGTGATTTATAGTGGTTTTTCAGAAACTACTGGAGCAACAAAGCGTAATATGCTGTTTGATGGGAGCAAATTAGTTCTTTGCCAAAACTCTAATTACAAAAGGGGAAACTTCCCGACGAAATCGCAGAAGCTTACCTCCCGAACTGGAAGATAGCGTTATACTATTGCAACAAGCCCTAAATTGCGCAAAAACCGTTCTTTCCCAAATGTAGCCTGTAAAACATGCATATTTGACCTTTCTGGGGACAGTCAGCCCGAGCACATCATGTCGAAAACAAATTACTGCGTGGCAACAGAAGAGCAAGAGGTGGAAAGCAAATTAGTGGCTAGTCTATGGCTGACGTTAAAGCCTCAAAACCTACTGTTGAAGGTGAAGCTTGGTGTCATATCATCTCGGAAGTCAAATACTGAAGAATATTACTTCAACTGGACCACTTGACTACCGCCAACATCGTTGCTCAGACTTTCTGGATCATTTTGAAAGTTGTGCTTAACGCTAGACGCAGTAGGCGTTATTTTTCCTGTGTGAACAACTTTACAGTTCTTTCGGAAAACCTGGATACGTTCGGCCAACTGCAAATCGGGCAGTCCATCGACGCAATTTATTCTGACTTCCGTGAGGGTGATAAAATGGTTCAGGGTCGTTTGGATGGTGTTGTGGACAACGAAAATGTTGGTACAGGTGAGCAATTTTGATTACGATAAAATGCTAAAACATGATGCTAAATTGTTCAATGATTCCCCTGACGAAGGATTTCCTATCATACTTTTCTGTCAATAGGGATCCAATTCTGCCGCCACTCATTGTCTATCATCGTGGCTCACTTGTGAAAAAAGCTGCCAAAGCACAACCAACACAAAGCCTTTTCTCCTGGCGTTAAAAAAAGTGATACACAACCCTTGAGACTAATAGCGGAGGTGAACTGCCGTAAGATGTTGCATAAAATATATTTGCATAAAATGTATTGAATACCCTCGCCCACGTACGTTTTGGTCTCATTTGGAGGAAAATTTATATAGTTGAAAAGTTAATATATGAACCTTCACACAAAAACGTACAGAAATATTACTTTGAATTCGAAACTTCAGTTCGTGGCTTGAAATCGATCGACCGTACTCTATTGTTTTACAGAATATTCATAAGAGTTGCGGTTTCAACACAAAACTTTTATCCGAAACCGGTTGCTCCGTTATTTGCAGTCCACCCCCAACACCCCTCTGCTGTGTCTTAGTGACTACCTGGTGAAATCGTGCTTTCTACGATGACTTGGCTGACCAGAATAGCTTGTCTTTTAATTGTTACTCACAAACGGATGAATTTAACAAGATGGAGAAAGTGAACTACACCTTGTTTTATTCTAGGAATCCTTTTCTCATATGATTCCTTGATCAGCTGATCATTGAGAGCGTTTCCCTTTATTTTTACCACAAGATTATTACGGTAAAATAATTTTGTGAAGTCTCCTAATCACCACAGATTACGTACGCTGTTTTCATCAGTGATTCGACTCCAACTGTACTCTCGAGTTGGGTTTGGAATTTAATCAGGCTAGTAAAGATATATTACTTATGATAGAACAGCCAGTTTTCTTTCGCTTCCGTTAACATACATCACAGTACCAAATTAAGAGCCTATTTTTCTGAGGTGATGCCGATTAACATGGCATTATGATTCTCAAGTTGCTTTTTGTCGTCTGGTTTTCTATTGTATCTTCTCACCGCACGGTTCGGCTTGCTTTTGCGGTTTGTTTCATTCCCCTGCTCTTGCTTCTACCCTACATTTTCGAGACCACAACAAGCTAGATATAGCTCCGCTTGGACACTTTAGGAGCAGTTCACTTTTCTGGACAGTTAAGCGAGATGGCCCAAGTGAATAGAGCGCGAATTTACTGACCGGAAGGACCGCGGTTCGAACCCGACCTCTGCATTTCGACTTCCCCTGTCTAGGCTTGGGCAACCTGGCAGTATCCCAGCCCTCGTGCTTCCTTCTGGTAGCATGGTAGTTAGGCACTACAGCTACAGCTGAACGACAGTTAAGCGTGGTCCCTGGTGCTGTGACAGTAGCCATTATGTAAGAACCCCAAAACACCACAGCAGTCACGGCCCACCTCTCTATGCGACTGAATGTTTAATCCCTCTATTACACTGATAGACTAAGGTAAGTTTGGCTTCAACAGCCTGACACTCTAACTGGAGCGACACTCACGGACGTTTTAATTACTTTGAAGGATTTTAATGAACTGTCCTCATACAATGTCCTCTTTCCAAGCAGGAACAGGTTCGAGCACCGCCAACTTTCTTCCAGAGGGAAGCAACTGATGACTAGCCTATGAGAACACTCTAATGTGCCAAAAACTTTCCAAAAGTAGGCGAAGCAAATTTGGACACAATATTGAGATGCAGCCGAAAAGAGGCTTTGAAACTGCCAAGTGTTTGAGACGCTGATGTGCCTTCCAGGGATGTTTCACTATAATTTTACGTCAGCTGGCTAGTTTTTAGTCTATATTAGTGTGTCCTCCGACGGCTAAACTTGATGCGCATAAAACGTCCTTCCGTCAAGTTGCGCAGAGTATGTGATAGCTCAATCGCTGTCAGATTGGACAACTAAAAAAGTTGGGACGAAAAGGTAAGTTCCCCCCGTTCGAGCCAATGTGACAAGATCATATCGTGGGTGAGTTGCCAATCCAGCAAGCTTTCTCTGAATAAGGGAACGTAGGTAAAAACAGTAGCAAAGTCAAGAGTTGAGCATTCCTACGAACGTTCTATCACATTCAACTCGGAAGACTTGACAACGACAACGTTTGTTTTGATAAAGCTTGACTGAAAGAGAAATATTTTGGTTCAAATGTACACCAATTGTTTATACTGAAGAATCAGGCGCTTCAATCAATGTCTTTTATTCCCACCGGCTTCTTGTTTTTGCCGGTTTGGTCTTGGTCCCAATTAGGTGGCTAAATATGTCCTTGGAATTCATGAGTAGAAAAAAATTAGCGAACAAATGTTGTTCTTCTGTGACTGTTTCTCTTGGCTATTGCATCCCAGTTAGGAAATATATCAAGTGTATAAGACACATGAATACTGTAAAATCCATGCTAACCGACGCCCAGGACTGAAATTTTAGCTACCTGAGGCATTATTAATAAACTTAAAATAACGATAGGTATCCGGATGGTTTATTTGTGACAAGCGGTGCTTAGCGGAAGATTTGCGCTCCCACAAATACGTATTCACTTTTGACACAGTTCAAAGACTTCTCCGCCAATCTTTGAGATGGAGATCAACACAAGACTAACAGTAATCGTGGGGGACTGGGATGCCTGTTAACTTATCAACAATTTTGCGTCCAAACATTCGATTTTTACGTTTTGCTAGAGTAATCATTCTGCTTAACGTTCGCGAATTCAGTACTGTTCTAGAAATGGCTCAAAATTTTGTACAGTTCACCGCTATACCTTCTTAGTCTTCATGAAAGGTAGCTAGATATGCTGCCACCAACATGTTTTGCACTCCTAGGCTGCTTTTGGAAGTTCCAGTGAAGTTCGCACTTCTCCAGACATAAGTGAATAATACCCTTTTTAGATCGTCACTGACGAACTCAAAAACCGGGTTGCTGCCGTACGCTCAATTCCATTTCTGAGATGCTGGTGGTTACATCAACCACTCTGTCAGCTTTTTTTATTTAAATTCCATTATGTTTACTTTGGTTACATTCCCATGCAACAAGGACTTCGTGACATCTTCAGTGATTCTTACTAACATGGCTGCTGTAAAAAGCCATCGGCGCTCACTCTAGAGCATGCTATCAGTAGTATAGGGAGATTTGGCAATTTTTATTAGAGAAGCCAGTGGAAACGGTCTGTGCTGAAAAGGCGAGGATCATTGTTCAGCCGTTCCATTTTATTTAGAAACACCAACAGTGCGCATCTCCCGAAACTCCAGGAAAGCCTGGAACCCGCGTCCCCTCGGCTAGTAGCATGACACCTGATCATTCGGACATGAGCACCTGTTCATAATAAACGCAGATGCCTGACAACCACACTTTCTAGTCCGCTTCCAACCACCCAAAATAATTCTAAGGAATTTGATCTTTTACAGTTTGATTTCGGAAGAAAATTTTTAAAGCCAACAGTACCCGAACATTTAGTAAGCAGAGGCAGAACCTGCCCTAGATTTCAATTTTGACCACATTGGTGATGTTAAAATAGTGATTCGCGATATACTCATTGATCGATTTTGAAATCTCAAACACAGCTTGTTCTAACAACCGTTCTTTCGTTTTTAGGATCATTTATTATCCTTATCTCATCTACTAAAGCAGGTTCAGTTTGAGTTCGGATAACTGACCATTTAGTGATTAGAGGTAGTTTAAAATGTTCCGTTTTCAGACAAGAGGATTTGCTTTTCACCCATGTTTTTAACCCCTTGTCATATCGGAACATTTGTTTTTCAGAAATCTTCCGCATGCGCCACCATGGATACCAATATGTTCCTTTGTGTTAACCTCAGGAGAAAACTACCACCAGCTTCTTAAATATGAAAACCATGAACTAGTCGTTTACAAGTTTCCTGATTTTGAAGGTTTTCAGGTAGGGAGTTTTGATCTTGTTACTTTGTGCCTCTGGATCATAAGACAAAGCCTTTATAATTGCTTTCACTGATACTGTTAAATGGTACCGGTGATACAATCTAATTACTACAAAGAAAAAGACAAAAATATTGCAGAACTACACAATGTGTCTGAATAACCTTCATTCAGTACCAATGCTTTAAGTCCAATAGAATACAGTAGATATAAAAGGCAAAAATTGAAAAATGTTTTAAGTAAACATCAAACCACAACCTTTCAGAGATTTTGATACCGATAAGCAGTCTTAATGGTTTATTTCTGCAATTTTATCTTCGTCTATTTGCAATTTGAGATTGCACTGATCCCTGATTCAACTATCCATGCGGGCAAATTTTGAGCAAATTCCTTTATCAATATCTTGTAACACTCGTTCCGTTAAGAAAAGCAAGCTTTGTCCTTTGTTAGTGCTCTTACGGTTTGTCTCATGTCATAGTTCTTAACGACTTCATTTTAAATACGAACTGAGCAGGCATCTGACGTTTTTCGCAGTGTTGATCCGTACTAAGCGCGTTGTAATTCCCTTCCAGCTCATCATAATAAGCCTCAAAATTCCTAGGTTTGGAATAGCCCGTTCATCTGCTGTGTTCCAAACCTATATCCATTACTCTTCGTGCGCTAGTTCTCTAGTGGGAACAGGTACAGAAGCTCTGGGTGTCACTGATATCATGCAGTTTAAAAGACAATAATCACACCAGCTCCGTTGTCTCTGCGTTGGGACGCGAGTAGATCCGGGCTGGCTTAGTTTCTACCTACATGTTTAACCAACCCCGTAGCTATTCACAATCCTAGCCATTATGCGTATTTTTAGCCCTTTATTCGGCTCTAATACACGCTCAGTTTACAAGCCGCTCTTGGCCGGTTGGTGTTTTAACAAAACTTCGAAGTTATTCTACAACATTGCAAATGGCGTCCGGGCCTTTCTGAGTTACAACAGAACCATGAATCCTGCAATTATTTTACTGCGCGGGAGCATAGGCCTTTGGACTGTTTATTGAGGACAATCTTAGATTGCGTTCTATCATTAGTGTGGATGTCTGTCTGCGCTTCAGATCCACCCCCCATTACTAAACCAATCGCCATGACCCCATTTTTTTATGCTGACCAGCAGTTCACATATTTTCTGGCCTATTCTGATAAACTTATAGGTCCTGTTTGTTCTGTTGGCTTTCCAGCGGCCTTAATTAATGAGAAAATAGCAAGCTGGACAAGCTTGTTTGATGTGGCGTCAAAAGCATATTGACCGTAAACAATCGCTTTTCAGCATAGTTTAGTGCAAGACTGTTTGCCGTGAATTTCTTATTTAGTTTGGCTGATTAAGATGTATGTGCAAACTACATCCAACTGCTTTTCAAACATTTTAGGTACTACACCTGTTACACAGATAGAACTGTTATCTACCAGGCTTGTCTCATTTTTTTATCTCCCAGCTTCCTACGTGTTCCCAAGAATTCATTTTGGAGGCACTACAGTGATAATTCTATAATAAAACATTCTTGTGCACAAAGAGACAGTTTGCCTGGTCCAGATAATTTTATGGCTGTCAGTCTCCTTAGAAACGGTTTCACTTTTGGTGTGGGGAGCCGTATTTCTCGCGAGCAAAATCTCTTAGTCTATTTTATGCTTATGTCGTTATTTTGAAATCCGTCGCGCTGTGTCAACAGATTCTCGCAAATTGCCCCACAAAGGCGATGGAGTGTACTCTGTCCTTGTGATCAAGGCGCGTTTGGTTAAAATGATTCTCTGATACTCTCCATGTTTTTTCTCCACTAGTTTATTGAGCCATTTCCTCCGGTTGCTGTTTCTTCGGACTGTACTAACGTGTCCTCTTAGTTTTGTCTGACCACCTCCTATACTGTAGCCCTGTTTACTTGCCAAATGCACACAAATTTTGGGCGTTTTTGAATCAAAATTGAGCCGTAGTTCTCTGTCTGCTATGCTCCGTAAGTTTCATTGGCGTTCACGGTGTTTGTTTGGCGTTAAGTTGTTGTTTTTTCGTGAAGTTTTTTTATTTCATTTAGACATGTCAAATAAATTTATGGTTTACTCTCCACCACACTAACCACCAATAAATTGCTCATAAAGCCGAAGGCAAACCGGCCAGCATCTCGGGTTTTTCAGTTTATGTTGGTGATCATTAGTTTGGTATCAAAGCTCTGTAACTGACACAGCTATCACTTGCTTTGCAGATTTTGCAGAACCAAGTATAGCGCAGCAGGAAGTTAACAAAGGTATATTTTATTCGGCTCAGGAGCATTGTGTAGCACTGGCGTCAAAAAGCCATCCGGAACACAGTTCTCCTGGAAATCGATTAAACCCCTGAATTGACCTATTCACGTTCCTGGAAATGAGATTTTCTATCCTTTACGTGCGAACACTCTAAAATCACCATTTCGTCGGATACATATACCAGGGTTCTTGCTGTCAGGAATGTGGTAAACGACAAAAACTGGCAAAAACAGGCGCGTACGTGACGGCGTCTGTTAAGTATTTACTGTCATTCTTACTTGAGTTATGTCTTATTACGCTGGGTGGAGTTGGTTCACAGCCAATACAGAGAGCCACTCCTTCATAATTGCTTCTCCCGCCGCTAATGCAGCCAGTACACTTGGTATGCCTCATGGTACTTAAGTTCCTGTTCCTGCGGCTGCGTATGGTTGATGCTGATAGATGTGTTTGAAATTCAACTGACGCTTCTGATGACCGCTACGGTCTGCATTAGCTTTCCGTTCCCACAAAGCTTGTCTCTCTTGCAGCCTCAGTATCAGCGGCTATCGTGGCAACAGCTTGTTCTATATTTTATTCTTTTTCCTGTTTGATTCATCGCCTGCTCAGAGGAGTTTTTAATGCTTTCTTGGTTTTCTAGTATTAGATCGAATCTCACCAATATTTCGAAGTCTCTGACCTTTTTCAAATGGAAAAGTCAAGATATTGCCAAAAATGGGGCAAATTCAGTAGCTCCGGTTTTTCGTTGATGGATCTTTCTTTATTTTATCTATAATGGTGTTGGATATGCAGCACTTGTCCCGCGTTTTACGTTGATGCAACGCGAAAATGTTTGACACAACAGTGGTGCTTTCTAACATGTCACTTGTTTTGGCTTATATTGACCAAGGTGTTAGTGTTTTGAGTTACACGTTCACAACCTCCTTGACCGCACCAGTGCTTTATTGGAAAACTGCTTTCCATGTGTTTGACTAGCTTCATTGTGCGCTCCGTGGACCTTGTTTTGTCTTGATCGTTCTGATCCTAAATTTCTTTTCCTTTGATTCAAAGGAATTTGTTGGTATGTCACTTCTTCTCTCGGCTCGTATTTGGTATGCTTCCAGCAATCGTTTCGCGGGGTATTCAGTCATGTGCTGCTATTTCTATTCAGTTTTTGAATAAATTCACAGGTACTGATGAACATTAAGATGCTTAGCAAGCAAGCAAATTACAGCTGCAACATATTGCTAGCGTGCTTTGAGCCAGTGGTTACTCGGAGAGATATATAACCAAGAATATGTTCAATCTCTTCGTCCAACCGCCTATCGCGAACGTTGAGTTTACCATATAAAAACAATCTGTTGGCGAACATAGTCAATCGCCGCTTTTTTGGTCCCTACAACGCACATTTCCGGTTGGAACTCGGCGGACTTGGTTCACGACTAACCCTTTGCCGAACTTAGACCTCAAAGACGAAATGCCAGCTCTTACCCAGAATATGGTTTTGTATTCTTTCTCCTGCTTTTGTTCAGCAGAGTATGGTAAGCGCGCGACACGGCCATTTTCTAAGAGAATATGTGAGCACCTCTCTTGCCAAAATTACTTCAGACTCAACAGTTCAGCCAAAAGCTCAATTGCATCCCACTTAATTGAAACGGGGCACGTGGTCATTCCGAATGAGTCAAATCATGTCATTTGTCGTGTATCCAATATACTGCCAGTATCTCTCCGACGGAGTTGCTCCATTACAGCTGAGGCAGTCACTATACGCCTGTGAAACCCAGTACTGTGCTGTTAAAACGTTTCGTACGGACGCTGGATCTGCCTTGGTCACGAATTAACCGACCAAGTCACTCAACGGCCTATAGACTGTCTCATAGCATCCAGCCAGACGCGGTGTGAGGGCGCAGACAACCAATCGTTCGTGCCTTCACGTTTTGCACTACACTAATCAATTTTCGCTGCGTAGTTCATTCTTCGCTTCTATTTCAACCTGTATGTATGTACCGACCTGGTGACGAGATCCCGATAACTTACAACTACTTAAACCCAGAAGGCCAATAATCCCCCATCGGCAAAAATTTTTGAAATTTTTATTTTTCAAGTGATTCCGAACCTCACCACTCGCGACTCATCAGCTATTCAGCAACTATCAACTAAAGCCTCACGTACGCTTCGTTGTCGTGAATCCATCACTTGCCACCACTGAAACATTTAGCATTACTGCTCCATATTTATGAATGAATTCATATATTGAGAGCATGAATCGATAATGAATAGATGTCAACAACGATGACGGAAATCGTGCAAACGTTTTGGGCAGAAATTCTGTACTTTTGACAAACCATATTCGGGTGCTTGAAATTTCGTCTGTAAACTTTGAGCGTATATCTGTTACATTTGTCTTGACTTTTCACTGTGAAGCTTCGAATAGAACCACGTCTTTTCTGATCGACGATCTACCTCTCCCGAAGAGCCCGAAAACCTTGTGTGAATAAATTGAACGCTTTTGTGCCTGAATCACCTAGGTTTCTGTCGAAGAAAACCGGGTTTTATGAAGACTTCCTAGATTATTAGTTTAAGCTTTAACGGTGTCTGGCTCATAGGTTACGTAGGTACGTAGATGACATCCATAGGTATAGGTGGTAGTGGGCCACCTGTCGGGGCCGTAGGTATCAGGAATATTGGGCCGCGTCTTTGACAGGTTTGCATTCTGATCATACGGATGGCAGTCATCGCGCCGTTAGTTCCAGAGCCATTTGCGAGTACACTGAGGAAACTTGTGTTTTCTTCCCATATCTTAGGGCTGGTGTTGGTGCTGATTAGTTAAACTTAGGGAAAACACTAAAAAAGTTAAGTCAGGCCGGCCTCGAGTTTGAGCAAAGTAACTTTTACAGAATATGGATAAGAGGTTACAAAAAGGCCGAATGAGACCACATATTGAACGCAGTTAGTGACTTATCGGCTGAAATAGACAGAATACGCTGTTGTACTTAGGGAACCCTACCACAGGCTTCGAAAAATGCATCTTTTTCTGTGGACAGCTTTATTTGGAACCGGAGTTGAACTTGTGAGGCTTGTCTTGGAGCTGGGTTCCTCAGTTTAGCAACGCGTTTTAGTCGTTTGCAAGTATTTATTCGCATTCACGCAAAACCAAATTTGGATCAGTGGTTGGTCTTTACTGGGTGGTAGATGCAGTCGATTTAAGTGGCAGAATGGTGTCAAGGATTAATCACAAACTCTATGCACTCGAATAAGTCCGTTCGCCTTTTTGATGTACTTGAATATACGAAGAAATCTTGGCCCTGTGAAGCTTGTTCTCAGCCTTAGTCGAACAGCTTCGGATAAAAAAACTTGGTTTGCAACAAGATAACTACCACATTCTTATTTCGTCTCAAGGGATGGGTGTTGGTAAGTCGGTAATATTCGATGGCACTTCATTTACAATATAGTTCAACCGACTTGTTTATGAAATACAACACGTACAGTACACTTACGGGCGAGTCTTCTTATACGCGAAGCTTCATACAGGGATGACACCATTCGGATTTTTTACAGTGCATAAGAATTATGTCACGGTTGATTGCGCGGTGATGCATATCCTCTTCATAATTGTGCGTAACCTTGAACGCTCCGTAAAAGTAAATTGCTCGTACCAGTTCAAGTACGTTTAAGGGTCGTAGGAAAACACATTTGTTCACACCCAAGCAGTCGTTCAGTTATCATACTGGATGACTCGCCGAACATAGTTACATTGTAGCAGGGCGTAATTATCGATTGAATTGTTACATGGCATTGGCAGAAACCTTAAAAAGGAGACAGGAACCGTGCAGCTGTAATTCCCCACGTGTGCTCCCGCATTTTATTGTGGCTCACGCGTTAGCCTCTTTATGATGCATTACCCGGTGAGTGGGGGTTTTCGTCTCGTCTCACCAACCTCAAATGAATGAACACACGAGCGGGATTCCCAAGCAGTCTAGTTATTTTTCAGATAAGATGCATTTCGAAAGTGAAGCACCCAGAGTGTTCCAGCTTGACGGAATTGCACTTTGCACCTATTAGGGGGGGCATGAAAGACTTTTATCCCTAATATTGGCAAGGTTTTGCAAGCTTTTCCCGCTTCATCGATAGAAAATGTTATATCCGTCCAATAAAATTTGATTGCGTTCAGTAGCCTGGGCAACTGCCTCGACCAAGGGCGGATAGAGAGCCATATTTCAAGACCACCGCACAAAATGAGTCCAGTCAAGTCATAATGCGAATACGAGTGATAGTTTGTGTTGATTCGGGCGTTCGCAATCCAGGCATACTGATCAACCTTCTTAGGAGAACTACCATGTCTGTGTTATCCAACCAGAAAAACAGCCATCTCCGGCAAAAGAGCACTATACCGCTAACAAGCATGGGAACAAATGCGAGAGCACTTTGCCGTTGGCTCTAATAATGCCTTCGTGTTTCCTCCGATTTGATCAAATGACCACTGGATGTCGTCCAGAACAAAAATCCCGTCTACTGCCGGGACATTCACACTACCAGACAACCAGTAAGATAGCGCAAGAAAATACCTTTGGCGCCAGATGGTGAAAAGCCTGAGGAAATATCGAAAGGCTTAGTGAAACCTGAGGCCTTAGAAGGTGGAAAAAGTGATCTCCACCGGTTGCAGCCGTGTCTTATCCTACTTGCTAGAAGAGACTAGCCAAAAGTAAACAGCACTTACCGGATAGGTAAGCAAAGAAAGTGGCTTATCGATTCACCCGCAAAAACACTGACTATAAAGATGGGTTAAACACCCGGCCTCCAGCAACCTGGCTCCTACGGATAGTTAATTCATGTAAATATGGTGTCACTCTCCATCTCTGTCAAACGAACAAATACAGTACGAAACACGCCTGCCGAACTGCGAGAAGGCACCAGACCGAACGGTCTGAATCCAGCCTCTTCGAAAAAGACAGAGAATCGCTGGGCAGCTCTCTGACATAACTCAGTGGTGCTATTTTGCCCGAAGAGTAAGCGTCTAGAGAATCAGGCACGTTACCCGTTATTCCTGTTCGAGCACTGTGTGACAACCGCTGTGGCATCAGTCTAGTGGCTGTGGCACCGAAGGTCCTCTCTGGTCCCAACCCTCGAAGGTTGACCAAACACAATGTGAGGCAGCCATAAAAAATGGGCTTGGTTTTACTCCTCAGGAGAATGCATCAACCATATTTTCACCGCACGAAGCATTCTGGAACGGCAATAATGCTTCCAGCAACTGCCGGTGATGATCTTGGTTTGAAAGCTGAATGTGTTACATGAACCATCAAATAATGTGCAACGTCTAAGAGACAAATGTGTCCCCCATAAATTCTTGGTCTTCCTGAAGGCGTTGTACGCCAACACCTATGGAGGTGTAAATGTCTACGGGAAACTCCTGTCTGAGTTTATTACTTTTCACGGATTCACGGATTGCTACACAGGAGCGAGGCTTTTGTCCAGGTTTCCCGGGTCGGTTTTGTTCTTGTCGTTCAGCGGCTGTCGTTCACCTGAAAGGCACAAGTGAAAAAAGTGTGTAGCACTGCTCTTTAAATTCTCAGCGCGGGGCAGTATGCTTGCCAGCGCGAGGACTCGCGTAAATAAGTGTCTAATAGTGTTTTGAACTGAGTTCTAGAGGGGGCGTGGACAACCGTCTGAGGAAGGTTATTCCACGCAGCAACTACCCGAAATGAGAAAAAAGTTTGCCTAATGAAGGTGTGCGCTCTGAGCTTAAAAATCTTCTTACCATGTCCCCGCCGTGTGTTTGCTGGGTCAACGGTGAAAAACCTGTTGGCCAAGCCTTGTTCAAACAGGGCGTAAGTAAGAATTAAGTCCCCTTGGAGGCGACGATACTCCAAGGGAAAGAGGTCGAGCACCACGAGACGCGTTTCGTAGTCCATGGACTTGAGACCGGCAACCATTTTCGTAGCTGCTCGCTGGACACGCTCAATGAGGATTACGTCTTTCGTGCGTCCTGAGTAGACAACTGGGTTGGCATATTCAAGGAGCGGTCTGACATAGGCCCCATAGAGTATTTGGAAGTCCGTGTGAGTAATACGAGAGGAGCGGCGAATCATCCGTAGAACAGCGAATGCCTTCTGAGCCGATTTCTCAAGGTGCAATGAGAAGGACAGGTTTGGAGAGAGCCAGATACCCAAATCTTTTTTTGCATCTATCCTCGTGATGTCTTCTGGTCCTTTCTCACCATGCATGGTATCAAGCGGTGGTATCAAGTATGGCTATTCTCTACCACTTTTCTCTTCAATTACGTCAACAGCATGACCATGGAAAGCCCACTTGCAGCCTCTAACGCCAGTGAGGTCAGACGTTGCCGGGGCGTTTGGTCACAAATGTTGATTGGGCTGTTTTCTGGTCCGGCGATATGCTAATGCAGACGATATCAAATAACAAATAATTCTGCCTCAGTGTCTGATGTGCGCTTCACGCCAAGAAAGAGCAGATCGCTTCCGAGAGAATGGGTGGAATCGAATCCCTTTCGTGCCGTAGACTTCTTTCACGCGGGCAGGTACATCCTTCCCGGCGGTTCGGCCAAAGCAATGCTCCTTTATGAATCACGAAATGGAAGGCAGCTGGTTCCAATCGATATCACCTGTCGCGCGAACTTTGCGTCAAGGTTGGACTTTACAACGCTGGTGTTTCCCTCATATCAGTATACATCTAAGAAACTTGGCCATATTACCATGCTCGTAGGGTAACAGCATCTCCGCGGCCCAGTTAAGGAAGCATAGATCACCATCAAGCTGACAACGAGCAAACGCACTCGTAGAAACGCTTGCTGCTTAGGGAGAACAGACCTTGTTCATCACATATTTATTCCTGTTGTCGATTTCTTTGGCAGCTTCCATAGCACCGCCCAGCGGGATAATTTTACGAATTGATCACGGCCATCTTATTGTATCGTTGTCTTTTTAACCCCGGTTTTTGTTCCTGTTGCAGCCATTTAAGGTCTGTTGACCCCTGGAATATGTGAGCTCTCTTAGGTGCGATAATATAAGCCAGTAAACGTAGGTTCTGGTGTGTGGATCACCCCTCGCCTCATACTTTACGGAATTTAGAGGAGGTTTTCGAAGCGTTTCAGCTACCCGCGCAACTAAGGTGTCACGGATTCCCACAAATATAGGGCTGCCTTCTCTGCCCGGAATTAAACCAAACGGATTTCCAAGGGATGGGGTGAAGTAATAATGGTCTACTGCTTCTTATTAGTGTCATGCATAAGACGTATTCAGTCGGTCAATGAACTTAGGAAGAAAGTTATTTTTGTACCTCTGTTGCTTGGGGCGGCAGATCTCGTACATATCTCTTTGGTGAGACACTGCTTGCAGCGGCTGGAAAGAGGTGCTGACGACAGGTTCCGGTGACAGCTCCTTCAGGCGCATAATGGCTAAGAGATGCCATCGTTGGGATAGTAAATTATGCCACTTTGAACTCCTTTTCCCACACTTGATCGTTTTGGGGCTGTTAAGAAGTGATAAGTCTCCCTTCAAGATGCGCAGCCGGATTGTTCCATTATGGCAGGTACTTTTAGGCACCTCCTCACTTTTTGGTATCCCGTATCTGTTCAAAAGGCATTTTCAGCAAAGCTTATTCTGAAACTTCACCTGCCAATCATAGGCTAATCCTCAAATACTGGCTGTATTCAGCAGCGAGCTAGGTACAAATCCTTAACTCTCACACTGGAAGGCATTCCTATCTTGAACTTCTGGACCAGACCACTGAATTTACATGAATAATTTGAGGAAAACTTGCACCACGCAATTCTAGTTCAAACCGGCGCACGCACTTCAGATAGGCTGGTCATCAAGAGCTATTTTTCCACCGGCAGTGTCCGGCAAAGTCCTCAATTTGTCTGTGTGCATGTTTAGCAGTGGATGACACCGGAAAATGCAAAAAAGCTCACTCCGTTTAAATTCAGTGTTAGTAAAAATAGCGGGTTTTCTGTGGAAAGCTGCGAACAGCGATTGCCGAGCCGGAAACAAAATATGGACGCACCTCTGCCGAAATAAGGGGACTTGTACGTATTGTGGTCCCCGCTAATAACGACTGCATGGGAATTTTGCGTAACGCACGAGAAACTGGTTGGTCGTTGAGGCATGCTGTATCGCAAAATGGGAGGCAGGATTAAGTAGTGCACAGGCTGGCAGTATGAACAATCATTGCTTTGTCACGTCTTGCTTACCGTCTACCCTAGCTGAGTGAGCGTTAACTAAAACAAAACTGTCCGTCACATATGCAGACGCACCACTACTGTGAAGATTGAGGCAAACGTTTATTTAGTTACTTATTTATTTATTTATTTATTATTCGACCAATCCCACACCGCACTAATTATTACAAAATGTTTAGTGCCAAATGGTCAATGACATTGCTTTGAGCGTGATCACAATGCTACAGTCAGAATAAAGACACATCAGTTGCCAGCACCTGGAAACTCATGCAGAGGAACAGGTATGTGAAAATAGACACAATCCTTAAACTTTGCACTATCTAAACACGGCGACCATCGGATCATCGGCGAAAATGTGCCCAGCGTAGTGGGTAGTAACTATAGGAAATATGGGCCTTGGGATAATGGAAATGGTTTCACTAGGGCGAGTTATAAGAAGAAATTTACAGTTAAGAACTAAAAGTGATTGCTTCTACAAAGACGGGGTGACCTTGAGCAGATGAGGCATTGGACCAAGCCACAACTAGCAAACTAGGAGTGATGGGCCACACCTAGACCGAGTGGAGACGAAAGGAGTGTTTCACCATCACAGCGGGAGAAATCACTAATTTTGAAGAGCTTTTGGCCAGACTCTTTGGGAAAAGCAAATGTTTCCATTGCATAAGACCGTATAATAGCCGGAGAAAAAATAAGTAAATTCCTGAGCGAAACAAGCCGAAAGTACACCAGGACAGTCGGCAGCTTGGAGTTTCGGACTAAGTTCAGCGGACTGAGATGGTCTTTTGTGCGTATGATACATGCTTGGCCGGGGGAACAGCAGGAGCATATCAAACCATGGAAATCCATCCTACTGAGAGCAGAAGTCGCATTAACCCAATGATAGCGTCACGCTTTGATTTGTAGACAGTTCCGTGCATGATCTCCTAGGGTAAAGAAATCGGGGCAAATGAAGACGTTAAGGGTAATTAGGATAAACTGAGGAAGTGCGGAAGAACAAGACCTGTATGAAGCAAGGGAGTTCTTGCTTTTATCAAGGGCTCGACGTGGGAAGAGAGCAATGTGGGCGACCCACTCGCGCAGGCACAGCTATACTGGAGACTCAGAATGAAAAAGCAGTAGGAGTTAATGAAAAAGCGTGAGGTGTACCAGGTAAAGCGGGGACTAAAGCGGAGGGCAGCAAGGAATGTTTACCGATTTCTGCTACTGTGGAGAAGTGATTACACGAGGTTTAAAAACCGGATCACCGTTTTTTAGACAAGGACATTAGATGACAGCGCTAAGAGAGCGGATGTGGCCATATGTAAAAATGAAAATCGTTCATTGGTTAGATGATGCACCGCCTGAGACGTAGTCACTTCTGTAGTAGTCCACGAGAATTGGGGGGAAGGACGGTAGGTGTTATTGGACAGAGCCCAACACCGCGTTTTAGGCCTACATGCACCTGCAACTAGTTCATTAGAACGAGTGATTAGCTAGAAGTCAGTTGGGGGTGGCAAGCTTATCGCCTAGAGGAGGATGCCAAGTCCTGGAAGTGGTTTAGGAAGCTTTCACAGACGGTCAAGTGGCGATCATTCGGGAAGTAGGCGATGGCATTTAACAAGAAAACAGGTTTTTAGTCGGGGAATGCGGATAACAATGGCATGAGGAGTGTGGAGATTGATACGCATCTGATATGACACTCTACATAGAGGGGAAGGTACAGTCATTCCCAGAAATTGGGCGATCCCGGAAGAGATGATGGTTGGGGGCATACGGATACAGGAGGTTGAGAAGAAACGTAAGTTGCACGTTCGTGTGGTAGGTTTTGAAGGCGAGGTGATTGCGGTGCAGTGGCGCAGCAACCTATGGAAGAGGCATAAGATATAATATAATAACAGGGTTATTTTCCAACTTGTAGGGGACATGCCAATAGAGACATGATCTGGTTGTTGCAACCTGAAACCGGCGGGCAATAAAACAACGGGCAGGAAAGTACTACCAAAAACACCAGAGCAAAGGGGCATGAGGTACGATTAGTTCAGTGATGAAGCCAGTTTACTTCACGGATTCACGGATTCACGGATTGCTACACAGGAGCGAGGCTTTTGTCCAGGTTTCCCGGGTCGGTTTTGTTCTTGTCGTTCAGCGGCTGTCGTTCACCTGAAAGGCACAAGTGAAAAAAGTGTGTAGCACTGCTCTTTAAATTCTCAGCGCGGGGCAGTATGCTTGCCAGCGCGAGGACTCGCGTAAATAAGTGTCTAATAGTGTTTTGAACTGAGTTCTAGAGGGGGCGTGGACAACCGTCTGAGGAAGGTTATTCCACGCAGCAACTACCCGAAATGAGAAAAAAGTTTGCCTAATGAAGGTGTGCGCTCTGAGCTTAAAAATCTTCTTACCATGTCCCCGCCGTGTGTTTGCTGGGTCAACGGTGAAAAACCTGTTGGCCAAGCCTTGTTCAAACAGGGCGTAAGTAAGAATTAAGTCCCCTTGGAGGCGACGATACTCCAAGGGAAAGAGGTCGAGCACCACGAGACGCGTTTCGTAGTCCATGGACTTGAGACCGGCAACCATTTTCGTAGCAGCTCGCTGGACACGCTCAATGAGGATTACGTCTTTCGTGCGTCCTGAGTAGACAACCGGGTTGGCATATTCAAGGAGCGGTCTGACATAGGCCCCATAGAGTATTTGGAAGTCCGTGCGAGTAATACGAGAGAAGGTACGCCGAATCATCCGTAGAACAGCGAATGCCTTCTGAGCCGATTTCTCAAGGTGCAGTGAGAAGGACAGGTTTGGAGAGAGCCAGATACCCAAATCTTTTTTGGCATCTATCCTCGTGATGTCTTCTGGTCCTTTCTCACCATGCATGACAAAGGAGTTCGCTGAGTCTCCTCCAAATGACATATGGACGCACTTTTCGTCATTCAGAGGAAGGTGCCAGTCCAACGACCACTGCTTTGCGGCGTCTACATCAATTTGGAGGGCACTGGCATTGGAACTCCACGATTTCAAGTCGTCCGCAAAAAGTAGACATGGACTTGAAAGAACATCTGGAAGGTCATTGACGTATATCAGAAACAGCAAAGGTCCCAAAACGGAGCCCTGAGGAACTCCAATGGAGACCGGCGCCGCAGAAGAGTAGGTCGAGCCTACTTTCACTCGGAATGATCTGTCTGATAGGAATGCCTTGATCCAGTGTAGGATTTTCCCTTGAATCCCGTAAGACTCGAGTTTGTGGAGCAGAGGGACGTGTGGGACTCGATCAAATGCTTTTGAAAAGTCGAAAAATATGGCATCCGATATGAGTCCCTCGTCCTTGGCTTGGGTTAAGCTGTCCATAAATACGAGCATGTTCGTCACGCAGGAACGGTTTGGGAGAAATCCGTGTTGAGCTTGAGAAATCAAGTTGTTGGAAGTAAGGTGATCTAGAATGGCTCGCTTCAGAATGCGTTCCATCACCTTGCATGGCACGCTAGTGAGGCTTATAGGCCTGTAGCTGCCAGGCGATAGTCGGTCACCAGTTTTGTAGATTGGCGTGACAATCGCTCCCTTCCAACAGAGGAAAGGTGGCCTTCTTTAAGCGACTGACGAAACAGCAGGTGGAAATGAGTTGCCAGAGTATACGACCTTTCCTCCAGGACCCTTGGGTGGACTTCGTCGGACCCCATCGCGCAGAATCGGTCGACCTTGTACCGGAGTCGACGAATGTCCCCCACTGTGAGTACCAAGTCGGTTAGAGGCCTTTCGTGGGTACGCCTTGACAAGGTTGGATGTGACAAGGACGAGGACGCTGGGACTGAATACAGACCTGCATATTGCTCTCTGTAGAACTCAGATACCACTATTGGGTCACTCGTGGGTTCCCCGTTCCTGTCCCTCAGGGAGAACGCGGATGGTTTGTTTCTTCGGCGATGCCGCATGTATTTGAACAGCACATTTCTGTTCTTCCGGGCGAGGTCTAGAATGGTGGCTTGTTTTCGTATGTTCCATTGGCGGATTTCCGATTTACAGCGGTTCCGCATTTTACGAAATGCCAGCTCATCTTCTGTGTCTCCTGTAGTCAACTTTTTGAGAAATAGTTGTGACCTCTTTTCCAGAAGACGCCGGATCCTTTTGGGTAGTTTACGGCTCATCCGACTGCGTGCTGGTTTTTTTGGGACGAACATCGCGTCAGCCTCGTGAACTTTCTGGACAATAGTCCTATATAAGTCTTCCACTGAGGCTGGCCCCAGTTTAACTTGGTTAAGAAAGATGCGCATTCCCGAAAAGTCTGCACGGCAGAAGTTTCGAATCCACGTTTGGGGTTCGGGATTTCTGGCCCAATAGCAGATGAAATCAAAGGTGAGCACACAGTGGTCGCTATGTCCCAGTGGAGCGTTAATTGTCACCTGATCAACGAAATGTCTTTCGTTGGTGATGACCAGATCCAGGAGGGACGGTTGTTGGCCCGCGCGGTATCTGGTGGGTGCAACGACATGTTGAGTCCAAGCGCTCTGTTGAACGACTTCGGTCAACGCCGCTGCAAAGGGTCCACTTGATCCGACGCACTGGAGCTCCGTCCAGGGGGCCTTTGGAGCGTTGAAGTCACCTACCAGCAGGAGATGAGTGAAGTGGTAGCTGGAGGAGAGTTGCCCAAGGGTTCGTATGAGGAAGTGGTCATCTTCCGGAGGACTCGAGGGGCTACGGTAGACCACACCGAGAAGGAGAGAATCGGACCCGCGCAGCGGGACTTGAAGCCACAGTGCATCACAAAAAGGTGCAGGAGTGGTATCAGAGAGGACAATCGGGATTGGCAGGGCCGCATGTAAGTATAAAGCAACCCCACCAGCTCTCCCTCGTTTTGAGTCAGCTCGAAAAATAGAGTAGCCGTCTATTGAGATCTCCGCGTCAGAGACATCTGGTGTGAGCCAGGTCTCTGTGAGTGCGATAATGGACGGCTGTTCAAGACAAACTGACTGTTTAATATCACAAAGTTTGTTGAAGAGGCTAAGACAGTTTGTGGACAAGCATTTCAACACTGTCTCTGCTGCCTCCGAAGGTGAGGAGCCGAGAGTTGTGTAACCAGGGCGGTTAGGAGACTTAATAGCTGTACGTCGGGTTTGAGTCAAGGGCTCCGAAGGGACCTCTGAGGCATATTTGTCTGCTTCCTCGATTGGTGGTTTCGTGAGTTGCTTTTCATTTGCAGGGTTTTTTCGCCCCGTGGGAGCTCGAGTTGCGCGGGCCTAGTGCCTTTGGTGGACGATGATTTTTCCCCGTGGGCGAAAATTTCGACCACTGCTACCTGTAGCCCTTTCATTAACGTCTTTTGGACGACCGAATTTGCTGTTGCTCAAGGGGCAATCTTGCGTCTGTTTGGTTTCTTGGGCATGTTGGCGTGGTTTGATCGGAAAGGTGTCTCTGTGAGGATTTGAGCGCTGGGTGGCAGCACCGAGTAGTTCTCTTGGTGGTGTTCCCATGAGGCTGGTTTTCGCAGAGGACTGCACCTTGAAGCCAGCCAGCAGTTCTTCTGATTTGGCGAATCGCATATGACTTGTTTGGCTGCAGCCGCCTTTCTTTCGCGCTTGTGTGGACATCCGAGTCACCCGCGATCAGCGTAGCCAACTGGGTGTATGAGGGACTGTCCGGTTCGCCGTGGTCAGGCTTGAGGCTTTGACTGTCATGGTCCTGGGCGACAGCTGTGTCCACAATCAAAGAGGCTACTTTAGACGGAGTGGAGCTGGAGATTGGCAGTTTCACAGCCTCAGTGGTTGTACGGTTCTCGCAGCATTCCCCGATATCGCCGTCAGCGCATGTGGTTTGCCTGTAGGCTCCGCCACTTAACTCCGCTCGTCTGACCCAATCCAGCTCATTTGTGACTTGGGTGTGGAGTTCACTGTTGAGCCTTTGTCGTCTGTTACGGAAAGAAGCGCTGATAGCTCTACGTACTTTGAGCGCTCCGTCCACGTGAGGCTTGCCTCCTCCAGAGCATCAATGCCTTTGGAATTCGAGGGGTCTGTGGTGGGTGAGTAGAAACTGCCGTCCGGAGTCGCGGTCGTTTGCCTCGGCGTACTTTCAGGAGCGCAAGGGGCTATAACTACAATCGGTTTCGCCTTAAGTTTGGGATTGGCTGAACTGGCGCCATCCGGAAGCCTCTTTTGCACCTGTTCCCTAGAACTGCTGCGGCCCAGCTTCCGTGCGTCTAGAGGGCGATCCTCAGATAGACGCCTGATCGTTAGATTTGCCTTTTGGATGCTGACAGCCCGACCCAGGATCTTCTGTACGGCCGACGGCGAGGAAAAGGTAACGAGAAGCCCACGTGCTCGTTTGCTTCCCTTCTGGCGTAACCAGTCTGCGTGAAGCGATTCGTGGCCAGGCTTTGAGAGGGCACTGCCAAGGAGTGATTGTGCCTGCTTCGTCGGCGTGATTTTTCTAGAGAACGATCCCCATATTATCAGTCTGCTCTCCCTTACGCGCCTGTCCACTAGAGACGCCGTGGCGGTCTTTATTGCCGTATCGGAGAGCTGAATGACCTTTTTCGCAGCCAGCGGACCAGGGGTGAATAGTGCAAGGTACTCGCTCAGCGAGGAAAGTTCTTTATCAACTTTCGTCCAGAGCGCTGCGTTTTTTGTGTTTGCGTCAGTCAGAGCTTTAGAGAGAAGCTCCAGTTTCGCCGCGAGTACATCGATTAAAAAAGAGCACTCACACTGGACTGTGTGATTCGGTAGTGGGGAATTGGTTTTGTTTTTTATAGCTTTTTTCTTAGTTTGGGAATGCATAAAACCCCTGGAGTAGAGGCAACCGGCGCACAAAAACGGGTCAGGAGAGCTAGCCAGTTGGCTTACCTGATCGTCCTGTAAACCCGTGCATTTAAAGTTCCACCAGGCCTTGCAGGTGTGGCATTGCATACCGCGTCTCACGTTCGACGGACAGCCATTTCGTCCACATCTGTTGTGGACCATCGATGGCTGCAGACAGCAGCCTGTATTGACCAGATACATGATTGCGACTAGATGCAGAACGGGAAATGGGTGCAAAGTAACAGAGATCATCACGTGAATATTATGTTAGTGTGAGAAAATTCAACAAATTACACATGTAAACTCTGTAAATAGTTTGAACAGTGAAAGAATTCTTTCACAAACTAGCACGAGGGAAAAACGAAACCAATTTCGAACGTACCGCTTGACCCATTTGAAGCAAAACTAAAGAACCCTTGCTGGCCATTAGTGACCTTGAGCGGGTATGTAAATGGCCTTTGTTACAAAAAGAAAGTAGAGACAAAGTTGGAAGAATTCAAAGTGGAGAAAAAGAGCAAGTTTTATCTCAAAAATATAGTTTAACTTGAAACTAAATAAACTTACTGCTGCCGCTGTTGTAGGGCAATCAGGTGCTAAAGGTATTTTCAATGTGCTAGTACATACAGTACATACAGTGCTAGTACATAGGCCGAACGAACACCGTCATTGAAATCTTTGAAGTTCTGGGAGCAGTAAACGAAAACTGTAGCGGAAAACCAGGTCGGTTCAATCCGAACGGAATGTTCAAAGCATTGGAACGAACTCGTTCCAGAGGCCGTTGCGGCTGGGTGAGAAATTTATTCGTAGCTGCAACTATGGCGTTGCAAGGGCGAGATGCGAACGTCACACTGCTTTTTTAAGCATGTGCCTGTCGATTTACACATCAGACACTATATAGTGTTTTCTATGATTGGTGTTTCGGCTTGATGAGGGGACTGTCCAGAAAATATGCTAGAACCAGGATAGGCCAAAGCCAGCGGTACAAGCAGTCAACAATGTCCCCTCTTTCTCACTTTTTTATACATACAGACTGGTCTCAGAATCCGGGCCTTAAGTGAATCACCCGTGTCACTGAAGGTATTGAAGCATATGTACGTGCCTGGGTGCAACGCAGTTGTGTGACTGTCTTCACCGGATTCACCAAACTACCGAATGATTCTAATGCCTAAAAACGCGCTACCTGATCTGATAGTGACGTTCTAGTTTCCATTTTATGCGGCAATAAACTACAGGCACAGGGCATTTCATCCGGCTCGGTAAAAACCGAGGAAGCAGAAAGTGATGCACGCGGATCTCAGGGTTGTGAAACGAGAAAGTACACTTGGCTCGAGTACCCTGTGACACAGCCCGCTGTCGCCGGTACAAGCCCACCGCCCATAAAATAGGTTAGTATGAACAGCAGGACACACCAAATTGTTGCTAGGAATTAGAGATTTTGTCCCCGGGAACAACAGGTTCTAGTAACCCTAGCCTCTGCCCTAAAAGTATTTTGTTGCAATAGAAGCATTGAAAAGCAAACATTTTGGGGCGCAAAGCCTGCGTCTATGCATTGTGAGAGGTACCAGGGAGAGCTGGGTAATGTGAACATCCTTTGGTGAATGAACGCCGGAGTTCTTTATTGCCAGACATGTATATTGGCCGTAATGGAAAGAAAATGCATAATAAGGCTCCATAACTCGCCTCAAGAATTACATGAACGTTGCGATTTTGCGTCACTGAGGCCCGAAAACTGCAGGCGGAGCCTGCTTGCTAGGACGAGCTGAAAGTAGACTTAAAGGAAACGTCGGCTGATTTGAACTGAAGCTGAAAACCGTTGCCGAGAATAGGTGACCTTAAACAGCTGAGCCAACGGACAAGTTCATGAAAAGTGCAAGATGCAAAAATTCGCGACAGGAGTAAGTGGCAATTTGCATACCAAAATTATGGTGTACATTGAGACGGGATAAAGATAGGGTATCAAACTTGAGAGGTAGTCTGTGGAAAAAGTCCTTTGGGAGGAAGAGGTAGTGCTTACGCATATGACTTAGTGGGTAGAGCGAATGTAATCGTTAAGCTTTCGATGGGACAACGTGAAATTGCCGCAGAACACCAAGATGGTTAAGCCCGACGGAAATCTTTTGCGGATCAAAACAAGCCTGCCCCAGAGGTGACTGAGAACTGATAAGCAATGTTTGTACTTACAGGTAAAGACCCAAAAAGGCGTAAGCGATTTTTGTATCATCCTAATGGATGAATGACCTATCAAGGGGCACGTCACCGCAGACATCTTTAATATACAAAGGAAAGAATGGAGCCCAGCGCCTTCCTTTGGTTTACACTTATAGTGACAAATTCTGGAGATAATTGATTAGCACAAATTATGTAAATTTATTATTGCACAGGAAGGAGGCGAGACTGAAAAAGGGACCCCCTGATGCCAACAGGCCAACATCTTCAGAGGGGGCACATGGGGGTTATCCAGGTAAACCACCACGAGGGAGTGCCTGGAATCTAGGTCATCATGAAGGTGCAAAGAAATGGAATAGACAACTATTGACGTTCCTTCAATTCCAGGATCACTTCTGCCTGTTACATGTTGGATTCAAGAAGAGGAGAGGTCTGCACTTTGGGCGTTGCCAAGACCGTCAAATGTCCTCACTAGCGGAGATGCGTGGTGGGTCCCGCTGTATTTGGAAGCACTTAATGTGAAACCGGGAGGGCATGTGATTGCCGACTGTTTTTCCTGAAGGCAGACAGTTCAAAGGCCGAGCGAGTGGTAAACAATTCAAGAGTATTGCAATTTCTCGGTCACCACTTCCCACGGCACGGGAACGAAGATGAACGACCTCCCGACAAGATCGATAATTTAGGGGTATGCAGTAGAGCAGAAACATCACCTGGAGGAATGGCAACATTGTTGAGAATTTGGTGGTTATGCTGACTGTAGTCAACTGTGGACTGTTTAGGAGAATCTGTAGACCGAAGCTTAGGCGGATCGAATAAGTGTCTATCCGGCCGGCTTCAAAGATATAACTATATAACTATATATATAACTATATATATAACTATATAGGATAGGACAGCCAAAAGTGGGCCTCAGACCGGTGATTGGTTTATTGTCGTGCATAAAAGGCCCACGGTACATGCAGCTGTGTACTTTAGGGCAGGATCGGGCGCCGATGACGATGCCCTTTGTACATCACCTTTGTTGTTTTTATGAGGCGGGTTTAGACTTGTCTCGGTTGTCATTCATCCAGCAGCACCACAAATATAAGCGAAGGATAACTGTCCTTTCGTCTGATTTTAAAAAATGCATTAAGTTTCCTGAAGGTATTCTGTGAGGTTCACGGCCAACATCGATGTGTAAGGCGTTGCCACCTTCGTCTTAGTAGGGGTCGCGCCACTTAGAGTCCATCGGCCAGACATGGCACACCCAACTGTTTCGTGAAGTGATCATATACTTACAAGACATAAAACCCTTATTATTCCCTAAATATCGGCGGTTACGGCTAGTGCTTGTTGGCTGTTTTTACCATGCACCTTTCGTTGCTTGAGATTGACATGGGTGAAGCACTTACAAGCGAGCCATACTCTTACCCTTCCATCCAGTTCCCGCAGTAGCTTCCAGTTATACTACAGTCCCATCCATTATCTTGAAAGACCAATCGTTCGACCCATCACTTTCCGTCAGCTACCCTTTTTCACATTACCCATACACACATTGCACAACAGAAACCCTCTGACTGGATTCTCTAGCTAGGCTAAAAGCTACTACAGCCACCTGGCTAACTCACCCTGTCGTCGCCTATACGAAAACGTTCAACAGCTAGCCTCCTTGCTCGCTACCTGGGTGGCTAAGTCCTCACTTTCCCAGAATTACGCAAATGCTCTTGCCATGGCTTTTCACCTTCCGATTGACTGACGCTCAGTGCAAACACGAGACAACTCTCATCACTAATTGTAGCCATTGGAATTGCTATCTGAAAGTACTGCATGCATGCCGAGCAGAAGCCCACTAACAACGATTTGTTGTGTCCTCTTACTACATCGGCAAACTCAGCTAGTCCTTGGTTGCTAGGCCAGCCAACAAAAATCCGCCCTTTCATTAGCACACCTAACATGCTGCCATTAAATATTAGATTGTTTTTTCTATTGAACACCGTTTTATCTGATCCCTCCTGGCACTCACCGGGCGCTACTGCTCTCATCTTATTTCTTTTTCTTGCGCCCCCTCCCAAAGCTTCAAAATTCGTTGGTGTTTGCTGCAGACGCCCTTCACGGCTATTGTTTATTCAATCTGGCAGGTCCCCGGTTCACATCCACACGGTTCCATAGCTGAATAAAAATTACCCGTGCAGCTACATTGGCCTGGCTCCACTTGTGTCACTTCCGGCATCTAACCCCGATCCAGCCGCCACAGGAATGCGCATTTTTGCCCAATAGCCGCAACCTTGCCATCTGTTATGGGGCTGCTTATAAATAAAATTATTTCAGTTCACTGATGGCGCATCATTGTTATACCTGGTATGGCGGCACTCTTGCAATCATTCTCTCCCTATTATCGGCCGTCGCTTCTCGCCTACTCAGGCCTGTCATTGCAACTATGAGTAAATCGTTCACCCAGTAGTAACCGCCTCTAAGACGAGTTTTTTCTAACTTGCTGAACCTTGCCGAGCCTTAGAAGCCCACCCAAAATTTCTCTGAAACCATGATTTGAAGAAGAAAAATTTTGACGTAAAGTTTTAGCAGTTGATGGTAATTATTCGGGCCCTTAAGAACTCCCCATATGACCGCTTTTGTTGGACGTTGTTTAGACTTACTCAAGGCCCACTGTGGGCGCGGGATTCATATGTTTAATGGCGGTCATGGCTGAGGACGTTTTGTCATTGAAGCCAGTGGATGATTTTGTAGAGAAGTTGGTTCGCCCACGTTTTTTCTCCTGCAGTGCATTCCAAATCGCTTTGAGAGAGTATATGACGATTAATTTCGTGGTTTTCGTGCGTATAAACTCCCAAAAGAGCAGGATTCGAAACTTTTATATGAAAAAGCGTTTTACCGTTGTAGCAGACGTCCCTGCAGACCAAAGTCAAGGCCGCGGTATTCGTCGCAGCTAGTAAGTTTATGGTTATTTGTTTTTACTCGGTAGCACACGTTGTACTGGTTGCCCGGCAAGGTTCCATGTTCGCCGGTACAACGACCACTTGATGGTTACTTCCTATTACCTGGAGCACAATCATCCACGTAGCAAGTTTATTTTTGACAGGCTCCTGTCAACCGGCGCCTGACAAATGAGGAATTAAAGGAGTGTAGTACCCTTTTGAAGTATGGGGCTCCTTCGTCGGAGATTCGGCAATACGTCGCTGACCATTTTGGAAAGGTACTTACTATCCAGGATGTGTACAATTATCGCGTCAAATGCCGACCCCCTTTGTTAAGTAGGTCGGTGGTTACCTTTTGTTTGTTGTTTAGACGACATGCAGTCTATTATAACCCAGCTTCGAGTGTGGTCGCGTACTGCTGGTGGAATCCGAGGGTGGCAGATTGAGCCACCTTTGCTTCTCACGCACGCAGCAGATCGCACTCTTCCGACGTTCCCTGATGTGGTAAACGTTGATGCTACGCACGGGACCAACCGTCTTGGGTAAATTATTTTGGAGCCTCTGACTTTCACTGTTAAGTTACAAGCTATATACATTCCATGGGCATCAGTCGACCCGTAATGTATGCCTTTGTCGAAAGTGAGCATTTTGCGCCTTTGCGCAAGCTGTTCTGCCTGTTCAAGGAGATGATGGGTGGGAAATATCCGGTCAGGACGTTCGTCATGGACAAGATGACGTCGCAGATGCGGGCTGCCAAAGCTGTGTTCGGCTGCGACATAATGCTGTGCTATTTTCACGCACGACAAGCCATCCGGAAGCACGTACGTTTCATTGGGTTGCTGTAACTCTTTAAGACGATTTCTAACCGCAGCCGGCACATATTTCACCGAATGGCCCGCTTTGATAACGCAGCTGAGTAAGTGACTGCGCACCAGACAATAATCACGTAGGTTTCGCCACGATTTACAAATCCTGCGGAGAACCGCCCCGGGTTTGTCTCCTATTTGACTGCCCACTGGTTGTATATCACTCGAAAGTGGGCCATTCATGCACAGCATGGGCTGGTGCATTTCGGGAATGTGACAAATAACCGCCTGGAGAACGCCAACGGGCGTTTGAAGAGGCGCGTGCATCACGCCGATAGCCTGGAGCACGCCATTCAAGGTCTTTCAACACAGCGAATGGCTCATGCGTGAGTATGAAATGCACACCACTTACTACTGTGACCGCCGAGAAATCCGCGAGGGAGACAGCTACGTTCTACGTGTGGTTTCCCGGATGACAACGTATGCCGCCAATCAAGTCCTAAGGCACATTGGAACGTGCACGCCAAATCTGATATACCATCAGACAGATCGATTCAAGGTGAGAAACCCGTTGTTAGTAACAGTTAGTTTGTGGTACAAACCCCTAAATGTTCTCAGACGGTTAACACCTCGGATGGAACCTGCACGTGCACCTTTTATCAATCAATGTGGCTACCCTGCGTACACCTATTCTCGGTATTCAGAGGCCACTCGTTCCCCTGCGGTAAGTTGACTAATCAAACCTACAGTGCCTAGGTCAATTTCCAATTCATCAACGGTGGCTAGCCGAATACAACCTACCAGAGGGAGGTATACCTATATCTCTGGTTTCCAAGCCACAGCCATCACCAGTAGAAGGTTTGCACAAGCAGCTGGAACGGTTGGTTGGCAAACTGAAGCTGCTGGAGCCACGTAAAGCTGCTAGATGCATGAAGCATCTGATTGTCCAAACGCACCTCATGTTACGTCGAAATTCAGCCACTGCGACGGACAATCAGCCTCTAGTGTTGGAGGATAACCGTCCCCAACCAAGGTGGCGTTCTAAGCCGACTGACGATGTCCTTGTGGTCTCTGTGGCCAACCAACTGACGCTGCTGACTGCTGGTGTCCGCGAGATCGATTACCATACCACCGTTATTGCTGCGGTAACGAGCCTTGCCCATTGTGTGGAGAGATCTTCAGGTGTGCCCACCAGGTAAGTGTGCACGTATCAATTAAACTATTTCCTCTAGTCGCCCGTACGTCGAGCAAACGCAGCCTTTCGTCCATCAAGCTAAAAGAGCATGCTATGATGTGGATCTCGATCGATCCATGGAGACCCAGCCGAGTGTGGCCCGTAAGACTGTTGCGATAAAATTGTTCTGCCCAACTTCGGAGCAGATGCAGACTGGTAATTTGAAGCCTAATTACAAGCACACGCTTTGTAGACATTGCTTTCGAATCGGGATGACGAGGATTTTGTGTGATTTCCGTATTGCGACATTTCATCTGATGTTATGGGTTGCAAATGATCCCCAAAAGTAAGCCAACTTGTAGGGCAGCCCGTTTACCTCTTTAGCTTCCTCATCCCTCATCAATGATAATGAGAATCACGAAGCACAAGGTAAGTAAGCAGATAAAATTCCATCAAATTAAGATGTTTTAATGCTGCTGCCGAAGATTAATTGGTTGTGCATTTTTCCTTTCAGAATCCTTGTTGAGTATGAAGGGCCATCGTCGGCCATTGCATCAGTTTATCGTGCGTAGGTGAGGCCTCGTAATCGGCGTCGCACATAGACACAGGCCTAGCAGTTACGATAAGTAGTCGAGGTGAATGACAACGCGTACAGTTATTACTATGAAGGGCCACCGTTGACTACCGTTATCACAATGGCCGCTTTATGACTTACTCTATCTATGACGTATCATATTCCTAAGAGGAATGATAGCATTTCGTTGGTAAGTTACCTACAGTTGGCTCCTGACGCTACATTATCCACTGGCTAAATATGCGTGTCTGGGATGAGCACAGAGATGGCCCTCGCATCTCCACTGCACGGTTCATGCGGTTTCCTGACAACGTTGTACTTAATAGAAGCTGAGCTCCATAAGAAAATATGTTGTCACTAAGTTCCATGGGCAGAATTATCTCGTTTGTTAAATCTGGGGAGTATAAAGCACGCAAACATCAATGGCCGAGTTTTCCGGGTGGCATTTGCATTGGATGTTCTCAAGACGTTACTTTCATCCTTAAAGAACGCCAAAATATGCTACATTGCGATTTTGTGCCTCATCTCTCGTAAACCGGTAACAAAATGCGAATAATTGATGGCTTTGGACCTTGAAAATTCGCTCAGTTAAACAAAACGCTATGAGCAACATATCGCCCACAAGTGCAAATCGATTACACTAACTCTCCGTAAAAGTCTCAACATCGGAAACCCTACAGTTACGGCGAAAACAATTTGGGTGTGCTTCTAGTGAGCAGCCCACGTCTATATCGGATTAAGCCCATCGCCTATGATGCTGTCCCTTTTCCAAAAAAACCCTGTACCCATAGCCCCCGCCAGTCATGCCTCTATCCTGATTGTAACCTTATGATCATGCCTGACGGCGTGGCTCCCACAAGTTGGGAGGTTTTACCTTCACTGGTATGGTGATCCATTGATAGTGTCAATGGAAGAAATAGTGTGTGTATGGGTAGAACTAGCAGACGACAAAATAGTGGCAAGAGCCTTAAAGTTCTGACACAACTTCAACGGATTGGGATGGTTTTGTGGACGCATGTAACATACCAGGTCGGGAAACCTTAAGGATATGATGAACCACGGGCGAGCCATCAGATTGGTTATGGCAGTCGTGGTACCGTCATTGCAACCTACTACTTGGGTTCGTGGAGGGCCCTTACATCAACTTCTTGGCGGAGTCGGTTGGGGTTGTCATAGTAGTAGGGATTGGCCAAGAAATCGAGACAAACTAAGGCCAGCATGGATCAAGGATATTCTTGGGTCCATCGAGGGCGCACGGTGTTTCAATGCTGTCATTCAAACGGGGCAATAGGACGACGCTGTGTACATTGGAGACTCAAAGTGGGAAGTGTCAAAGTTTTCGCTAGAGAGCACGATGGTATGATTTATACTGCGGCCCAGGTAGCCAAAAGTGGTCACCATTTCGAGCTACTGAAGTGAAACGAAATTGCTCAATCTCAGGAACGGTAGTCGATATTCAGATGGAGATAGCGGGTATGCAGTCGATGCGAACAGTTGTGGGCCTATATGATTACGAGGGACATGCATTAGCTAAATTGTTTACTATAAGTAGCAAAGATAAGTGACAACGTGTACAGTTATGAGTATAAAGGGCTGTCGTTGGCCGTTAGAATAGGCCACCACGTACAGTTGAGGCATCGTATTCAACGGCCTGCATAGATACTGGGCTGTTGTTAACTATGAGTAGCAAAGATAAGCGATGACGCGTAGAGTTATGGCAGGGCCGTCGTTGGCAGTTGGATTAGGTTACCGTGTGTAGCTGGGGCCTCAGAGTCACACATAAACACGGGCCTAGCAGTTACCATGAGTAGCCAAGCTGAACGACAGTGCGTGCTGTTATCATGATGACCGGCTTAGTTGGCCTTATTTTCGGCCAGTGTATTCGGGCATGATGATGTACACTAAATAAGGAGCGCGATTCTTTCCAGTGGGAAAGACGTTGTTGTGTGGTTCATTAACATGTAGTTATTTCATAACGCTGCGCCGCCCACTGACTAATTGTGCATATCGGAGAATGTAGATCATCCACAGAGGTCCATATTATCATCAACACTGCACGGTACATCTGATTCTCTTTCATAATTATACTGAGTGGGGAGGCAAGCTTCCCAAAGAATGTGTTGTGCCGAAGTTCGATGAACAAGTTCATCAAACTTGTTACGTTTGTGGGTTTCGCGCATGCGAACGTCAATCCACTATTTTCTTGGGTGGAATTTCTAATGGGTATCGATCGTAAATAACACCGCATAATGTTAAAATATGCTAAGGCTTTATATCGTGCTTTATCCCGTAAACCAGTTATGAATTGCACCGCTCACTAGAAGCACACCCAAATTGTTTTCGCCGGAACTGTAGGATTTTCGAGGTTGTGACTTTTATGGGGAGTTAGTCTATTCCATTTACACTTGTATGTTGTTGTGGTATGTTGGCATAGCATTGCATAGCATTGCCCATAGCATTTTATTTAAGTGAGCGAAATTTCAAAGTCACGGACCATCACCGATTCGCATTTCGCTACCGGTTTACGAGTAATACAACACGAAAGCGCAATTTACCATATTTTGACTTTCTTTAGGAATAAAATAACATCTACGGAATATCCAGTGCGAATTCCACCCAGGAAAATCGGTCGGTGACGATTGTTTGCTTTATACTCCCCAGATTTACCGGACGAGATAAATTTGTTCAGCGAACCTCATCACAACACTTTTTCTTATGGAGCTCAGCTTCCCTGAAGTATAACATTGTCAAAAAACAGCACGAATTGTGCAATGGAGATGCGAGGACCATCTCCGTGAATGATTGCCTTTCCCAGCTATGCGGAACTAGCCCGCGGACAATACAGCGTCAGGGGGTAACCGCAGTCTAACTCACATCATGGTGGGTTCTAGAAGTCTTTCCGAGACTTTTCCTATTTCGTGTGCCGGATGTACTCACGGCTGTCTATTGCCTTGTCTGAATGACAGGAATGAAACAGCGTGCGCCCACAATGGACCCAAGAATACCCTTAATCCGTGCCAGTCTCAATTGGTGACGATTCCTTGGCAAATCCTAACTACAATAACCTTAAACGACTCACCCAGGATGTTCATATGCGGGGCTATCCACGGACCCAAGTGCGGCGTTGCGGTGACGGTACCGCGACTGCCATACCCAGTCTGATGGATTGCCCGTAGTTCACCATATCCACAATATTTACCGGATGAGGGTGTTACGTCCACCCACAAGGCCACCCCAGTCCGTTTAATTTGTGCCAGGACTTGAAAGCACTGGCCACCTTATTGTGCGGTAGGCTTGTTCTGCCCATAAGCACACTAATTCAACCAACATCGCTATCGATGGTTTGGTATAGCCTTGCGCCAGATATGGCATGTACTGACCATCATAAGAAAACAAAAAACTTACTAGCTGTGACGTATCCCTTGGCTTCGTTTTGCAGGACACGTGCCACAGTGATAGGCGACTTTTTCATACACAGGTCGTTAAAAGCTGTTCAATTTTGAGGTTGCGGCGACACAGAGGGCGCAATTATTTTCCTTGTTGCCTCGAGATTTTTCCAAACGCAATGCAAAATAAAACACGTGAAGAAACCGGCTCTTCCACAAATTTCGCACCGTCATCATAGGTACATCACGCAAAGCCGTTGGCAGCCATTAAAATATAAATTCCGCGCCCACGGTAGACCTCGAGTAGGTTAAAACCACTCCCAACAAGACTGCGTTCGCATGGGAAGATCTTAAGGGATCGAATAAATGCCATCAAATGCCGAAACTTCATGCTAAAGTTTTCCTCCTTCGAACTATGGTTTCAGAGAAATTTTGGGTGTGCGTCTAAGGCTCGGCCATTTTTGCTTTCTGTGACCCGGGCGATTTACTCAACCGCCAAGGTCACTCATGGCCAGCAACGATTTTTCAATTTCTGTTCAAGTCACCCGGCTTTGTCATTGAGCCTGTCGTACCTCAGGTTACCGTTGTTCTAGTATTTTTGGTCCTACAACTACGGTGACTTTTAACGTGATAAGCATGTCTCTCTGGTTGTACTTTCTTCTCCGTTCTGTTGTTGCCCGCCGATTTCAGGCTGTAACCACCCGATTACGTCTCGATTGGCATGTTCCCTACAAGTTAGGAAATAAGCCCCTTAGTACGAACGACGAACTCCCCAACCGACCCCAGCTGACTCCATGACACATTCATTCCAACCTGCTGAACTGTTGGTTGAAATTTAACCATCTCTGTGTTACTGTGCTTCCCACCAAATCCAATAACTTTCTATACAGTTCGCATTCCGGATCGTGTGTTGCCACCATCTCTCTCTTCCAAAGGAACTATTATGCCCGCCTCCACAACAGCGACACCGGTGAGTCACTACAGTTTAAATGTATACCATTTTTCTGAGATCCCTGCTACCATTTACCCGCTCTGCTAGTCTCTCCATTTCATCATCCCCACTTACGTTTTTGTGACCCTGGCCACGAGCCCAATAGTCCAAGGCCGCGAGGCCTCAGCGGTTGTTTTTGGCTTCAGTTCAATTTGATCGGCTGGATGATGCCAACTTTGCTGCTTCACCAGATCTGATGTTCTGGTTTCTGATTTTCCACAGCTTACATTTCTCTTGTTATATTTCAGGCAAGAAGCCTCTTGTTTTGCCCTCCCTCGCTTTGTTTTTGCCCGCCACCTTCAAATCCTAACGATCTGACCTTGCTTGATGTTCTCTTCGACAAAAGAGCTTCCCTGCTCGTGCCGGTTTAGTGACGACCACGTTTACATTGGATACAGCTCACCGCCTATGGCGCTGTCCTCTTTTCCCACCCAAAACCCCCTGTACTGACAGTTCCACCAGTCATACCTTTATTCTGACTGTAATCTTATGATCATGCCTGACGGCATGCCCCCACAAGTTGGGAATAAACATCATTATCATTATTATTATCATTATTATCATTATCACCACATAAGAAGACCTACTCGCCGCGCAAAAATCCGTGAAACCAATAAAACCCTGAAACATCATGGTAAACTCCAAGGAAATCGCAAGCACATGGTGAATAATCTTTGTATCTGAAAAACCCAGCCGGTGCGACTTGGGCTTGTTAGAAGCAAAGTTTGTCAGGTATCAACTAAAAGATGTTACCGCTGTCAGAGTGGATGACCATATGCTGAAAAGTGCCACGGATTCACGGATTGATACGCAGGATTAAGGCTCAAGCCCAAGCTCAAGGCCGGGTTTGTTTTTGTTTTTCAGCGGCTTCTGTTCACCTGAAAGGTACAATTGAAAAAGGGTGCAGATTTGGTCTTTTAGCTCTCAGCGTGGTGCAGTAGTCTTGCCAGCGTGGGAACTCAGCTAAGAAAGTGCCTAGAATGCTTTGAGCTGGGTATTGGATGCAGCGTGAGCAACCGTCGGAGAAAGACCAATACACGCACCAACCACCCGAAATGAGAATAATTAATGCCAAATCAAAGTGCGTACTCTGAGCTTCCAGATTCTCTTATCAGTTACCCGCCGTGTATTATTTTGCAAACAGTGAAAAATCTGTCTGTAAGACCTTGTCCAAATAGGTATAGATGAGTATTCGACCTCCTGGGAGGCGACGCGTCTCCAGCATGGCGATACCCTTCTCATAGTCCATGAATTTAAAGCTGGCAGCCATTTTCCTAGTGGCTCGTTGGACACGCTTAATGAGGGTTACGTTCTTCTTGGGTCCTTAGTATACAACTCGAATTGCATATTCAAGAAGCGGTCTTACGTGGGCCACACAGAGTATGTAGGAGTCCATGCAAGTAATACGGTGGAAAGTTGCCGAACCATCCGTAGAACGGTAAGTGTGTTTTGAGCCGATTTTTCATGATGCAGAGAGAAGGACATGTTAGAAGAGCGCTAGCTACGTAAATCTATTTTGCTGTCTATCCTAGTAATGTCTTTTGGTCCATTTTTACCGTGCGCGACGAAGGCGTTCGCTGATACCACTTCTAATGACATGTGGATGCGCTTTTGGCCGAACAGGGGGAGGTACCAACCCAACGATCATTGTCTTGCAGCGTTCAGATTCATTTGGAAGGACTAGCATTTGAATCCCAGGATTTCAAGTCGTGTGCAAAAAGTAGACGTCGGCTTCAGAGAAAATCTTGAATGTCGTTAACGTACACCACAAACAGAATTGGTCCCAAAAGAGCCTTGAGGAGCTCCAATGGAGACTGGTGCCGAAAAAGTCTACATTTACTCGGATTGTTCTAGCTGAGAGAAACGCCTTGATCCGGCGTAGAGTTTCCTCTTAAATCCCGTAAGACTCAGGTTTATGGAGAAGCAGGATGCGTGAAAAGTGATCGAATGTCTTTGAGAAGTCGAAAAATGTACCATTCGTTATGGGTTCTTTGTCCTTAGCTTGGGTTAGAATGTCAATAAAAACGGTTACATTCGTCACGTAAGAACGGTTTTGCAGGAATCCGTGTTGCACTGGAGATATTAAGCTGTTGTTGTGAGGCGGTTTAAGATAGCCGTTTCAAAACGCGTTCCATCACCCTTGCATGGTACGCTAATGAGGCTAATAGGCATGTAGCCGCTGGAGGATAGTCGGTCGCCGGTTTTGTAGACTAGCATGACAATCGTCTCCTTCCAAACAGAGAGAGGCTGCCTACGTCGAGGGACCGTCGAAACAAGGCAGTATGAGTGACCTCGTCTGGCCCCAACGCGCTGAATGGGTTTGTCTTGTGCGAGAGTTGACTAATGTCATCCTCCGTCAAAACCAAACTGTTAGAGTCCCGTTCGTAGTTGTCTTGACAAAATTAGATGTGGGTGGGTCGCTGGGGGCAGAATACAGACCTGTATAGACATCAGCTGCAACTTTTGCGTCACTCGTTGGTTCCCCGTTCTTGCCCATCAAGGGGAACGCGGTTGGTTCTTTTCCGAGGCGATGCCTCATATACCCAAAAGGCACATTTTTTGTTTTTCCTCGCGAGGCCTAGTATGGTGGCTTGTTTTCGTATGTTCCGTTGACGGATTTCTGAGTTGCAGCAATTCCGCATTTTACGAAAAGCCAGCTTATTTTCTGTCTCCTGTAGTCAACTGCCTGAAAAATTGTTGAGACCTCTTTTCTAGAAGATGCCGAATCCTTTTAGGTAGCATATGGTCCACCTGACTGCGTTCTATTGTTTTGGGACGAATATCGCTTCAGCCTCGTGAACTTTTTGGAAAATGATTCTATATAACTCTAGGGTGAAGCTGGTTACAGTCTAAGTTGATCAGGGAGGGTGCGCAGTTCTGAGAAGTCTAGGCGGCATGGGTTTCCAATCCACGTGTGAGGTTCCGGATGTCAGGCCTATTGGCAAATAAGATCAAATATCAGTCCCAGTAGAGCTTTACTGCCTTACTAACGGAGTTTCTTTCGCTGGTGGTAAGCAAGTCCAGCAGGGAGGATAGTTGGTCTGCGAGGTATGTGGTGGATGTGACGACGTGTATAGTCCACGCGTTTTGTTGGACGACTTTGGTCAGCGCCGATGCAGTGTTTACTAGACCCGATGCGCTGGAATTTCATCCAGGAGGCCTTGGGAGCGTTGAAGTCGTCTACCAGCAAGAGGTGTGTAAGGCGGTAGATGGAGTAGAGTTGCTCAATGGTTTGTATGAGAAACTCGTCATCTTCCAATGGGACCAGAGGGCAATTGTAGACCACGCCGAGTTTTGTTTGAGTGAATAGATTTCCAAGGTCAACAAAACGAGACATTTGTTATGTGTAATGTATTAACGAGAGCAGAATCAATCGGGTTTCTTATGGCGTCACTCCCATTCAAATTGACTATAAGCTTAATCGAGAGAACATTCGAAAAATGTGGGCCTGGTGGAATGTATGCTTATGATGGACCCTCTTGAACGCCGCAGGGAGTTATCGTGGGGTGGTAAGCGATAAAAATCTACATGAGAAATGGAATTTCTGGTGCATTTGTCGCAGAGACTATCTCATTTGCAGCAGGCTGGAATGGCCTACTTTTGAAGTATGCCATCTTCCATCTTGGTCTTAAATATCAGTGGTGGAAAATATGATGGTAACTATAGTTACCGTCGAGTATACTCGACTATTTACCGATCGGTGTAGTCTCGTTAATAAGAAAGATTATTCCGAATAACACCAAGGTATCAGTTATTGCTCCAGTTTCGACTTGGTTTCAGTCACTATAAATGAATGGTATGTAAGCCCTCCGTTTGAAGATAGACACTAAGTGGACACGTGTAGGTCATTCGGCGACCCAAAACGCGCAATTCCAAGGCTTTGCAACATGCAACTTAATTTCATTAGCTAGGAATTCGTGTTCTACATGTTATTCCATGACTCTGGGTGATAATAACGGAACTATTGGTGCATCCTTTGCAGCAAACGGATCAAAGATATGGCCTGCTGCTATGGCAGGGCAGTTGGTCTGTTCGGTATTCCTGTACAACCACATGAACCAACCGTTGACCGCAGAGTTCTGCGTGAGAGAAAAGCGGCGATGTACCATTCATTGAAACACGACGTAGATGGATAGGCAGTTTTTGATGTGTAGCGGACTAGGACCTTATCAGCGTGTTCGAACAAATTAACGAGCAAAGTAACCAATACAAAGTTACAAAATCACAATAAGAAAAGAATGAGTAGTCATATGAGGACTCACGAAGGCGTAGATCCAATAGTCCACTACACCGATCCAAATGCAGTAACCGGCTGCGAAAGAAATATTCACTAGTAGAAATTTCCCACGGATGATTCACGTGTGAGTGATATATACCACGATAGGAAAGTTATTCACGACTAAAAAATGTCACGAGAATTTATTGTGACGTTCGACAGTTGACGCAAACACAGAGATCTAGTCCCACTGGTTCAGCAGTCGGCAAACAGTCCAACGGAGCGTAAATACACTCGTTCAGCAAGAAGTCAGCAAGTCGCGCCGGAAAGTTGTGTATTCGTAACATCAAAACAAACGTCATGATAAAATATGTACGACAGTTATAAAGTGTAGTTTAAGTTCAGGAAAAAGTGGTAAATATGCACAACGGATTACAGACACCACAGATGTAAGTCAACGGCCCACTTCCTGAATGAAACGTCACAAGGACCAACAAGATGTTTAATACTGGTGGCCCAAATATTGAGCTCAACTGTCCTGCAGCCTTCACCAGTTAATTCATTACGGTCTTCTTGGATAATGTGGAATTACGAACAGCCTGGAACCATTTTTTCCTTACGCGTAACACGCTTAAACTGAAGCGCAAAAGAAGCCTGGTCAGTGTGTATGGTCTATGTGAACATATTTGTAAAAATATGCTCCGTCAGTCACTCGAGAAAAGTTGCCCTTTTTCGGCCTAAATGTACTAAGTCGTCCGGAAGATTCCTCTATTTGAACCAGGTTGCTGTGTGTTGCTGCTTTTCTGCATACATAGTAGCCGCAGGAAAAGAAAAACTTTGTGGGACGGCCAACTTTATGGAGCGAGCACCATGTGCTAGCGGTTCCAAACAAGTACAAGCATGACAGAGGATGTTATTACCAATGTGAGTCATTCTCACGCAAACTTTTCTTCAACGCATTGCCTGGATTCCTTGACTCTGGCGACCCTTGGATTGCCAGGAGACGTGAACCCAACGGTTCGAAAAACTATTTTGAATAATAGGAATTGTGTGCGACACTCGTACCCGAAGGCCAGATAAACTGGAGGAGAATCAGCAATGGCCAGCAAAATAGTAGTTACCGGAGCCCCGTTAGCCCAGCTGGCGCGAAAGGCGTACATTGGTTTCCACTGTCTCACCACTTTGAAGAGAGTATATATTTTACTGCAGAAGAAACTCACCCGGTACCCATACATCCAAGAAGTCATGAAAGTTAACAAGTATGACAGCAATTTATAGACAGAACTTACCTTCATTCTTCAAGCTAAATCGCTTGAAGAACTCATTCTGAAATCCGGTTATTTTGATTTTACACAAGGAACAATAATGTTGACCGATCAAGTGAGCTTTGGATGCAACTGCAATGCCGCCACATGTGGCAATGATCGCACTGTATCTAGTCCACTGTCCAATCACGAAAGCATTTCATAAGGCTTCGCTTTATATTTGGAGGCTGATAAAACCGGTCGGCGGGCTTGATACATATCCCTTTCCCGTCTCTTGGAGGAACAACACTCACGACTGAAAAAAAACCATCATTTGCCTTGTTACATTATGTCCGTCCCGGACCACATGAGAAACGAGTGATGAATGAATAATTGTAGCTCCTCGTCGGCTTTCATACGATCTTGATATGGCCTTGAAATACCCGCAGCCTGGTCCCGATGACATGTTTCCGACTGTGAGGGCAAAGTGCTAGACTTCAAAAACGGCCTCATGCGTAAAAACCTTTGCAGATTTTTTAGTTGAAGTTCTACTAATTAGAAGAGAAATTTCGGCGTTGGAATGTAGCGTTTTCATGTATATACGTTTGAAACGCAAAAGTACATAGTTCCATTGAAATTAACCTAGGCTGGATCTTACCTAGTACATTCTGTCATGTGTTTCGGTTTAAAACTGGCCTCTCTATCGTCATGGCTCGGCACTTGGTTGACTTGAACTTACAGAAGATTTCTCTTATGAAATTAGTCAGTGCATATCTATCCCTTCAAGACATTTAAGGAGGCACTGTGCGAGTAAAGGAAACGTAGTCGTGTAAGCATCGAGCAACAGCAAGCGCAGCGCTATTTTGTGTTATCGCTGGCTGCACCGGCACTGTGGCAGGTGGTCCTCAGATGCAAGTGAGATTCGAGGAATCCAACAAGGTTAGCTAGCCGAGCGCAATTTTCTGCGTGATGCGCCGTTTGACCGGCCAGTCATAAAGGCTATTATTGTATCACCTCTAACCATTTTTTCACAGACTTGAAGCAACTAAATTTTTGTTCTACCGCCTGCCCGTCATCCGAAGGCTAATTGAAAATAAGTTGAGCACTTGAAGCACTTAACTGAAATGCCATATTGCTTGTGGAAGCATGTTGTCATTTGCAGCTCAAAAGCGTCCTCACAGTATGCATGAATTTAGTCGCTCGTGTTTTCCTGGGGGAAAGTTCCATTTTATGCACAAAATATTTGGTTTGTTCAGTAAAATTGAGGACAGATCGTGGTAGGCTAAGATCTCAGTAATAGGCAGAATAGCGGCACAGTTACGGGCAGCTAGGTTTGTTTTCACTTATTTCGTTGAGCTGTCCTATTTTTATGAAAGTAAAGGCATTTGAATGCAGGTGTCTGCCTTATGTGTTCCAAACGTGTTTTTTGATTGACCAAGCATTCATCTTCAGCAACGACATGCAATCAGAAACATCATTCCTCCAGCGCCAACAAATGTTTATGTGCAATCAGTGCCATAGACCAAAGCGCATCTTTCTCTATTGCTTTGTAGCCTTCACTTTGATCGAGAATGTAAAAGAAGGAGTCAGACCGTTAAATTAAGAGATAATTAGCTTTTATGCATTCCTCATTCAAATCAGTCCACACCAAATCGTGGCTTCACTTATGCCACAGATCAGGAGAATGATCAAGGAAATATTGAGAAGCCTTGTTACACAACCAGTTAATCTCTCCTGATATGACTGACGGTATTGGTGAAAAAGAAGGATTGAGACTCACGATTCGCTGTTAACCGTTGAAGATTGAATAAATGGGGAGTTCTCTTCCCACCTCCAACAAGGCTAGATAAACGAGTACGTGATGAGGTACCTCTACCATCGCACTTTGGCGATATACTTGGAGACTCGAGGGGTCTGGCGTCCGGATATTTTAGGAAAAAAATGGCTTTTCTATTGAGCTGTGTCATACTAAATTTAGACAAAGCCATTCGACTTAGTCAACACTCAGCAACTTTTGAATGGCTTACTCAGTGAACATCGCAAGACCTTGTCCCTCACAAGCAACGTCACCATCCGCTGTAACGTTGCTCGTGAGCGCGTCATAAACCCTGAGGTTCATTGAAATAGGTCTTAATGTAAAACCCTTCAAGTTTTGCTTCTTGCACCGAGTCATCAGATATTTGGAACACATGCTTCCATCGAAAGTCATGGACGCCGATGCAACCAAAGTTTGTTAAATGTCTATATAGCCAAAACGCATATTCCATAGAAGGTCCTCAGCTTTATGAGGTTTATGTCCTGTCACAGAAGGCTCTTGAAGAACTTCGCATACACAGCTGCACAGCTGTAAGTTAGTCATCAGAAAAGCCCACCGTTTATTTGAGAAGGACAATGTGAGGACGCTTTTTACTGGCTATGCTTACCACCGAATCTAGCCCCCAAATACGTCGGAACAAACCGGCACTTTGGTATAGGTACCTGGACTAGTGACACAGTAATCAGTAATCAAGGGGATGTTTCTAAGAGGGGTCCAAAAGCGAAGAATATGTGATCGCCTTCATATCCATAAAAAAGAAAAAATATAATTATGACGTTGCATCAGACATTATGCTTGCATCTCTAAGTTTCCTGGATTGTTTCAGAGTTCGTCTACCCGGAGTGCACAGACAGACCAGGTTTAAACAGACCATTGCACGTGTTGTTGACAAAAAACTTCAGAGACGCAGAGGGTTGCTAAAATCCTCCAGGAGTGCAAGTTTGAATGCACCAATCAGTCAGAAAAACAACAATGCAGCAATCTTTGGATACTTTACAGACGACCGGACAGAGTTCATACAAAAATGTTTTACATGCAGGGCCAAGTAGGTAACTACCATGTGCACTGAATCTGTGGACCCCGAAACACATCTAAATGTGCGGTAAATCTACCCGAAACCGAAGGTTGGCTATGATGTTATGAGACAACTAACCGATTAACCAGGAGAAGAGTGCACGATCCATGAATCGAGTGTCTCTGGTCACTGTAAGACCAGTATATAATCAATCTTGACGTCATAATAATTCCCAATTCATTCGCTTACTCTTCCCGTGCACTTATCGATCGCGACGTGTTTTGCCCGTCCATACCCGCCATTCACCTTGCAGCAAGAGCCAGTTTGCATGTATGTGGCGCTGAACTGATTTCCTAGGCGTTTTTGTGCCCCGCCTGCTGTGACTCGTTCTGTTGTGATCGTGTGATTTTACTACTAGTCAAAATCACGATACTGGCCTCGGAAAGAACGACCGCAACCCACTCCACCGGGTTAACATTCCGCTTACCGTTGTGCAGTGTGCGAGCATGAACACTGCGCTGTGCCGGGCACTGAGAAAAAGGTACGCATCTGGCACCACGGACGTAAACAGGTGAGGTTTTTTATGCAATTCCACTTTCCTTCGTATAGCCAGTACCGCAGAATTCCAAACCCAGTTAATCCTTTTGACATTCGGGATCTTCGCGGCCAAGAGTTTCGCATTGGAAACCTGAATTATTTCTTCCACAACTAGCTTAGTCTATCTCAGTTGAAATTCACTGAGCTTATTTTTCGACCCACGGAGTTTGGTTCAGTAGCTTGCATTCAGGAGGTTTTCAGGAGGACTTAGGAGTACAGTCGTAATACATGTAGTGCGGGTCACAATAAAGCGTCGTGATGTCGTGATGTGATCCTTAGTATCCTAGCTTTATTCTAACACATCACCTGGTTTAACCTTGGCATTACTGATGACGGTGGTTACAACTTTCCCGCAATTTCATTGGGCGGTTTTCTTCTCCAGTCGGCAGAACAGGGCATTGCCTTATTTTGAGAAAGCTCATTTGAGGTGGGACGTTGCCGAAATCTGACCACTGTTTAATGAATGTCCTCACTTAGTCAAATGACTTACCCCTTCTACTTACTGTAACAATAATATTTTTGATGTTTACTCCAGCCTTGACGAATATTTTAACCCATAGTTCATTTCTACAGCATTTTAACGAGACGATCTTGCAATTTTTAGAATGCTGCATTAAGAGTTCAATAATGTATGATATCCTGAAGTGAAATCTGTTGATCTTATTATGATAAGTGTGGTAATTGGAAACTGAAGTCATTATTCTATTACAGTTTTACTTGCCAATTTGTGAGAGTAGTTTGCGTGGCAGTTTGTCTCACTTATGGAAATTTTTGATATTGGTGACTCATTCCGTGGTTTCATGAGTAACACCACGCAGAATAACCCTTATGGTTTAGATACCCATTTTCCGCCCAAATGACAATGAGATCCCAACAGAGCCATTGTAAAAATTTGCTACGAAAATTCTGTGTATGCGAATTTTCCGAACAGATGTCATCATTCAATTACTGTACTGTCGGTATTCCGGAAGAAATATTTATTATTGCAAAAGCGCACCTCCCTAATCGGGTTGGACCTACCGTTGTTTAATCTACTGCTCTAGATCCGAAAAGAGACCTGCCTATACATGAACCGTCCTGCTCTAGAAAATGAGGCTTTTACCCAGTTTTTGACCGATGTGCTCCTTGTTTGGTCCTTCGCAATATACCTAACAATGACTAATAGCTTAGGAATTTGTCACACACTCTCATTTGTACACGATTTTGGTCTTGATAGAAGATTTGACTGGATCCAGCTGAATCGCCCGTTTGCGATGAACCCAAAGTAGGGCAAAACCGGTCGTGGGCTGTCGAAGTATTTTTAGCCAGCTTATGAGTAGTGTGTAGATATTTGTCTTCTTTCAATTGGTTTGTTCTAATTTCTTCGGTTCAACTGAAAAACGGCATATCGTTTGTTATTTCGTTGGTTATTTTTTGATCAGTTTAACCGTATAATTTGGGACACTATTAAAGCGATAAGTAGGACGAGTAGACTCAAGCAGGACGGCTCGTATCACACAAAAGGGTCGTGTCAAACGTAGTCAACAATGCCCGGGAATCTAACCAAGTTGCCGACTGCTTTTCAGTTTGATATCGTCATTGGCCTAATGCAATTGACTTTATCTTCAGTGAGGATCTTGATTAAATGTGTGGTTTACCATGGTCATTGTGCCACATCACGGATGATTGCAATATGCTCCTTTATGCTTTCTTTAAAAAGGTACCGACGATGTATATAATGGCTTAAGAACAATCTGTTAATCGTGTGAGGGAATTTTTGGACTTTCATCGGCGATTTCATCCTGTAACGGGAGTCCGTCTTACTGCCGGCCAGTCGGTCAAGTGTCCAATTACTGATCGGGAGGTCCCTGGTTCGAGGTTCCCTGAGGTTTCACGAGATGTGCACTGCTGGTGGCCCCCAATAGAACTGACACAGGCATACAGCGCCTTACAATTTTTCATTATAAACTAGCTTGACCTACAGGACAAAATCACTTCTGGTTTTGCCCTTCTTGGGGCCCATCAACTAGGCGCAATCCCCGAGCTTTCGCCAACTTTATGTTCTACTCGAACCTAAGTTGCACGAAATTTGTAAAACACATTGGTTTATGATAACCCTCAGGGACTGAACCTCTTTGATTAGTTTCAGGAAAGGCTAAACCGGTCGTCAAAGCGTTTTCAGCTACCTTATTAGTAGTGTGTTACATCTAGAAAAGAAGTAAAACTTATTTTTGTGTTCCACGCATACTGTGACATGAAACCTTTTTGCACATTACTGAAGAAGCAGAATTGCCAATAGGCTAAAACAGTGTGTAGTACGCATATTATTCCACAACGCATTGTTAAACCTACTCACAGTTAACTGAAGAGTTTGTGTTGCAGGCCGAACCAAAACCACAATCAACCGACACGGGATTGTCACCAAACAAGCTGTCATAGCATAGCGGACACAACTGTTTGGGAAAGTAGAAGATACGAAATATGTCCAGATTTTGCAACAAAGTTATTATGGTACATATCGTTCTACATGGCGACTTACATAAATCATTAAAATGGCCCAACAAACACTAAAGGCTGAAAACTGAAATTGTGATATTGACCAGTGCGTACTAATAGATATAGACAGTAGTGTCGACCGCAAGCGGACCAGCTTCGAACACAGCTCCCGAGCTATGGGTCCCAGCACGATAGACGCAGGACGCAGCATTCGGTCACTTTTAACCATGATTTTACTTGCCGGAAAACAACGTGCATTCACAACTGGCTCGTTAGTTACCTTCTTTTATGATTTTGAAAAGGAAGGCACAACAGGTATGTAGGTCATTTAAGATTTCGCCCTATCATTTAGGCCAGTCTATGCTGTAAAGCAGAGAAGCACTGTACAGCTGTTTCATCCTTGTTGGAAATTATTGACATTGCGCATCTCACGAAACTCTCAGTCTTGAACCCGCGATCTTCCGGCCAGTGGTTCAACACAACCACAAGCGGCTGACTGGTATTGTGATTAGCTCTCAATTGGAAAGGACGCTGCGTTATTCATTCTTCAATCAAGGTAACCACAACACGCGGTCTCGTATTGGGTGGCTTCTCGAGAGGCGACTTCTCAGAAGAAAGTCTCACTCGTCTTTTGTATGCAACTATTCGTGAAGTTAGCTGAATTAAACTCGGGAACACCTAAGTTCGACGGGCTTTTCGAACATTTAGAGAGACATGACGAGTGCCTTGGTACCTCAACCAATGAGATATTTCCCCTCATAAGCGACTTTCCAAAAAAAGACAAATCTCTCTGTCTATATTTGCAGCGTTCGTTGACTGTAACGCCATGAAATTTCTGCTGCCACAACATTGACTTTATTTCTATTTTCCATAGTAATGCATAAAGTAGGTTCAGTTACTCTCTATCAACGTTCTTTACTTCTAAATACCGACGGACAACCGATGGTTCAACAATTGTTGCAGTCGGACAAAATCTAGATTGCGTCACCCAAAACACATGCTCCTGGAACTAGTCTAAAGCTTATTGCTTTCATTAAATTAGCATGTTTTGGTTGAACTCGCCTCAAGAGTATTAAAAAGATATGCTAGCAACGCGACCATCTGGACTTCTAGTAGCTGCATCGACACGAGCTAGTACAGGGCCTAATTCATATAATAATGCTCGAGTCCCGCGACTCCCGGATATTCCAGCCACGTAGTACAACACAGCTTAATTTTTTGCGGTTCAGTATTCGACTTTAAACTGTGAGACAAAAGCAATCGATTGCAAGCTGCCTTTAGGTACCATATTTCATTTTTATGTAGTTGTTGTACCGAAGTATACCACCCATTGCAGATTTGAGACTTCCTAAACACCACCCGACAATAAATATGCAGGATTGAGATATAAGATGGGAACGTTTTTACTGACTTTCCGTGGTTGACCAACCATCGGCAGCATATTTTAAACCACTTACAATCATGTAATTTCAAGTGATGGTTCCTTCAGAGGGTATTGGTCAGTGGCGTGTAAGATGTTTACTGTCAGTCTACTTATTGTTACAACTGCACTCAGTTGAAGATGCTCTTTGTCCTGAGTGATCATCAGACTTGGTTTTAAAAAAACATTGGTTTGGATCGTTAGCATATATTTCCACAGTTCCATAAAAGCCGTTTCAGTTCACTTGTTTCGGAAGCGAGAAAGTGTCAAAATGATACCATTGTATTAGCAAACATTTTTGGCACCTCCAAGGGGTTATCATCGAAACTGAATCTTTATAAAATGCATATATCTGAACAAATATGCTCAGTCTGGCCTGATTGCGTAACTGATAGCGTGCAGTAGGCGTATTTTGACACGTGGTGTGTGTGGGTTTACTTACACAAACCCCAAGAAACACAAAACTACAAAAAGGCTATCTGGTGAGGTTGTCCGTCGTTCTCGGAATAACAAAAGTTGTCTACAGAGCTGTGTGTGGACTACTATTATTATATAAGTGACTTCATAAGCGGACTGAATAAAGTCACGGGAGTTATCAATTGATTCACCTCCATGGGCTGACTTTTTAACCCTACCAAACCTACAATAACATAGGGAAATTGGGAAATGAATTTAAGATGTAGTGTATACTGCGCTTTGTTACAGTTCGTAATCAATATTTCAGTTCAAGTGAGTTTATGCTACTTCTCAACAAGCGCCTTGTCAATAGGAAGCACGATGGTGCGCTGACGAAATTATGGGAGTGATATGCAATGTACTCTTCATGTGGAAACTTGGAAGAAGGTTCACTTAGCATAAAAAGCATACCGAAATTAATCTACTTGACTCCATCATCAAGGCCTGTCAAAATTAACTGAGCAACTACGCACTGCGAATGGATTTGACTTCACCCCGTAACCGTAGGAAAAGGTGGTTTCTGGATGGAAGTAAAGTCTGAGGAGTAGAAACTGGATAGAGGTTATGTAAAGCAAAACGCTGGAGATGTAGTAGAATGAGTCGACTTTCTCACCTTTCTGTGTGCTACAGAAGGGCGGGCGACAACAAGTAAAATTTCATGGGACATCAAAATTATTCAAATAACTTTGAGCTACTAATTAGAAATAAGTAACTCAACTGTAACTGCTTAGCTTGGAGTTGATCTCGCTTGCAACTAGCTGCTTCGGAGTCCGTTGTGGTGGTGACGCCCGAAATACCGTACAGAAGACAAGGGGTCATTCTGACGAATCTCCCGACAGTTTCTCTGACACGCCGCATCATTCTGAACTTAAAAAACCCTGATTAGAAACTCGTATTCATCTGCAATGCACGGGATCCTGGAGACATTCGTCACGGTGCTACGCGACAGGGCCGTTAGTTATGCTTTTGGGAGTTAATTTGCGGTAATGATCCCTATGCAGGCTAAACCAAATAGAGGAATGTGGTGATGATGGCATCCACCTTCTCAAACTGCTCATAAAATAAATGGGGTTCTTACTCATGCTTTCATGTTTTCACGACGGTGAGATTTTTGGGCTTTTTGGTAGCTTGGGTGAACATGAAACCTTAGATAATATTTACCTCAGAAACTCCAAACAACTGTGGTCCGAGGACCTTATTTTACCAAGCAGCCTTGCAAACCGGATAGGCAAGTAACTCTATAACATAAAACTGGTGTATTGTCAACTATTCAATAACAGCTACTGAATGTTACTTGACGGTTTGATAACTTTCACATTCATTTACCTACTCCACCTCAGTGCTTGTCGACTTGCACATGCTTCGCCCCGAAACTGCCTTCCTAAGCGCCATTCACAATACCACTGTGGCCATTCCCTCCCACTTTTGCATGAGAGGGTAAGTGTGTGTGTGTGTGTCATTCCACCTTCTTGCCCATTCACGTCAGTGCTTTGTCTGCTCAGCCTGCTCTGGTTTGTTCTGTCGTGACGCAAGGGTTAGTCGCATTGCGAATCAAAATTAAGACATTGGGCTAGAAAAGGATGACAACAACTCACACCACAGAGCCACAATCCCGCTCGCTGGTACCTGGTCTGCAGAAGTTGAGCGGTGCCGGTCAGTAAGAGACTAGCGCATTTGTTGATGCCACGAACCCAAACAACTGAGATTCATTGTGAAATTTTGGTGACATGTAAAAGTCACACCGGAGATTTTTGGATCCACTTCCTCCTTCTGATTTTTGGGAGCCCAACTCAAGGTTCTGCATCCGGAGTTGAACAACAACAGTTGGATAACATAAACCGAAATTCATTCACCAATTGCAGTACCATCACTTGAGGAAGTCGTCTTTCCACAAATGGTCTACTGGCAACCCGTTTGTTCACTACCAACCTGCGGCCTTTTGTCGCAGTTGGTAGGTGGGCACTCATAGCTGCTCGAGCATTTCACAACTTCAGTTCAATACATTTATATATGAATGCGTATGAGAACCAGGAGTGAAGGAGAAACTGTTGCCAGTATTACGAGCTGCCAGATACGCGTATCTTACACAGGGCTCCTAATGCTTCTGAACACAGACGCAAATACCAGTCCACTGGATAATGAACCTTCAAGAGGCCCGTGTTACTTCAAATCCATTATTAAGGTTGATCTCAGATGCAAAGAGACTCATGGGAAACGTTTGGGAAACGAAAGACTCATATAGGTTGGCTCTGATGCTCCTCAAAGAGAAACCCACAAGGGGAATGAGATTTGTTTGTTTTGAACTTTGACAACTTTTGCTCACGTGAACGACACCCTTACCACAATCGCCGCTATATTTCAAGATGCAATCCATGTCAATACCGGTGAGGCCACATGCCATAAGGTAACTGCTGATTTTTTATGCAGTTGCAGCCTATTCCTCAGGCCTAGACAAAAAGTGACTCCATATTTGATAGTTTTTGTAGCTAGCTCACTGGTTAAGGCGCGAACTTGCTGACCGGAAGGTTTATATATATATATATATATATATATATATGCATGTGTACATATCTATTTATATATTTATATGCATCTTTATATATCCCACATTAATCTGTGTTTTCGTTTTTATCCGAGAGAAGTTAGGTTACATAGAACTTTGGACCATGGCATAATCTCAGTGTTTTCCGAACATTGTCTCTCTCTCTCTCTCTCTCTCTCAGTGAACTACTTGCCGTATACAGTTCGTGCGAACTCGCTGATAATTCGAAGGCCCAAACTAAGGATTATTCTGAGCTCAGACAAGCTTTATTTAAACATCATTTCTGTGATCCAGTCCCTCAGGTGATTAAAACCATGGAATTTTATTTTATTGACCCGGTTTTACGTTCCACACAAGGTCGCCGTCCACTGCCCCGAAATCGGTCTTCACCTTCTTTTAGCATATAAGAAGCAAAAAAACTTGATCGAAATACATTGCGTGGAATAATGTGGATTCAAAATGTTTGCTAAGCTGTTAAGTTCACGGTGGGGCATCAGCAGATTTATTCTCCAGAGGTGTACAATGAAGGACTGCAAAGGTATACATTTCAAATCAGGCCGTTCTTGATATTCAAAACCGACTGAAAACCTGCTGGTGAAATCACTCAACTTAATAGAACAGGACAAAATTACCCATGAACAAGAAGCTGCCCAAAGCGTCTTTCATCGAAGCAGAAAATTCGAATGGCTGTCTCTTTTACAACGTGTTTCCCGAGGAATGAAAACATTCAACCTGCCACACATTTCCGGAACTGATGTATTTTGGACTGTCACATGACGAAGTCTAATGACAGAAAGTAGCACATAATAAGAGATAATTGTAAATAATTAGTACAGCGACATAAAAGTAAATGCAATTAACTAGTCAGTTGTATACTGCAACAAATAGAAAATTTTTGGGTAAATAACAAATTGAAATGACGATAAGTCGACACATGCTGAAACACGGCCGCAGCTTAATTATACAAGCAAAACAGGAAGCAGTTATACGAACTGATGAACGCAGAAACAGTGTCGGATATTTCTTACTATCCACTTTAGTATATTCAACTAACTGGGCATCTTAAAGATTTTCAATCTATGCTTATCATCATGTAATTCGGTTTAACTGTTTTGATCGATTTCTTGAAAAATTCCTCCACCTTATTTCAGGTCCTATTAAATATTGATCAAAATGTGATTGAGTCTAAGTTGGTAAAACTTTTGACCACGTTTATTTGTAATGGACTATACACGTCGTAAGCCTAAGTTGGTAAAAATTTTGACCGCGTTTATTTGTAATGGACTATACACGTCGTTCGGGGATGCAAGGAGGTGGAAAGGTCGGTAGTCCATTTAACGCGACAACATCGAGTTCAATCAAGTAGGAAGAACTCAAATGTGAGCGAGGGAAAATGAAAGACCACTTGGTTTTTTTGTACCAAATCTCACTGCATACAAGCGTGAAGTGACGGCATGAACGAAGTTGGTTCTTCCTGGTGAGCAAATTTCACTCAACCACGAAAGCTTCGATACACAGGACATGGGCCGGTGACGTCAGGAGCAAAACGAATGATTGATACACACGCGCCCGTCTAACTGATAGAGATCACTTGAGACCATAAGCAGAACTAACAAACAGAAATTTTTCAGTTCAAGTGGAAATTCGGTTTATAACTAAATTGTCAGTTCTGGTCGTTGGAGGAGTTAATTCTTGTCACGGTATTGGTGTGCAAGCACGCAATAAGAGTAATGGGAGCTCGGGAAAAAAACTTGTCTGAAGAACTGTAAGAAGTGCTAAATTGATAGCTGATTGTCCAGTGTCTTCGTCGAAATTTTGGCTAATGTCATACGAGCGAAAACAATTTGATACCCTGAATATCGTTCAAACTGGAACCTTAGATATCCGTTGTTCAACACATTCAGTTAAGGAATATCATAAACGAGAAATAAAGCTAAGATTCAGTTGAGCCTTCCGTTGAAACTATGGGGGTGTGGAAAAAAGTGGATTTCGCGCACTTCCTACAGTTTGAGGTTCAAGTAGAACAACAACACAAGGTTGATGGTTACTCGGGAGCTAAGCTTATCTGACAGGCTCCAAAAAGGGCGAAACCGGTTGTGGGTTGTCGAACATTTTTCAGCAGCCATATGGGTGACTTCTTTCCAAAAATTAAATTCACTATTGACGTAATACACTATTCGTGAGGTTGCTGAAAGCTCTTCGACAGCCCACGACCGGTTTCTCTCTTCTTGGGGCTCATCAGGTAGGCGCAGTCACCGTGTTTCCGTCAACCTTATGTTCTACCTGAACCCAAATTGGACGAAATTAGCAAAATGCACTCGTTAGCAAACCAGTATTGTTTTGACCGGTGACTCACCTAAAACCCAGCTGAATCTCTCGTTTATGATGTTCCGCTGGGTTGCAAGCGGCCTGGCGCAGCACATTCCGTTGCTTAAAAACATCATAAACAAGAGATTCAGCTGGGTTTTAGGTGAGTCACCGGTCAAAACAATACTGGTGCAAATGAGTGTATTTCGCTAAATCCATTATTCTTATGTTGTGATAAACTTCTGTTACACTCATACACACAGAGTGAATATGGACTTACCCGGAGGTGACAATACCAAGCAAGATTATCCCGTCGGTCGGCGATCAAAACTCACTCACCACACAACATGAGGTATGAAGTACTGCTGGGTCACAATAAGGATGATTCAGCAGTTCAGTGCTTTTGGGCCTTTCAGCGTAGACTGACCTTACTTACAGGATGAAATCGCGACTGAGAATTTTGAGTCCCCTCATACTATCAACAGGAATTTTTTTGCTAAGTTAGACACCAAGTCCTCTCTACCACGCTCACTCCTGCACACGGTGTTTCTTAGCCTGTCCTGCGAACACACCAAAGAAATCCTCAGCAGCTCCAAGGGATCCTACCATGTTATCCATTTTTTGGTGGATGCCTTTTTTGCGCGATTGTTTGTTGTGCTGGGCTCAGCTGTTTGTCATGTTCGGTTCATTTGGTCCACCTTTTCAGGCCAGATGTTTTAAAAGGAGACAAAGAAAGGGTATATGATATTGCTGCTAACTAGCTTACAAACCAAGTAAAACGAGCCATGTTTCGAAGCCTCATTCGTAGCCTTCTAATTTGCTTGACCCTGTGGTGCGGAGTAAATAGGTGGAACGAGAGAGCGACTGTCTGAAGGTAAAACGCAGAATAGTTATACTGCTCAGGTGTCGTGTTGCCTTGTCAAATTTATGGAGCACAAACCTCCAGACAGCGAGTTAACAATCATCCATAGCTTACCCAAGACAAGATCCAAAACCATCAGCCATCGCTTCATGACCATGAAGAAGACTGTCACCATTGGGCTGAAAACAAGTCTATGCAGTCAAATGCGGCAGCTGGACGAACAAAGAAGATCTAGCAACTGTATTTTTAGTTTATGTACCCTTCGTAACTGTATTCGTCTAAATGGTCGAAGACCAATTGAAAGCAGTCTGTTCACCAACCCATCTCCTAATGTCTGACCTAAGGCTGTAAGTTCCTGCGGGGATGCCGGAATGAGCGATCTGTACACTGCAAAAAAATCCGCTTCACGGAAAATCCTGAAGAAAATTTTTGAGGTCAGCATCCACGAGTGTAGTGTTGATGAAATCGGGAGAATTTGAATCCCACAAGTGTCCTGAGATTCTCCGTCTTTGAAAACCAGCAGTTTGAGGAAGACTATTTCGGCTGACAATAACAGGACTGGGTCAACGGAAAGTCGCCTGTTACGGAATCACTACTGGAAGAAGGTAGTGTCCGCTGAGTGACTTCCAAGCTCAACGACCCAACATATCTGGTCATGTAATCTAACCCCGCAATCGGACCTTCACGATTTGACAATCGAACTGAGCTAACTTGACTAGACGTATAGGTGAGTGTGGACGTAGAGTCACAAAACACTATGTTCAGCCTAGCTGTCTTGTAGGCTTTGTTTGTAATTTTGAAAGAAGCACGCTGAGCCAATCGCAATAATTGTCGCCAATAGACATTTGGCCACTTCAGATTGATTAGAATCAATCCAGTGTCCCCCGGTTTTGACAACTCCACTACCTGTATTTATAATTAATGTAAAAAAAAATGAACATTTGGAGAAAGTTGACCCAACTTAATTTGTTCCATGAGCGCGGTTGGCCGGGACCAATTTTTTTAACGATTTAGTTGTTTCTGTCTATCCTAGTCTTTAGCTAGCCTCATACAGCTCCTGTTTTGCGAACAGAGTGGAAACTAAGAAATCCTTGTGTGTACGGAGTTTCTTATGACTAAACGGCGAACATATTAGATGAAACGGAGCCTTTTTTCAACTGTAACTCGTCTCGAAGGTCGATGAAGCAGGTTTCTTTGACGGTAGGATCAAGAAACTTAATCGGTAACCTCACTGTTATCTTAGATGTGCTTCATAAAATCTGTAAAATAACGTGAAGCAGAAAGTTAGCACATACAATATGGTAACACATCATTTTCACACTTAGGCAACTGATAGGTTTGCTTTCATATTTGCTTGTCTGTAACGGCAAATTTCGTGTGATTCTACGTAGCAGCAGTTGATTGAACGGCATAAGGCGAGAATTTTCGCTTCGATAGCCAATCGCGTTTCGTGTGTATGTGAATTCACATTACGTCCTCATACAGACATCGGTTTACAACCGTCGTCGCACGTGTGCATACGTGTGATGCAGACTGTTTCCACAGCCGCCAGAACTCACCAGCCACTGTGTGTGTTGACTATCGATCGTCCAGTATAGGTATGATTCTACTGGGTGTGTCTCACTGAGTGGTCGTGTGCGCCAATCGCGTGTGATCACAACGTGTGTCTTTGTTCGATCGTGCACTCCTGTGGGGTGGCGTCCTGCCGTTCGGACCGCGAGAAAGCGTAAACCGACAGAACGAAACTAGGATGTCCATTCGCTTTTGTGGCTGGTGGGAGTCACACGCCCTTCTCTTACTGTGTCCAAGCTATGGATTCTCTGTATGCTTTGCAAGTGAGTGTGTCTATGTCTTACGGTTAGATCACACTGTGGTGCAGCGGGAAAATCACATGCAGAAGTGCATCTTGGTTTGCAGCACGTAGTTCACTTCATGAAATTTTTTTTTCAAACAATTGGATAATCTGCACTCAGCCTCGGCAGAAAACGTCGCAGCTGGTCCACCGCTTGGTCAGTGGCTGACCGTCGGTTTCTAACAACTGATGGCTAGTCGGAGTGAGAGACATGAGTTTGGAGTTATTAGTTGAGACAGTTCTACTTCAAAAGTGTAGATTGTAGTGGTCTGGCTACGCAATAAGTTACTTCACCAGGAGTGTGTGGCAAAGAAATAAAAATAATAACGCTAGGTTGGGTATACAATAATAAAGAGGTCAGGTGGAACAGACTCACTAATAATTGTTCTCTTTAAAATAGTTCGTCGTTGGCCCAGGTCAGAGGATAAACAATAATCCAATTATGGTGTTCCAGGGGTCTTCTTCTGAACAGTTCCCACATATAATAGATTCCGAAGATGGTCTGAAATGTTCTGATACCAGAGTTAGCACATGAGACTCGCAAATGACCGCTGCAAGCGCGAGCGAAATCAGAAGAGAAGAGTCGAAGCACGTGACCACGTTTGTATTGCGTAAAACTGTACAAGTGCGCGTTTTTGTAGTTTTGCGTATTCGAACAAAAAACGATTATGCAATTGATGAAATACATAGTGTTATAATGTAAGCAAAATAAAGGTACAAAACGCCACAAGATACAAAAATGAATTATTTGACAGCGGTCAATTAGGGAATTCACTTCAGACTGGTGCATACGGAACTGCCCTGTCAGTCGACCGCATCGAGGAACTGAAGATCCGACCTAGCTGAAAGTGAATACCTTTAGGGCTCTTTTTCAGCCCTGTTTCACCATTTTCTTCCTGTATCACGCAGTTTCCTGAATGAGGCTTTTCTTAATCCTTTTTGCTCTCATCGTGTCCGCAATTACATTTCGGATGCGCGTTCTATGTGCATTTTGGAGGGGATGTCTTGAAGAACGTATTCGATCAGTAATGAATGCCTTTACTGTGCACCTAAAGAAGTAACCGACCGATTTTTGAATATGCCAACTAAGAATTACTTCCCGCATCGGTTCTGAGACATGCGTTACGTCGTAGTCACACGCTCATCAAAATGAGTTCTTTTTTGTCTCTCTCTTGCTCTGTTCAGTACTTATCCCGTGAACAACTGGAGAGCTTGGTTCGTCGATTGCAAGATGAGGTCACCGATTTGCGAGGGCGTCTAGCGGAGTCCGAAGAACGAAACCGAATACTCCAGTTCGCTCTTCCACAAGCTATTCGGGAATGTTTGACAAATACGGTGAGCTAAACTCATTCTAGTAAATGACAGTTGGCCAGTTGGTTAGACTTTCTTTGACTTGGACTGATGTTTTTGTTCGATTTTTTGTCAGAGGCTGATACGTCCGGAACTCATGCGTTATTAGTTGGAAAAACCCATAGGTTCATCCTAGCTGCAACGTCCATCCTGCCGACTGGACAGAATGGCATCTGCGCGTCTGTGTGTTGTTTCGGCTACCTACACACTTTGGTCAACCACTGGTGTTTAGGTCAAGATTGTGAGCTCGAGATGGATCAGGGGTTAAGGCTCGAACTTACCGGCCGCAAGGTCCTTGATTCGGACCTAACCTCCGCACCCCAACTGCACTTGTTTAGGCTTGGTCAAGCTGGCAGCATCTCATTCCTCGTGCTTTCTGTGAATGGTATGGCAGCTGAACTATTATGAAGGTTGTACGTTCGAGCTTGATTCGAAACAATACTTAGCCTTTTCGTTGAAGGCGAACTACAACCCTATAATGTAAGACCTTGCTGGTCAAGAAATCAGGCACAGTGCGAAAAACATCGATTTTATATCATAAATAGAAATAAATAGCAATAAAACAGTGGAACGAAGCCACTGGTATCGTGGGTCGATCAGGTCCGTCTTTTAAGTCCAAGTTGATGATTTGTGTCAAGGTCTTTTATGTGTGTATAAATTGGGTCGACGTTGAGACCTAACAATTTATCGCTGACATTGCTTTATTGGAGTCATCTGTGTGACCAACAGATAGTTTTTAGTGGTCCATGAGGCAGGTTTTCGAGTTTCAGTTTGCAGTCTATCGGTCGCTGGATTAGTTACCTGAGATAACTGCTCTGAAACGCGTTCACTCTGTATAGTTCACCGCAACTGCATGTGAACTGTTACACAAAACATGAGACAGAGAGACTGGATGCAATGCGCGGTGCACATCGGAGACTGACTTACCTTGCTGATGAGGTTAGGATCAGCTGAGCCTACATATGACCGATTGCAGCATGTAATTCGTGCTGCATGGCTGCAGTTAAACGGTCTCTTCTAAACTGTATTCTGACAAATCTTTCTTCGCTGAATAGTCAGGCTCTCCCCAAAGACGTGGCATACTGTGGAGGCTGATTAATTTCTCTAAATAGCTTTTAGAACTCCGCGCCCTCTTTGAGTATTCTTCCTCCGGAAGAGAGTTTGGAGAATAAAAATTACTTTGGGCGCGGTTGAGAAACTCACGCACCTGGCTTCTTTTTTAATTTACAGAAGGAGTAAGACTGTAACATTGTAAATACCACCCAGTCTGTGTGGGCTTGCGGTACTCAGAACTTTTAAGAGTTCCCCGTAGACGTTTGACAATAAGAATGTTTAAAATTGCCAGGCTATTCCCAGTTTCTGTCTCAAAAGACACCGAAAAGTTTGGATTTGAATTGTTTGTACGTTTGTACAGGTTTTCAGAGTGGTTAGAGTCTGTGAATGTCGTCCACATATCGTCTGTAAAGTATAGTGTTGGAGATATGATCAGAAAGCTTTCCCTCAATTGTGCCTAAAAAGACATCTACCAATAAAGGTTCAAGCGGCCTACCGATTGTCATGCCATCGATTTGCTTATTCGCCTGACCTTCAAATGCAAAGTGGTTGTTTTCAACACATAGGAGGATCGGCTGTTCTGACTATCCTGATGAAGTGCACGTGAGAATTATGTGGGCAGTAGGCAAGTCGTACAACAACCGTACGGCCTGTTGTGAATTCCCCGATAACTGGTCCAGAATTTGCGCATGTTCAATACGCTCTTCATCCACACAGTGGCTTACGAAAGCCTCACGGATAGGATCGGAAATTTTAACCAACCATCTGGCTAACTTGTGGTAGGCGGTGTCCTACATAGCCAGAATGGGTCTCAAAGGGATTTTGAGTGCTCCCCCGTAGGCATAGAATTTTTGTTTCTAATGGGCTTGAGTTGTTTTTTGTACAGTTGAGTGGATATGAAGTCATGTAACAATGATGTAGACTTTTCGCCCGAACTCATCATCTTCATCATCAGGGGCGGTAACATTAGTGTTGATGCCGTACAACCACAAGGTCTATCCGATTGTATTTAAAGCCCTGAAGTGGAAAGAAGAGAAAATAGTGGGTGAGAGACGAACCTAGTGCCAGCCCATCTCAAGTATTTTGAGGTGTCTGTACCTCCCAGCGCTCACTCACACACGCTGGAGAGAAGCTGGCAGCAAGAACCCCACTGACATCGACCAGCCGCCACTTCTTGCAACAGCTCCACATGTTTAGTCTTCGGGCACGAAACATACAACTGAGATCAGTTAACTGATTGCAAGCGCTTTAGAACTGAGCTTCCCTAGTCCTCATGAACACGGCAGACTTCTATCAGCTTGCCTTTGGCTTAAGAACCAGACTTGAGTGACTGCGTTCCACTGTTTTACTGCCACTTATTATTATTGTTATTATTACTATTATTATTGCGGCTGAAGGGACTATTAAAACGAAATCAGTTGCTCTTTGCGATCGAGTGTGATCGCTACAGGCGGCAGCATCATGCGCAAAATATCCGTTTTTATGGCACAAAACTTGTGGATAAAGATGCACTTGCTATGCGGCAGTATCTCCTAGTCTGGAGATCTCAACCTCCAGGGGAGTGTTTCCGGGTTGAGGTGTCATTTTTTCCATTTTGTTTTCTACAGAAAACACGACGAATGTCGTGCGTAAATTATTTGTATCAATGGATCCCCCAAAAAGTTCAACAAAAACCCAGACTTTGAAAAGGATACTTCGTGTTGGATAGTAGCCAGCCAGCTATGTCTGATGCGAAGCGATTCCAGATCTCTGAATGCCTTCCTAAATTAGGGATTGTGTACAGAGGAGGATGTCAGTCATTTGGTTTTACTTGCATATGACTAAACCGGTTGAATGCTGACGAAAATAATATGAATAGTAGTTGTGACGTCAAACGTTATCTCAAAGTATAGCAGACACGTGCGATTCTGACGTACTCGTAGAACGAATTGTTGCATTCTCAGCAAGTGTTTCATACCAGCTTCACAACTCAAAGCTGCAATTTCATGCGAAAATCATTTATCGACTTGACTTGACTGGAATTTTATGTGTTAAATTTCACCTGCTTCTCCCATTTCGACTTCACTTCAACTGAATGTTTTGCACAAAGACCAATTTTAGTTCAATTTGGAACTCTCCAAAGGATATGAAAACGGGATTCAGTATTACGCTAAATTTGGTGAAAAATCTGGAAAGCTCATCAGCTTGTTCTTGGACTCGGCAAGTAGACCCTAATCACCATTCACCCTACTCTCCACCTGAACTCCATATTGAACGCATGTTGCGATAAGCACTCACTCATTTGCAGTCGAAGTTGCTGATAGTGGGAGACTCGGCTGAAATTCGCTTGAATGACTCTTATGTTATGCTATCCCGAAGTAAGCTTCAAAGTTTACTAGGACGGTGAAAGGATTTTTGGATATTCAGTGGTTGAAAAAAACGCCCGCAAAGTTGGCCACTGAGAGGCGTGAACTGTGTGTGTGTTGGGAGGGGGAGAGTGATCATGAAAGTATACGTTACCACGGCGATTCACTTACATCATCATCTGCGTTCGTACTAACATCAGTTGTCAGCTGTTGTAGTTATATATACCAGAAAGCCATCAGAAGACAAATTGAGAGAGGATGTAGGAAGTAGCTGTTAATAAGTTCTAAATGGGCCAGCAGCAGTAACGTTTTGTTCTCCGTCCTGCTGTAGGCAGCAAATAGGGACCCAGGCCGGACGATGGTCGATATTATATGAGATCCTGTTATGTATCAGAATCGGGTACGATCAACGGCCACACGCGACCTGAGAACGAGCGCACGAATCCCCAGCTATGACGCGAACCCCACCACTCCTAGCGCAGAGAGAGAAGAGAAGACCAGACCTTCAGAGGAGGGCTTTTACTGCCTCAACCAAACGCGAAGTACAGTGGGAGCACCGCCGAACATATATATTCGAATATATATATATATATATATTGGGCGACCTTGGGCAATAATAAATCCGTTAACACACACAAAGTCCAACCGACCAATAGGAAAGAGGCGCGGTCTTTTTGGATTGAGGAGCAACATGGCGGAAAAGGCGCGAAATTCAAAATTTCAAAAAAATAAAGTTGGCAATAACTCGAAAAATAAACAATTTTTGGGGATCCCTATTGCTGATGTGCGGCAGCTGAGATATTGCCAGGACCTGCGGCCTACGGAGGAGGACTAATGAGAACCCCAGCTGAGGGGTTCGGATCAAATGCCTGACGGCAAAGCAGCCAAGGTAACAAGATCATTCGACCGATGATGAGGATCTCTTCAACTGACTCAGCCATACATAAAATGCACGGAATCGATGAAAACTGTGATTAAACGTTAGTCTAAATAGTTACGGTCGATAAAACTCGTAGAAGTTCGGCCTGTCATCTGGGACTGCCAAGCTATTATCCGGCGACGTGAGATTCATCGTATGTAAAAGTGTCTCTGGAGGCAAAGATTAAGCTTCCTTCTCTAATAGAAAGAAGTCTACTTCCTATAAACAATGGAACTGTTTGTGTCATGCTGTTGCCCCCTCTACCAGACGGACGCTATGCACTGAGATGTGCGCGTTGACGAGTACCTCGACTGATACCGCTAGGGCAGGCCACTTCATAAACACACATTGAAGTGGTCCGAGGAGGAAATTTGTCTTTCAGTTTTTGCTTGGTGGTTGGAAGATTGGTGGAATCATCATTAGGACGTGGAGCGTAAAATGTTGTAGCCTTCTTGCCACCGACCGTATAACAATTGAAAGGAGGATGCGGGTAGAGCAGCTCGGGTTTTACCTCTCGTGCAGTTCACTTTGGACGTCTGAGGTGTTTCGCCGGAAATCGTTCTGGGTAGCCGCTTTGACGAATGTCCAAGTAGTCAGTGTCCGCTAAGCAAACTTTCACTTCCCCATCATACGGGCAGTGAACAAGGTTCTGCTTGACTTTAAGAGAAACAAAGCTGCAACAGTGTGTGTATCGACCTATGTTTGTCGGTTTTCGATAAACATGACGTACCACCCATTTTATGTTCCTCGTGGTAGCACTTCAAGAAGGGAAAGTGGTCTTTCTGTTCAAATTCACCCGTAAATGGTATAGCCCAATGTGCTTCGTTAAAAAGTCAAGATTGAGACAGAGTCAGTAGAGGCGTCGTGAAACGTAAAAAGAAAACTGTGGATAGAGTGAGAGAGTTCGCCACACATGTGCTTCCCACAGTGTGAAGGACCAGTGGACTGTTTGGCCAAACCACTGGCTCTCACACTGATGTCGTGACACCCAAGGAACTTGAACCCCTAAGTTACTTCATCAAGTACATAATTATTGATTGACAAGAGTGGTCCTTCAATAAATGAGTTGCTTCATCAAAATTTTACCACCTTAGTTTTGATGTGCGAGAGTACCCAGCCTCATTACCCTTTGTTTTCTCCAAGTAGCGTCTATCCGTCTGTATAAATGAATATTACGTAAGTCGTTCAGCTGTACCGCCCTTTCGATGCATAGCTGCCATGATTCCCGAGGGAAGCTCGAGGAGTGAGCGACTGCTAGGTTGCCCAAGCCTAGATAGGAACAGTCAGGCTGCCGGAGTAGGATTTGACCTTCCGGTTAGTAACTTCGCATCAACTCCAAGCTACTTTGCCAGCGCAACCAAAACAAAGAAATATTACGCTGCCGTATGGCGAAAACGTCGCCGAAATGCCTGCATGACATTTACGGTAAAATGGAATAACATTCGCTTTCAGACGTGTGAACACATTAAGAGTAGCTCTCGAAACCAAAGGTAGGGTTGGATGCAATGAAGAAGACGATCGTGATCTACAAACTTTGATGTAACGACTTCGGCAAACACTATGTTGGTCAGACTGGAAGAAAACTTGCCACCAGAATACACGAATACAAGCTTGCCAGCAGAAGACATGACCCAACGTCACTGGTTTCAATCCACAAAGACGGAGAAGGACATCAGCTCAAACGCGACAACATTCAAATGCTTGTTCACGCGAGAACAAAAAGGGGTGAACGTTTGCCGAAGCGTGGTACCACACACAAACATCGATAAAAAAACACATTGACGTCGACCCAGTCCGTCAGCTGCTACGAACAAAGTAAATACACAGTCACGGGACTCTGAACCACATGCGAAATCAAGCAACTTTTCGGCAACCAACGGTGCCAATCGGATCAAAGGAAGCTACTAAAAATAGATGCTACTACTGCTACTGATGATGACGATAGCTAAAAACAGGTCAATAAATTAGCCAACATAATCAGATCCAAAAGCTAGAAAAAAACGGCCCAATCACAACAGAGGAACAGAACTGGCGCCCAATGAACCAATCAGATACTAGGGAGTGAGATCACGACGCTAAGGACAGAATTCGAGCGCCTTATATTCATGCTAAACGTTTACACTAATAACAAGTGCTCCCAAGTTGTGCTCACGGTTACCACTTATTTGAAGGTGAATCAATCTCGACTTGGGATGCTCTTTATGGTTTATTCTACCAATTTCGAGTAAATAGGTAAAGATGGGGCCATTCCCCACAAGTGCCCTTTATTGACTGGTCGTATCCTACAGAGTTTTAAGTCCGTGATGATCTGAGAATGTAGGATATTACCCTGTCAGACAAATGTGGACATACCAAAGACTCAGTGTATGGGTAGGCGGTATCTTTTGGCAATTCAGTACACAGATTGCACCAGTCATCAGAAAATCTTCCGGTCTTCCAGCTGTCTGAGTGAGGTCTGGATTCATATCGTGTGATTCGACGAAGCTGTTTGTGCTGTTCATGTCAATATGGAAGATCCTAAGTCCTTTCCTTTGTAAATTTTGCAATTTGTAAAGTACGAATTACAGATTTGTAAATTTACTCCTAAAAACATTGTAAATCTGTTATAACTGACTGCTTCCCCTGCTCCAGCGCCTCAGTTTCGGAAAAAGACGTATCAACAGGGAACATAACAACTTTATTGTGAACAAGCGATCGCTAAGGTATTTAAAGCGCACTTTTGACATTGATTCAAGCTGTCTGATTGACCTTGAGTGAACACCCATCATCTCCGATCGCTGCTTCTATGAAATGCCTGAGCACTCGTCACCATCGATCTTGCTTCTGCAGCGTGCCTGAACACTCGTCGGTCGTTAGCCAATTGGTTGACTGCTTGAGTGTCCAATCGGAAACCAGCTTTTCTGGCCGGGATGCTTGACGGCTGCTCTACTGCGATTTTGGTGGACTTGAGTGTCTATGTAGGTTTTGGGCATTCTGGGACTATTTTCAGAAATCTGACCTTCCTGACAAGGTCATTGTTGGTTACTTCTGTTTAGCTCACTGTCCCGACCTCTTGAACGATATCAGTTTGCCGCTTAGTAATTTGTACCTCCCAAGAAGGACCGCACTAACCTTGATCCTATCTCCTGAAATGTTTGGCTGGATAGATCGCCGAATGGCTAAAGCACGTAGAAAGAACAGTGAAATCAGTCATTTTGGACTAACAACATTTTACCCGAAACATCTACTTCAGTCATTATATCCCAATGTCGAAACTATTAAACTGGAATTTAAGATGCTTGTTCTCTGAAGCTACTTAAGTACAAAAATATCACCAAATCAGGCTGAAACCAAAAAACGTACGTACATACAAACTTCAGTTGACGTTCGAAAAGTTTTAAAAGACCAAACTGGGTGCGCAGAACGCCCCGCCCAGTGTGTCGGACAAACATCCAGACAGTCCGAGGTGCGGATCGGCGGACATAAGCGCCGTACACGATTCCCACCATGTAAACCAACCTAGATGGAAAAACTAGAAAAACTCAGCCAATGCGCTACACACTGTGACAGAGAATCACACATTTGACGATGAACATGTGAATATACTTTAGTTTAATACGCTCATATGCAAACAAATTTGGTTTTGCGAGAGACTCTCCTGGAACCCAGCTGAATCTCTCGTTTGTGATGTTTCCAGGCAGTTGAATGTGCTGCACCAGGCCGCCTCATGTTTCAGTTGCTACGATATTCGAGATATCGCGACACATGTGTATACGTAATGCACTACTCATAAGATTGCTGAAGATTCCTTGACAGCCCACAACCGGGTTCGTCCTTTTTGGGACTCATCAGGTAGTCGCAGTCGTCGAGTTTCCGTCAACCTTATGTTCTACTTGAAACCAAATCGCACGAAATTGGCGAAATACACTCATTTGTAAACAAATTTTATTTTGCGAGAGACTCACCTGGAATCTCTCGGTTGTGACGTTTCCAGACTAACTTCAGGCCATATAACGACAAGACTAGCTGCCAGATAAACTCTCCACTGCGACTAGCCTAGCAAACAAATCTTTGCACCAGGACGAGATGAAGTCTGTTCAAACCAGAGTGATGTGAATGTGAAATTGGTAAGTCGGTTTGAATGTGGACAGAGCCCATGCACATAGTAGCCCATACTAACTTGCTCGTTGTTTCCCATATTTCGAATATTTCGTTTTAATCCTCGAGTGCGGCTGCTCATTGGGACATCAGATTGTGGTCTGCGCATATTTGTTCGACTGCTACCTATGTGGGCCCCAATAAGGGCGAAACCGGTCGTGGGTTGTCGAAGAATTTTCAGTAACCTTATGAGTAGTGTATTACGTCTATGCAGGTATCCGTTTTTCCCTTTGAGAGTGGCTTGGTTACGTGCCTGTGCTCCTAACACAACACACTCCGAAAACATATGTTTAGACATTCGAGATCCACAACTGCTCAATTTGTGTTAACTGCACATATGTCATCCGTCTTCCAGCCATCTGGGTGAGGCTGACCTGCCAGATGAATGAACACAGATCGCACTCAACGAAGGAATCGTGACCACCTTCGCCCGCACACGCTCAGAGACATAAAGTTAGCCAACATAGTCTTCTGAATTCGATACACACATATATAGGTCTCAGCACAGCGCATCAGTCACCACGCTGTCCTCCAATGCTCACTTGGTTCATTCACCAATCAGCTTTCATGAGGATTTGCTCCAACGATATCTCATTTGCTTCCTGTTACTCATTTTGCTTGCACGAATTCTTGAGAGGTTACTCGCAATAACCGAAACGTCGAAATTATTACACCTTATACAAAATATATCCTTGTTTTAACACTCTGCATAGCACAAAGAAGCACAATCTATTGATGACACTTAATTAAAAAATTACTTAGACGTAATACACTACTCATAAGGTTGCTGAAAATTCTTCGACAGTCCACGACTGGTTTCGTACTCCTTGTGGCTCATCAGATAGGCGCAGTCCACGAGTTTCCGTTAAACTTATGTTCTACTTGAACCCAAATTGCACGAACACCTATTTCCTTATCAATTTGGTTTTGACGGGAGACTCACATGGAACCCAGCTGAACATCATAAATGAGAGATTCAGTTGGGTTCCAGGAGAGTCTCGCGCCATAACCAAACTGGTATGCAAATAAGTCTATAAGTCAAAAAAGGATTATCCTTCTGCGTCTAAAATAAAACAAATGTAACAGTCCCCAGAAAGAGAAACCCAATGCTCAACGCACATTGGTCTGTTATTTTTGTCCTCATTCTTCGCTAACAATACAACTTGCAACAACATGACTCAGGATGACACTGTGATGGTATTACTGAACTGGGTCGACAATGACCCCAACGCTCTATTGACTTCAAGGTTTTTTCATTGAAAAGGAAAAGGTAATAAATAGAATTTCATTGCTCCACCCATTCTTGTGTTAACCAATGCATTTAAAGAGTTCGCAATGTTGTGTTTTATCACCATTGGGAGGAGTTTTTCTCAGCACTTGTGGACGGTGGGAGGATATAGAGCGAATAGAAGAATTCAGAGAACAGCAATAGACATGTTTGTTATTCGAGAGTTTTCTTTGTCTACCAAAGTCCAGATTCGAGTCGTCATGTCTACGGTATCCTTCGCTGCACTGCACTACTAGACGTCATCCATATGAATCTCCGCCTGATGCACTGAGTTCGCAAGTCGTATCTTCTGCGTGTGTATACACGTGTCTACACCGGTTGTAGGATGAGACTTTGGCTGAAACTCCAGAGTCTCCTCAGACTGCCATCAATATACTGCTGCGTATTCTCTAGGAAGATGATTTTTCGGAGGGATCCATATTGGGAGGTATGGCGTCCACATAGAAAGATGAGGGGTGATTGGGCCGTGAAAGGCCGAGCTCAGGTGGAGGAACCCGAAAATGTTGGTCTTTTGTGTTCTATAGATGAGTGTGATTCGAATGTCTGGGTAGATACCCACTCGACATGGATGCAGGGTGTCATCCCGTCCGAATGACGCACTATTGTCTACGTGCATCTATTCCGCGTGAGATATGTTTTCGGATCGTTCGGAACTGCATGCGACTGAGAAGACCAGACTGCTCATCTACACCCAAGTCAAATTTAACAAAGTAGTTTGGTTATTTTCTACCACGCACTGCTACCTATAAGCTCCGGGTAAAACAAATCCAGGTGTTGAATTGTTCACAAAAAACGATAGTACAAGTTTTCTGTGGCTACTGAGAAGAAAAACATGCCAAGTTATGGGATGAGAAGCTGGTTTTTAAAAAAAATTTTCTTCTTTGAAAGCCTGGGTAAGATGTAAGTTTGACGGAAACTCGGGGACTGCACCTACCTGATGAGCCCCAATAAGGACGAAACCGGCCGTGGGCTGTCATAGAGTTTTCAGCAACTTTGTGAGTAGATGTAAGGAGGATTTTGGGCCCAACAGAGAACCCCTGGTGACAATAATAATGCAGGCACGTGCCGCGGGCTTAATTGTTATCGAAGCAGCCGTTCTGGTTTCATCTGCGCACCCAGAGTTTGTCCTCGTAAACTTGCTAATGTTGGTAAACACAGCATTCATTCGTCTCTTTTTAAGCACATTCGGCTAAGAAAAATGCGCCTACTGGTTCGTGATGGAGGGGGAAAATATACTTGACATCACATCTTCGAAGAGCAATGCTTTTTTGGTAAACTAGACCGAACATACAAAGCCTTGAAAATCGAACAGATTTCTGGAGTGTTTTTGCGTATTCCAGACAACTTTTACTAGGGTGCACTTGATGGATTACTTCTGACTGGATATTTGAGATAGTTGTAAATATTACACCGAATCCGTTGCAAAGGAAGCCGAACGTGTAAGTTGAGTATGTCCAGATGGTGCAGTCTAGCTTCGCTTTTGGACTCGTCCACGTGATGAGTCTTAAGAAGGGTGAAACCGGTCGTAGACTGTCGAAGGGTTTTTAGCGACCTTAAGAATACTGTCCCTTCGACTTTATGAAGTTTGATTCAAATACAGTCCAAAACTTGGGTTTCAGCATTGTGAGCTCCTGCTCAGGTATGTAGTCGTAGTAGAATGGACTTTTTCTGACCATTCGAGTGATACTGAGTTCTCATCATCGATCTTGGAAGCCTACGTGGCCGCCTTGTCATTCAAAACCCGTCCGATATCTCAATTCATATAGCATGAAATCTACTGTCACACGTATGAAAAAGAGAAAAACATCACCATACTCAGGCAAGTGCCGCGCTGACAGGTGTGGACTAGATCGCTGCGGCTATGAGAGCCAACGTACACTAAACATCACGTTAATCTGGATTGGGTTTGTTTTATACTAAATTTCCTAATCTTTCATTGGGGGGATGAATGGTCTGTCGGGTACTGTGGTAAATTGACGTATAATGTGGAGCTAATGTCTATGTGCCATCATCCTATCAAAACAACCACAAACGGTGACATGGTTCTCTTTAAAAATTTTGCCAAGTGGTTGCACCGCCTACCGAGGCTAGTGTTGTTCTCCGTGCCTCCTTCAGAATGGCGCAAACCGCGAGGTGGACAACGCATGACTTGGTAGATGGGCGTGTAACAGATCACGAAGAGCTTGGGTGTTGTACGCCTTCCAGGACGGGGCCCCCCGTGACCCCACCTGTGCTTGGCTGGAGACGTTGCAAGAAATGGCGGCTAATCGATGTCAGTGGCGTTCATGCTGTCAGTTTCTTTCCAAATTGTCTGTTTGAGTACTTGGAGGTGTAGGCACCTCAGAATGTTTGACATAGGCCAGCACCAGGTCCCGTCCCTCACCCACTCTTTCTCTCTACTTTTCATTCAAGGGCTTTAAATATATTTAGACGAACTTTTTGGTTGTACAGCATTGAAGAATCAGTATCAACATTGATGTCTTTTGTTATAGTGATGATGATGTACGAACGAGCATTTGTTAACCCTGAATATAGTCTCACTGGACAGCTGAATGGCTGCACACAGCCCTGGATAATCTGAATTATTGCATACCATCCAGCGTTATACGTTAATCTCGCATATGTTTACTCGATCTAACAAACGAAAAAACCTGAAAACCAATCATATCATGCGAAAAACTTGTTCAAAATGTGCTGATACCGGTGCTGTGGCTGGATGAGAAGTTTTTCTCCGGCATAAATTTTCCTTGGAAATTTTACAGCTCTCCAGAATGTTGTTGGGTGTGGTCGCTTTAAGCGAGCAGCACTTTATGTGTGCCACACACGCCGATATGATGGACGCCGAACTTCACATACAAATCAGTTGTTTATAATTTTCGGAGATTTGGTAATTCTGGAAATCACCAGCAGTGCGCATTTCACGAAACTCAATGATTTTTGAACCCATGACCTTCCGGCTAGTAGTCTGAAAACGCGACCGTTCGGTCACGAACGGCTCAGCAAAAGTTTGATCAATTCGAACTTAGACTGCCGATGATTCCCAATAAGGATGAAGCAGCTGCACAGTGCTTCTTGGCTTTTTAGCATGGATTTTGTTACTTACAGGACGGATCTCCATCAGATCAACTATCAACGTTTTGTCAATTGGAAAAGCTCCTACACTGAATCACTTCCATGGTGTTATTAGCCTGCTGCCTCATGCTGGTAGTAATTAATCAAAATCGCACGCTGTTTTCCAACTAGGATAATGAATCTAATACAGTAACCGTTAGCAGCGCGGAAATGACTTTTCACCCATCTCGAACCGGTGGGGCGCACACGCCGTCGTGACCTCAACGGCGGTCTTGTTTCTTGCTCAGGAAATTAGCTCATCCACGACACGACAGTCATCTTTATGAGAGTCCAACGATCTAGATGGTCAGACGTCTTACTCGACCGGGAATGCAGCACTACGTCCTCCTTGTCCCACCAGATGAGATTTCAGCATCTGATTCATTGATATAGCATGAAGTCATCAAGTTCCAGACATTTAGTCTAGACTCCTAAAGTACAATTCATATGTTCACCGCCTAAACCAGCGTCATCCAATGACTTTATGCGTGTTAGAGGGCGGATAAGCCATGACCAATTTAGTCTACACTGATCCTCATAAAGTTGCTATTCTTTATGAAAGTCAGTAGCTAGTCACTGTGTCATTAAGCATTCGGCTCCGGTGCTCGTTGAACGCACCCATAAAGTTCCAATTTTCAAGGTTGGGAAAATCATTTTGTCTCTAGCGCGGGTTCGCGCTTAGGAAGAGTGATGTCACATGCACTCAGTCCTCCCAAAGCACGGCAAAACAGTAACTGCTGTTTTTTGGGCCTGGATAACTGCGTGGGTAAAATTGTGGACTACTACTCGGACTCGGGTTCGAACTTACCAAATGAGCTAACGACAACCGCTCTGTTAATGTATTTATTTTATTTTTATTTTATATTTTATTTCTTTATTTTTTATTTGTGTATCTGTTAATGTACACACCATTGATATAAAAAATAACGATGTAAAAGTTTTTGTTTCTTATTTTCCGGCAGATGGAGTCCTTGAAACCGTTGTTGTCCCCAGCACTAGTCAATCCAACCCCTTCCATCACAGTCGATGCGGTAAGCGACAATCCTAGTGCACAACCCGTACGTTCAACCCGGTCAGTCGCTGTCCAAAACGATTTATCAATGGATGGCGGTGCACTTGTGACAAACCAACAGCAATGTCGTGGAGTATCCATTCCTGATACCCCGTTGCGGCCGGTTTTGCAGGAACTGGCACATCAAGTGAACTCGCAGGAATCGGAGAGCCCCGCAGGAACCAGATTGTCAGGTGGGCTGATTAGCTTGGTGCGTATCTCGCGAAGTTATGATGAAAAGCAGTCGTGTAGTGCGCGTTTTTAACTCTTACATTATTCCTCTCTTGTTTGTCTTTACCGCCTGATGGTAGAACAGCATGTATGTCCAAGCTGCTAGGTGGAGCTTTACACTACAGCATAGATAAGCACTATGCAGTAGGTAGACAGTTCAGAGCGAAAAGTATGAATCAAATTTTGTTTATAACTGATGGTAGAAGCAATAATATTCGACAAAAGCGCATGACCTACTTATAGGATGCAAATTTCTTATGGAACTACTCCTAGCAGGCAAAGAAAGCAACTACAGTTTCTTAAGACATTTGAGCTTCAGATACAAACGGTCAAATTATTAACTCTATGACCGTCTCGAGGGCCTGCACAGTCTGACAGCCTTAAACGGATGCACTTCTTGTCGTATCGATGCTCTGATAACCAGCTCTTTCAGGGGCATGAAAGAATGAACTTCTTGGTTACGTCGGTTCCCGTGGTACACTTCATTTTAGCTGACACCCTCAAGTTCCAGTTCCTGTGGGATTCCATAGTAGGAGTCTTCATTGCAACTCCCGCTGTATCAGCTTTCTCTTGGTCGTCATTTAAACCAACATCCTCAGGATACCTGTGTTTCATCATTCAGGCGCACGCTTCGGCGAACGAGTAGCAGCTGAAACATGACCTGCTTTAGTGGGAGTGCCTTCATTCACTAAACGAATGCCGTTGTCCAACGTTTGACGTCTTGCTTGCACGGGTGCTACCGAAGCTAGGCAATCCGATGGTTGCAACTAGCAACCGTGACTTGGAGTGTGTACCGAATGACCTGAGGGATTGTAAGGTACTTGGATAAGCTTGAGATGAAATCAGTTGTTTAGTTGGCCCGCCGTTTAATTGTAATCACGATCAATTTTCCACCGACGAAATGCATACATGATTCCTTTACAAACACACAGCATGTTTGTCTTTTCGCCAAAAACCTTCCAACTTTGAGGAAAGTGAATGTAACGTGAGGGTCATGTGTTCCACGGATTCATCCAAAGGTGATCAGACAATAGCCTCATAACAGGAGACGGAAAGTTGACCTGAATAGAATGCTTCAATCGGCAACAGATAAAGCGACCAAGCCAGTTGCTGCAGTCCAAGGTTACGAAGTTGGAGTAGCATGAGGGTTTGGTAGAACAGCCTGATAACTAACAAGTCAAGTTGTGGTATAAAGCAATTTCTGTGGTTCTGTGAGGAGCTCAGAGGTTTAAAGCTGGAAACCAGCATCATTATCGATCTGTGTTGCAATTCGGATGGTAGCGACAAGCGCCCCTCAATTGTCATCATCAATGTTAAAAGACCTCAATGCTTCGGCATAATCAATCCAGAGACAGTGTATTTGGCCAGCAAACAAAAATAATCATCATCATCAGTATGCATTTTTGCTACTACGTACTGTCAGACTTTGTGCCTAGCGTTTGGTGACGCAGATAGAATACATTGACTGTGAAGCACCAGTTTGTATTGTGTACAGGACCTATCTTGGGAAAAGGGATGTGTATATTGTTTCAGCATGTGCGTGGCGAGTTCTGGTACAGTGAGCTCCTTCAATCGCTCGTGGACCTGCCGAGTCCTGTTCTGTGTTTACGCATGGGTGTCAGCCGCATCGAATTATATTTACTGTACGCAATGTGAAAACACTATGGTAAATCAGACCCGGCCATTCCCACTTGACAGTTGCACAAAAGCAACTTGACCTGATGTGGACCAGAGGTCCCCGCGGGACCGATTTGGCAGCATTGTGATAGTGGATTCGTTATCTATGCTTTTAGCCCTTGAAAATATTAAAAGATGCTCACAGAGGATGGGAGAACGACCACGTAGACGACGTCCCAACTTGACACGACCGACCAAGCGAACCTACCGGGGACCTCGAGTCGGCACACGACAGGCATCATGGACGGAGCATAACCCAGATGTTGCACTGAGTAAGTCTATGGTTCCGCCGTTTGACTAAACTATACCAGCTATAGTCTCAGTTATCTCTTGTTCGCAGGTTATCGCGTCTTGTTGAATAGTTCCGCACAGACAACTGACCAAGGTGCATTGTACTGTGCGACCTAGCTCATCTTCGGATCTAATTTCTATGTAGCAAATTCACCAAACCAACAAATGGCTTTGGACGTGTTCAACTCACCAGAGTTATCACGTGGGGTTTTAGAGGGTATTTGTATATAATCATTGGATAACTGATCGAATTCCGTTATCCTTGGTCCGTGGGCATCTTCCAACCTCGGTCTAATTTTCGCTCATTTTGTATTCTAGCGCGTGACGCTGTATGCCCTTGTGGCATGGTCGATTTGCGCGCTCAGTCTACCGAATGGTACTAGGAATAAGCTCCTTTTATTAGACAGCCGATTAATTCGTGGACTTTCGACATGCCGAAGATCATTTTCTTCACACGTGCTGGTAGTTGACCTTCTTACTATCGGGTGTTCAGTTCCTCGCCCCTTGATCTCTGGAACGGTGGCTGCAAATACGCCTCATTATTCCATCGTAATTTGTGCATAGATCAACGTTTATCCACCATAGGGCTGATCAAGCTCTATACTGTTGAATGAACCTGAAATAAAGCTGTCCAGCTGCACGAGGACTGAGGTACTGCTAATTTGGGCAAATCTAAGCAGTAGCGGTCAGAAAGCTAGTGTTCGGTCCGAACCATGGACATTCCGGATAGTAGACTCGCGTCCCAACCATTCAGCTATCTCTTGAATGAAACTCAGCCACGGTGAGCATGTCTCAAGGCCTTCTTACCGAGAGAAGACTACACTAGCACTGTATTGCCGCCCCACTGCTGACGAATAAATAATCGGTCGCAGGTATCCTGTGTGTGTTTTGACAAATCGATTATCAGCAAATTGAGATAAGGGCCACTTGTGTTTATGAATATAAGTATAACCGTGATTAATCAGGCAGTGCCACATTGGTTGGATGAAATATGGGTAGTAAACAAGCTTAGCAGTAACGATCCAAGTATCAGTCAGGTGAGACAACTCTTGTGCTTCTATGCACAAATCTGTCGTTCCCTGTCTTCTCCCAGTGAATCAGAGTAACACCCTATAACACCGCTATAAATCTTCCGTGCAAATAAATGGTTTATACACTTTTCTTTCTCTACAGGGCTCACGACACATCCGTTTATCAAGACTACAGCATCTACACTGGTTCCACTGACTGCATCTCCTCCGCACCTGCCTAGTATTCAGCCGGGATTGACGATTACCTCTGCTGTATCCACATTCCAAACGCAAACTTTACCGAAGCTCAGCTTTTACACAGACTCCCATGAACCGGAGACTAGTTCACCCGGTGAATGTTTGCTACTAGGCGTGGAGCATCATAGCAGAGTTCAGGCAGATACCGGAACGCAGTGGAACACTCATGTCCCCGAGAATGAATTGCAACAACAGGCCTGTGACCCCGCACAACAACAGCAAACGAATTCCAATACCGATCAGAATTGGTTGAATTTGCAGGACGAATTCCCGGGAGAAATCGACTGGTCAGAATACAGCCGCACGAAGCGAGAAATTGGGGAGAACCCGAGCATCTTATTGGGGCGGCCATGGTCGATGTACAAGGCGTCGAGCGAATGGACTCGAGCTACTTGCGCTCTCATGTCTGCATTGTTTGATCCTGAGCAGTTGTCAACATCCACAGTTCTGGGGAGAGGAAGCAGTGAACGACGCAACCGTCTACCGTTTGACAAAGTCAACTACATTGTTGGTAAGGAATCGTCTTTTGGTTAGTACTACTGTCTTGTTAACTCTGATATCCTTTAGGTGAACACGTGGAGCAGCTTCGGCTCCAGTTCTGCCGTCACCTGACGTACTCAAGGAACACGGTAGCTCATGGAAACATTTCACTTTAACTATAGTTCACAGCTTTAAAGCCGTTGTCGTAACCAAAAGAGTCAATCACTTGCATCCCGGGGCCAAAAATGTCCACTTCTGCTGGTACCTGACTTAGCTTCATTTTCTCCGCCAATATGGTTCGTGTGAATTTTTAACTTTTAGTGGACCAACGGCGGGTTGACTAGTCACTTAGACCGATGACTGACATGGCACTGACAAAAATGCGGAGCTCATCAAAGGAATATCAAATTCATATTAGTGAAGAGTAGCATTTGAAATACCGCTAGAGATATGCTTTCTAATAAGACGAAACTCCAACACGTTCAGTGAAAAGCGTGTAATGCCGCAAAAGATGGACGAGCCCAAGTGTATTTGGCAGCTTTTCTCCACAGCTAGCCTAAAAAATATTTGTATTTTGGTTGCGTTTACGCAAAATAGGCCGATTCAGAATATGGACGGCCAAGTGATGTTAGACAGTACATCGTTACGGACTCCTGGCAATAGTGTTTCAGCATTCAGCCAACCGAAGCTCCGTGCGACCTCACCATTCCATGCACAAGCTATCTTACGTCCGGATCGTAAATAACACTTGTGTAGTGCAATTTGTATTTCTGGAATGGAAATATGTCTATACTGCTGCCTCTGCCCAAACTCCATAGACTTGTTTTCACACAAACAAGCATGATCCCTAATGTTTTCGCAAGGAAGGCTCCCTAGTGGCCTGAAAAAAAGTGAACGCGCCTTCGTGCGTAAGTACTAACAGCGAAGAGACACATGGGGTTACAGAGAATTTTACCCAGTAAACTAGATTTGCAGAAACTTTAAGATTTGAAAAATGCTGGACTAGAATGTGTCAATTTGTCGAAATATAGGTAGCTCGGGTGTGTTTACTGGTGGTTGATCAGATGGCAGTTGATCTGTTCGCCAAGCTTGGCAACTGGCTTGCAACCGGGTCCGAAGCACCCCAAAACAGCCATCCAAAAAACTAATGGAACAAGAGGCATACAGACCACAACACAGCAAAAATCACGATCGGTCCAACTAGCCAATCACATGGCAGGATATTAGACACTCTTCAAAAACTATATAAACGCAGCTAGGAACGGAGGAAGCACCCACTCAACTGCGCACTGACGATGTCTCCTCGACTGGGGATGAAACGTTTGCAAGCCAATTGCCAAGCTCGGTGAACAGATCAACTGCCATCTGATCAAACACCGGTGGACTGGAATGTCCCGCGAACGAGAATACACGCCTGGGGACCCTCAAACCACAATATTTGATTCCCTTTTGTACTGGAATTCTCATTTTTATGATTCTCAACTTAATTTTGGGGAAAACGGGTTTACATAAGCGAAGGGGTGCAGTCGAAGAATTCAGTGCATTCGAAAGCATCACCCGGTTTACTGCGAATGTGACCTCAAATTGAACCGAAACAGCTGAAGGACACGCAAACCCATAATAGGAGCATAAAAATCGGAACCGAGCAGGTAGTAGGCGAAAAGACGTTACGGCGTACAAGCATAAGCCATATCACTCTCGATTTCCCAGAATAACTGCTTGAACTACCCATCGGCAGTTCACGTGGGAACTGCTATTACATTGAGATCGCTTCACAGGCCGCTTAGAATCTGCTCATTTTCATAAGATGCGTTGACTTGAGAAAATCGGTTGAGAGTGACCTCTTCTGCGTGCGACAATTTCAGTGTCACCGAACGAAGATGGCCCTTTATTTGGGCTGATCGCTTCAGATTAGGGAGAGCGACTCAACCCTTTCACTGAAAACTTCATCATATTTGAGTGTGTGAACGAAATGGGATGGATAAGTTCACAGTCGACCTTCACCCATTTGTCTCCATGCGATCAATGAAGAAGGTTCTGAAGATGTTCGGGATCACTGTTCAAAATATTTCCCCTTTAGTTCTTTGATAGCATCATGCTCTTGTCCTCTCCACCAGCTGAGTCATTTGGAGCTGCTTAATGCTGGTTGTAGAGTGAACTGGTTGTGGAAACAGTATGCTCCCCAAAATTGATTTTCGCCATGGGTTACTTATCCGTGTTGCGCTTCCCTATGGGGCTAATAGAAACTTTCAACAATTTGTTGGTTGCAGATAGGACTACGATTTACTGGAACCATTGGAGTGGAAATGATTTGCTTTAAGCGGCTGCAACATGCGGGTCACCTTGCGTACTTTTGTAAAAATGTCCTTTAGTTGCCCAGTTTCGTCTGCAAGTATTGTGGAAGGTATACTGTGAACCACCTCTTATCTCTGTTCGTGGCCCATTTACAAGTCTCTTTGAGGACGAATTCGTGACCTCACCTAGGTCCTTTTTTACCGGGGTTCCTTATATCAGAGTGCACCGTTTGAAATTGAATATTTTTTTGTTCTTAACCCATCTTTTTGGGTATGACTGGACTGCATTGTTTAGACTGATTACATCATGTATATCTAATCTCACCTCAAGTGCTAATAGCCACAAGCTCCGCGAAGTTATGAATGAGTACTTGACTGATCGCAAGCTGAACACTGGGATCCTGGCTTCATTTGAGTTTCCGCCATTTTAGGTTTACGCGTCCAACTCTGAAACCGTACTGTCTCCCGATTGTTGCGGTCGAACGAACCACCAAAGCAGTTTGGACATAGTCACCTTATCTTAATTTATACTGATGAACGAACGGTCTAATCATTTGGCACCTAAAAGTTGCGTTCTATGTTCAAGTGATTTTCGCGCACGACCCCATTATCCTACGGACTGATCAATCGCAGCGCACAATTTTTAGTGTTCAGCTGTAACTGTCATAAGAAAGTTTGATATCGTTTAGCAAGTGAAACCATGATTGACGTCTTGTGGTCTTGAAGGAAATAAACTGGCCAAAAACCACACTATCCAAGCTGTGCTTCAAAATGATTATAATTTTCTTCCATGCCTGGTCAGCTCAGAGGTTGCTACATGATATTGTCTCACAACCACTCGAGGTGTCTTACTAGAGCAGATTCATTTTCATAGGATCTCGTGATTCTATAGTTGTTTGTAGTCCTAAATACTGGAATTCGATGAGCAGGCCTTCTTCCAGCATTCATTTATTGAGCCAAGTTCTATATTGGATTCCTCGTGCTTCAGCTATAATTTCCCCTTGGAAAAATATTATATCCGGTACTTGACCCCACAGGTACTGGTTTTCCCGGCTTTACCATATCCACAGCTGGCCTGTAGCCTGCCTCCAATTAGTGAAATTACTTCGGATCACATCCATTCAGCCGTCAAACCTATCATTTCAAAAAATCCCCTGTCTTCTCTGGTTGACAGATTTTGAAGTTCAACATAGCGTGTCTCGTTTGACGCGTCTGATATGTTTAAGCGTTTCTGACTTGTGCACCGATACTCCGAAAGCAACGGAATTTTGTGATGTTTGTTTTTTCAGTAAGGTCTTTTAGCCAGAATATTTCAACGTCAATCGTTAGTACCCATAATGATTGAGGAGGACAGACTTTGTTGATCCAAACATTACCTACGTTACACTTTGCAGCTTATAAAATCTAGGTAGTTTGTTCGCACAAAACCCACTGTGAGCAGAGAATTCGTCTTAAAAGGATGATAGTTGCTGGGAGCTTGTCTTTCCTTCCTAAGGGTGGTAGAAAAACAGTGCACATTTTTCAGGATCACAAAAACTCTCATCAAGGGGCTCAGATTCAAGTGATTTCTTCCTCAACTCACACAGCCCGTTTTCGCTAGTTTCACCTTCTTTCGTTAACACGGATATTGAGGGATGAATATCATACTTTATTATGGAGGCACATAAGCAATTTCAGCAGATCAAATGCAGGTAGAAAATTTCATGTCACTGAAGCGTGGCCACATGCTGATCCACAACGTACATGAAAACTCGTAATGGGTCGTAATGGTTATCTGGATCACTGAAGAAGGGCGGATGAAATATGATCAACCCCTAAAACCGACGTGTACCTATTTGGCTCTGGGCTACTCCATCTCGTATCCGTGCACAGTATCCTTCCCAGTCAGTGTATGATGATCCAATGTTTGTAGCATAATTTCAATGGGTCGCCTCCTACTGGCATTAAACCGATCGGTACACAGCTGATCGAGGATTAACGTTCGATTTAAATGCTATCCGTCATTGTTCACAAGGGATTTCCTGGGAATTTTTGAAATCCTTATCGTCTTTGGTGAAGCCAATATCGTTGTGTACCCTGGAACACTTGTGTAGCTCCACAGTCCGAGTAAAACAGCTGTCACCCAGGCTGACAGTCTGTGCTTTTTAACTACTATTTCACTTATCAGTAGCTCATTACTTATCCTAATCCATTTACAGGTACGATTACCCAGGAATTTGGCGTATCTCCAGCAAAAGTTAGAGCGAGAATGGCGCAGAAGTGCAAAGATGAACGAAGGAGGGTACGAATGACAAGTCAGACAATGGGTCCAGATGCAGTGTGAGGTGAGTAGCACCAATAGAATGTCGTGTGACCCGCGTTTAAAAGTGCCATGGCTGGTCACCCGATTTGTCCATTATGGATGTTTTCGACCTACAGATATTGAATCCTAGAAGAAATTTATGAATTCACATGGCACAGAGTGTTTGCAAAGCGTGCATTGTGTCCGATACTATTTCCGTTACTATTGCCAGGACCGTTGTCCTGCTATGGGCTCCCTCTGCCAACTAGGTTACTGTGTTTTTTTACTCCAAACTGTTGACACGGTGTTTCAGCGGTTTCCCTGTTCCCGTACTCACCATGTAGGTTGGTGACATACTTCAGTATGTGAATTCCGACTATCTTGAAGCGGGTCCCTGTGCACAGAGACTGCGCGAAAATTACAGAGACGCAAACACCGGTGTATTTGCTATGCCCATATTAATCTCGGCTCTAGTGGAATGAGATATGCTAGAACGGACACACTCAACGCACGAACATGCAATTAATAAGGTTTCATTGATATCAGGAGATAAGGAGGGTTTGTTGACACGACAGTTCTGTCAGAAAAAAAGTAAACTATGACTATGATCTAAAAGTGATTCAGGGTCAACCGCACTTCCTCGACTGGTTCTATCTCTGGTTCCTTTGTATTTTGAACTTGCGTCCCATTTAACGTTAGAATGGTTGCCTCTCGTCAACTGAACAGGTGCCTGAAGCTGCACTTGAAAAGGGTGGCCTTTATCGAGCTCCCAGTCGTTAGACGCCTAAGAAAAGCGAATGTAACTGACATTTACAAGCCATCTGTGGTGAAGTTTTCTGCAATCATACACACGCGGACAGTTAACTAGGGTAAAGAATAACAACTACAAAACCTAAGGACATCTAGGTGTAACAATCGCGCAATTTCTAAGAGGTTATCGAGCCGAGAACACTCAGCAGCTAGGGAGCGAAATTACTGACCGGAAGGTCTGTGGTTCGAACTCAAAACACTGCATTCCGACTGCTCCCATCTAGGGTTGGACAACCTGACACTAGCTCAGTTCATGTGCTTAAAGGCGCCAAAACGGTGCTAGAGGTAAACGACTATTACTATTTCCCTTAGAAGGTCACTGAATCGACATTCTACACTGTGTATCTGCTGGTCGACGAGTTCCCCTTCACTTGTGCTCTCGGAAGGTCTGCCGTAGAAGAGTTCCGCGCTTCTTTTTTTACAAAGAAAACAACTGTCAGACTGTCTACACTGGTTGGTCGTAATCGTTTTAGGATCCCAAGCGCTTTTGAACATTCACTCATGGTGTAATATTTTAACCGATCGTTTATCATCGATGAGGCCTGATTTTGAAGTGTGGCAAGTAGAGGAGGGAGTGGTGCTCGACACAGATGCGTTAGATGTAGGCTGTACTACACAAGTGGACGGTCCATTTACATAATCATAGTTGCAATCGCCGATTTGCATCAGAAAACGCATAAAAGACTCGTAGTGAGTGTAAATTACCACCCAACTGGCTTTCTTCTCTTCAAACACGTATTTATCGTATGACAAAAAATTTTGCTAACACTCTTCTAAAATGTTACGTTTTACTCTTCTACCAGCCAAATGGAGCGCTTCAATGGGTGACCAAGGGTCCTTCCCTCACATGTTTGCGAAACATTGTACATGATTCTCTATCCCATCAGTTCACCTCTTTTTGTAATATAAACCATTCAATTTCCTATGCAATACACTAAAGTTGCTCATTTGATTTTGGCTTGTTAACCGTAGAATTCCGAGCCACGAATCATCACGGTTTTCCAGAACACATTCTCAGCAATACAGATTTACTAATTTAAAGCCGTAGTCAGAATTGCACTCCAGCCAACCAGGAAAAGTATTGTAGCATGCGGATAGATTGGCTACCAGTGTTTGTTAGAACAATGTGGTCGACCCCGCGGTTCGAGTTTGACACGAATCTCTAATCCGTTCCTCTAAGATTGGTGGTTCCTAGGGTATCCCTGGCAGTAAAAACCGAAGAGATCCCACAGCTGACCTATCTACTTTAAACAATCGGTTTTCAACATGGAGTAACTATTGATTCCCTTGCCTCTCGTACGACGCCGTTCTGACCTCGCATTCGCAAAAAGTAGGGGTAGTTCACGGAAGATACGCCCCACTGCATAGTTCTGTAAAATGTACGGTAATACCAATACCAACCCTCCACTAATTTAATTTCATAAACTGAGTTGGAAAGGAGGTGAAGAATCCTAAAAACCGGGAACTGCCGGCTTGATAAAAGCATCGTGATATTGACTGGAGAAGTTATACATTACACAAAATAATGTACGTTTGACGCAGAGTTTCGTCTGCCATTTGGATAGGGTGAGACACTAACAATGGTGTGAAATTTCCGCTTCATAACTGCGTTAGCAAGACTTGTTCTACCTCCGCTTTTGCGCTCACTTGAACTGAGAGTGGTTCATAGAATGGGCTACACTGTGTGGGAACAAATGCACCACTTTTTTAGTAAAGTTGACTGAAGAGACGTGACACACTACACATAAGGTCACTGAGCGCTTTTCGACAGCCCACGACCGGATTTGTCCTTCTTTGGACTCAAAAGGTAGGCGCGGTTCCCAAGTTTCCATCAACCTTATGTTCTACTTGGACATAGATTGCACGGAATCCTCAATTTGCATATCGATTCGGTTTTCTTCAACTGAAGAAGAACAACATAAACCAGATATTCAGGTGGGTCTTTCGTGGAAACCAAATCGGTATGCACATTAGTGCATTTATCGAAAGTCGACTGAAGTTTGTAGGCTGCAAACTTTATGGAGACAAAATACTTTGATATCTCGAATACCGGTCTAAGTCTACTTTTAGACTACGCTTGTGATTGAACGGTACCATAAATGATCAGTTCACTTCAGACCATCGGTTGGTGGGTTTTTGCGGACTTGTATCCAACTCGAACAATCTGCTTTCCTTGTGTATTCTTCGAGCGGTTGCCCCAATTGTGTGTGTGACAACATATACCTTCGGGTATTCGGTAGCCAACGCAATCAATCGAGGGGGCATGAGGAACATTGATTGTTAGCACACTTGAAGACCGTCGTGAAAAACCTATCGGATCATCTACACAACCAATGGATGGTAGAGGAGGATCGGTCGGTATGAAAAGTAAACCCTCCACGAACGGTGTCCGATAAGTAATGAATTTTTGATGCAAACGTTTCCCAATCAATGGCAAAGGTCGTTGACCAAAATCACCTTCGGGGATCGTAAACCTTTTGGCCTTTCCCAGCGAATCTCAAACAGCTTTCCTCTTTAAACTGACAAGCAGAGTTGCTTCAACCTGACACGCCATTGAAGGTGTTCAAAAACCCCCGAGGAACTGACTCATTCCACCAGCTGATAGATCTTCAGGCTCTGCATGTTCAAATTAAAGGTTACTGGTGGTTGATCAGATGGCAGCTGCCGAGCTTGGCAATTGGCTTGCAAACGTCTCGTCCCCAGTCGAGGATATATCGTCATTGCACAGTTGAGTGGGTGCTTCCTCTGTACATAGCTGCGTTTGAAAAGTATCTAATATCCTGTCATGTGATTGGCTTATTGGTATATACAATATATATATATATATATAATACAACAAAAAGTATACCAATAAGCCAATCACATGACAGGATATTAGATACTTTTCAAACGCAGCTATGGCACGGAGGAAGCACCCAGTCAGCTGAGCACTGATGATGTATCCTCGACTGGGGACGAGACGTTTGCAAGCCAATTGCCAAGCTCAGCGAACAGATCAACGGCCATCTGATCAACCATTAGTAAACACACCTGAGCTACCTATATTTCGACAAATTGAAAAAAAACAAAGGTTGCAGTTGTTTAACTTTGCATAGCTTGTCCAATTCTGAACGCTGCATTATACATTCGTCATCGACTGTCAACATGAAAACTATGGCATTTATGAGTGAGTATTAGTTACTGATGGCGAGAATGGAGAAAATGATGGCGATGCTGCTAAGAAGTTGTACGGTTAAGGTGGGGGATTGTCAAGCTCCTCCCGGAAGCACAGATCGATGGTTTTGGTAGATGGTATTGAGCACCTTATTCAAAAGAATCATAAAGTCACTTCACTAGCTTCGGTACTTCGTTGGCTTATTATTGTTAGTTAACTTGAGGTCAGTAAAAGTGACTGCCTACGAGGGAACACAACTCCATTTAGACTACGTTGGCTGGACGATCACCGTTCCAGGGACGAAAAGGATGGAAAAATCTTGCATTCTTTGTGCATTATCAAAAATAACCAGCCCGTTACCCACTTTCTCAACCGGTTGATGTGGTTTTTTCAGAGGGTAAATCAGACTGGATCGTGACACATCGATTTCCCCGATACTCTCCATCATTGGAATCTCTTATTTCTGTCAGTGTGGTCTTCAAGAAAAGGGTGTGAACTGTTTGCGTTTTTTTACTAACAGAATTGTCCCTTTTGGGAAACTTACTGTCTAGACACTATAGACCGCACACATACATCGAAAACTGCACTGAGTATAGCGTCTCACTACGTCTTACTGAAAACAGATTTATACATATATCACGTTCCAGTCCGCTGCGTAGTAGTAAGGCGAGAAAGCAAACATCTGCATATCAGCTGCGCAATAGACGACATCAAAGTTTACGCGAGCGGAGTAATCCACTTGAAAGTGATGTGCTAAAAAACCGAGGTGACAATAATTTCTGATGAACATCAGTCAGTACTTTGCGGCTAAAAATCATGTGCATCGTGCTGCTGACCAAATAACCAACACCCCAACTAACAAACTAAGAATTAGTCGGCTCCAATCATAAAACACTGTCCCAACGGGTTTCAGGCAGTTTTTTCACTGTCTAGTAGAACACCGGATGAGACATCTCACCCATGATTTTATGATAAGTGGAGTGAATTATGTGTTAGAAAATTCTTCACATCTACCTACAGTGTTTACTTGGTTTGGAGATGTTAGTTATTGGGGTATCAAACTTCCCCGTAGCATGGCTTTTCTCGTGTAGACGGGTCGTGAATGAATGGTGCTTATTCTTGAAACCTGTATTGCAGGGTAGCTGTCTGGCTATCGTTCTCCAGATAAATCAGTGACTGTCACTCTGTCAATCATTCATTTCTGTATGGCACTAAAGCTGACTAGTGCTCACAGCCGCCTCATTAGTTGTTCCGTACTTCAAAGGATCGCATAAGTTCGTTCACGAGGATACATTGCTGGTTCACAAGTGTTACTTTCAGGTCGTCCAATGAGGACAACGTTCATGAGATATCAAAGTCTAGTCGAAATAAGCAAAGCGACCCAACTAAGGGTAGTAAATATCAGCTATCGAGATCTATTCACCCTTATGAGAAGATTTTTTAAGTCTGATGACCGTTGCTGTAATCTGCTCATCAGACGAGGGTCCGTGTGCCCGACTGTAGATGCTAATGGCGCTTTAGCTGTCATCTAGCGCCAGCCTTCTTGAGTCCGACTTTCTATGTGAGCGAAATGTGAATCTTGCTGCTTTTACCGAGACACTTGCTGAGGTCAGCTGACTGTTCTGTGTGTTTCCACTGCCGGAAAAGTTTGTCACGCTAGAGCTGTATTTCCACATTCTACGTTGACCATTGAGACGCTGTATGTTTCACACAAACTCACACCCGCTCACACTTGAGCCTACCTTAACAAGTCGCTTCCGGGCACGTACAATGACGACAGATATTGAGTACACAACCCAGCCATATGGTGAACGTCACCGAAAAGACCACCAACAAAACAGCGCCATTTTTCGTTAACTAGAGGTGAGGGACTACCCCACATGAAAACATTTTTCAAACAGCTATTGATTTTAAGTTGGGCTAGATGGTGCTGGAGCTCCGTCAGGTTGCTGTCATATACTCGATAGCACCAAGTTTACACTAGCTCAAGTGTTCTCAGCTGACAAACGGAATTGCTCATCTCTTTTCGGTTAACACGTACCAATAAAAGTCAGCCAAAAAATTGTCTAATCCGAGTGGTGATCTCTGGTGAGTGTTCCCTCCATAGGAGCAAGTTTTTATTCTCACGATAGGATTTATAAAAACAAGTGGAGAAAACCCTCATCGAAATCCTAAAGTTAAACGGAATTTCCACATGACACAAACGTAATTGACTGGCATTTTTTTTAATATGCACTCGATTTCTAAGCAGTTGTAAATGGAGATGACAAGTTAACGGCTTTGTCAACGTTTGTCCAGCAAGGTGATCACTCCTAAGCTTTACCTTTGAAGCATTTAATAGTATAAGAACAACGATAATGTTTGATCCTGTTAGATCACCTCAAGCAAGGATGAAATAAGTGGATCTTTCTCGAGAAAAAAACTGGCTACAGACATATACGTGGTACCGAAATAAAAAAGGTAACTCAGTACGTGGATTTGTCGGAGGGGGGAAGTTGTGTTTGATAGACGCCTCTGAGGGATGTTAAAGGGCTGCATGATCCCTCAAGAGGTGAGGACAAAGCTCACGGAATCTTAGCAAAGTAGGCTTGATTAAGGATTGGTTTCTTCTGGGGACTTTTCAGGTGACTACTGTGTGGAGATGGCAGATAAACCTCTGGATAGATGTTAGTTTAGAAAACATGCATTGTGAAATACAAAATAGGAGCATTGACATCTGATCAGCACTCATAAATGAAGTTGGAAGTGGAGCACGAAATATGCCTCAAATTTGGCTTTTCTGAGAACAACTTAATCGCTAAATACAGTTGTCTCTTCTACATACTCCACAGTTGCAAGAATGAAAGTTCCAGTGATCTTCAAAATCCCATTAAGTTTTCCTTAACGATGCTTGTACAGGGCTCCCAGGATTTAGTGGACACACCAGCAAAATAGATTCCTGATCGATATGATAAGAAAGTTGAGCTCAGGTCCTGGGCTCTAAAAAATTGACCACGCGGTTCCCTATGCAAATCTAGTGGCCTACTCCTGGCTTCCCATAATCATTTTGTCTAATGCAAACAACCATCCAATTATCACCAGTACTGACATCTTTCCATTCTTGTAATGACCATATATACATATATATTAATATATATATATAAAGCAAACCCACCATGACCGCGTAGACGAACAAGGGAGAGCACAGACCGAAGAGACGATCTTAAGGAGCGTTTTCTTTAATTCGACTATCATTCAAGGAGCAGAACTCTCCATAGCCATAGAGAATCCACTCAATCGTTACAAAAGTGGTAACTTTGTTCCTTAAGAGAAAGAATTACATTGGCATCACCCTCCGAAATTAACACCCAATATAAAAGAACGGCTAATTTGACACTCTATCATGTAAAATATAAACTTGAGGTCCATCTGATTGTCATATGAACTTAGGGTTTAATTGCTCTCTTCCGTCATGGAAAGTAGACCTTTCCCAAAAAAGAGACCACTCTGGTCCTCGGACAAGACCACTTCTAAAATATCTTACTACGCCACCTGCCCTTTTTCTCGCTGTTCTTTTCTCATTTTAACCAATTTACGCTTATTCGTGTTCACACTTCTTTTTCACACGTGTTGCTGTTGCCCACATACACTGCCCGGCCGGTTGAAGTCACAAACTGACCCAATGCGCTGATTGGCTCCACTCATGATTTGCCATCCGACCACAGAACGACGTCTGTTGTGTTCGTGCTATTCAGTTTCACTGTAACTCGCTAACAAGCGGACTTTTCTCGCCATGTTGTGTTTTGTGTTGTTTGTGTTTGTGTTGTTTTGTGGGGCAAAAGAGTAGTAGCAGTAGCAATGTGTATCTGACTACTGAGACCGAAGTAAATTATTAGTTGTTCAGTTTTTAGTCACCTTCATATAAGTGTAATGTTAGAAAGTAACTTCAGTACACAAGTGCTCGTGTGATTCTACATATCCGGTAGATTCGAAATCAGTTGGTTTTTCAGCTCGAAAACCGTCCACCGAAGTGCAATGGTTTCAGCTGGCACAGTTCCGTTAATCCAGGCTAAGGAGGATAGTGGGATGAGAGCCATGCTTTAGAGGTGATGGTCTGATCTGTGCATTGACGTCGAATCGTTCTGTCCGGCAGGGAAGGGATTTAGACCTGCACAGTGAAGGCCTTCACGCTTTGATGCATGACCTCCATTGGCTGTGTGAGGGTCACTGACCATTGGATTGTCTTGTTCTGCGGCCCTCATTCGGTGAGAGGGCACTTAATAACGCGCCTGAGTTGACTGTTGAGGGCTTCCATACTCCAATGCGAAGACATGGACTGACCTCCCTCCGGGTCATCCACATCCGACATAAAGGCTGAGCGAATAGACCTCTGCAAGGAAAACGGTCCTCTGGTATACGAGTTACACTACCTAACTAACGTAAGCCGCAGGGTGTGATCAGCCGGTCTCTCTGAATCACTGATCTGACTCTCGCGATGCTTCCTGGGCACCGAACCTCAAGGGTAGAGGGTCTTTGGAGGTCTTTCACGAGCAGCGGCCACGTCTCCGATATACAAAGAAGGACTGCAACATTGTACACTGTACCGATGAAGGTGAGCTGATGTCGCATTGGCGACAATAAGGTCAAAGGTCAGCCAACTCTGTCATGGCCCCACCCATTTGTCTAGTTAGTTCGTCTTTCACCAGTCCACCGGGATTTTGCAGCTGCCTAGGTGAAGGATTGCATTTACCAAGTTGATCGGTTCACCTGCAAGTATGAGGTTTGGGTTTGATCCCTACTGCTCTTGCAGCAGTACTTTGCACTCTACAGGTACGAAGTGTATCTCAAACTGCGCAGCAGAATTATTTGGACTATTTAAAAGGACTGATGCAAGAAGTGCAACATCATCTGCGGCAGAAAATTTACGGCGCTCCCAAGAAGAGCGTGTACCCCAGAGCTGACAAAAAAAGCGTTACTCTTGAAACCTTTGTCTCTTCGAGAAGAGCTAGGAAAAGGCATTAGTTCTGTGGCACTTTACAGCACAGCGAGATTGAAGGAAAACATGTGCTGTTGCTTGCCTCTCGCACTACAGTCCAGTGGAATGACCCAACTGACTTTTGTATAACCCACAGCACCGTCGGACACGCAGGCTTCCCAAAGATATAATGAAACGAATACAGAGTTCATGGTTCATATTGTCCAGAAATAGGTACAGGCAATTTGTCGATACACTGATCCTCAAAAAATAGGAACTATTCATAGGACTTAGTGGGAATGTTCCATTCTTGGGAGGAGTCTGTGACGATTTGTGACGGTCGAATAAAAAGTGAGACAAATGTTAATTTTTCCGAAGAAGTCTATGCAAATCTTCATGTTTTGTACTGTATTCTGTTAGATCCCATGTGAGATATGTTTCTCACACCATGGGCACTAAACCTTGGATTCTACTGGATATTCAACTGTCCAATTCGTTCGTATAGTCTTACAAGCTAAAGCAAGTATATTAAGATGTCCACAGTGTCTTTCGCGATGTCACCTGCTTTTTTGCTACATGCCTAACCGTCTTAAGACTTACGACAAAGTACAAAACAGGAATTGCATGATAAACCAAAGTAGCAATAGTGATCAAAACTTTGGTCGGAATTAAACTTAATTATCGATTTCCTGTTGTTTTTTGATCCGGGGTGATAAAAACACTCGAGTTGCATTTACCTTAAGGGCAAAGATTATTCGATAAAAATATGAAATCGGAAATCAGTAGTTTATGCCACAGCATAACTGACAGGGATTTTCCTACAATATTCATCCACAGGAAAACCAAACTTACTTGATATTACAGGATATGAAAGTGCAACTTTTCAAAAAGACATTAGAGAATGACGAAAAACACTAATTCGCAAACAAATTTGGTTTTGCGAGAGACTCACCTGGAACCCAGCTGAATCTCTCGTTTGTGATGTTTCCAGGCAACTAAATGTGCTGCACCAGGCCGCCTCATGTTCCAGTTGCTACGATATTCCAGAAATCGCGATACATATATATTCGTAAGGCAACCTTATGAGCAGGACATTACAGAACTTCGATAAATCTTACAATTGGATATCACTATTTTTTAAACAGCGCAGGAAATTGGGCAAAAGAATAAAGGAGGTTGAAATGGACGAAGTAGCGATTTCCTTTGTTGTGAGACTGCCGTTCACAGTTGGTGAACTGGGGAACATCAAGATAACTATTGCCGAAGTGTTGGATGGCTGTGGTGCGCCAAGTGGATTCTTGAAGGAAAAAGTTGCTTACGTGTTACTCAACATTCGCTTGACTCTGTAATTCTGTAATCCATGCTGAAAAGCTGAGAACCACTGTGCTTCCCGGCTTTTTAGCACAGATTAACTTCAACTGCAAGGTGATATCTCCATTAGGATTTTTCGCTGTCATCAAGAAGAGTAATCCGCAGCAGGTGGGCCAACTAATAAAGAGCTTTTTCTACATCACAGAGAAAAGAATCGCTTACATGAGGTCCACCAAAATGTGGATACCCAACAAATTTCATTTGATGAAACTCTCAGAACACCCAATCCGAGCAACTCAACCATGCAAGAAGGCGGCCATCGAATGTTGTCCAATACCTCAGGGGCATTTCCGAAAGGCATTCGAAGGGCATTTTCGATAGGCTGTTGTGACGTTGTGCAACGTTGGCCCGGGAAAATGCAAGCATCTTGTGGAAAGGACCATTAAAACAAAAAGAGAACCTAAATAGAATAATGAGGACCTGTGTCAAAAGCAAGATTCCACAAACGTTGCGGATAGGAAACAGGAAGATAGGTTTCCAGCAGAATACATGAAAGATCAGGAAGATAAAGAGTTCAGATACAGCAGTTTCTGCGTACTAGCTCAATTCAAAACAAATAAATTAAGTGAAACTGCGGAAGGGTTGTGCTCCACCAAGAAAGTTACCAACAAGCTTACTGAAATCCCTTCAATAAAATAGTTGTTAAAGACGAAAGGATTCAAGAACTACAAGCTTGAAATTAAGTAACAATTCAGGGGAACACCTAATGGAAGAAGCGAGGCGGCTCAAACCGAACAGAGTGTTGAGATTTGACGAGAATATTCACCCACTTACTACATAGAGAGGCCAATCTATTTCACGGAAATAGGACCACAAATTAACACAAATCGTAGATGGAGCAATGAAGAAGGGGTAAAGACTCCCGGAAGGACCAATCAGACGCAAAGAATTCAGAACATACCGCGACACAGGTTGTAACTGGGCCAAGACTACCCTCGAATGAGTACATCACGCTTAGAGACACCCAACACTCTTCCAAAAATCAACAAAAACACAAGTAACTAAGAAGGAACTATCCACTCAACTTCTGTTTAATTGTGTTTCCTTGACTGGCAACGAGGCAGTTGGAAGCCAATGGCAAATCTCGGCTGAGGGATTAACGATCACCTGATCAATAGTCATTTCGAATGTTTTGCAGCTCATGGATTCCGAGTCAAAGTTAGTTTCTAAATATGAGTGATATTTTGCTAATCAATCCAACAAAAAAGTTCGTGTGACTGGACGGATGAGTGCATTTTCCGAACGAGTTCGCTTTAAGTGGAAGTGACCAGTTCGAGAAACATATCGGCATCCTCTTTTAGGTTAAACGACCAGCGTGCCAAAACAGTCTTCTATAGTCTTGACGGGGATGACGTCACAACGTTGGTTGAGCACAAAGGTCAAGATTCAAGTTCTCGACCACGAATATGCATAAAACCATGATGTTCTTGCGAATCCTACAATCGCATATAATTCCTGCTGTCACTAATTAGGCTATAGCAGCCCTTTGTCAAAGAGTTGCCAATTATCAAGTCAGCGACACGTTTAACGTGTGGTATGGTACATGCACTATCTTGAGTGACCAGGTCCTCCTCCTCCTCATCATCATCATCATCATCATCGCGTACTTGTCGTACAGTGGTTGTAGCTGCCACAGTTTCGTTCACCGATGATTTGGGAAGGGGGGGTAGGTAGCTGCGCATTGGAGGCTGGAGCTGATAAATTGGTGCGTAAAAACAGCACTGTCAGTGGATTGTCAGGTGGGGGGAATTGGGAAGGGAGCTATGCATTGAAGGCAATAACTTGGATGCACAAGCGCCACTGAGGGCACCACTGGGACATGTCTGACAATGTCTCTATCCATTGATGGCTTGTCTTGGGGTCCTACTCCAGGAAGACAGCAATGACCACCGCAGCTGAGTTTCCTGGCAATAGCTTTTATACTTCGCTGTCAACTCACTGTCTGACAGCCTCTGGCTCCTTCAACCCTTCATTTCGTTGTGCGAAAAGAACCCTTCGAGGAATTCGGTTGACTGGCATACATAGCACGTGGCGAAGCCAGCGCAACCTACGCAGTATGATCAGTTCATCTATCGAGGATGACTTATTTCTTCCGAATACCATTCGGCGTACTTCAACAGTGCTTATCCAGTGTACCAACCAGACCCGAGCAACGCTTCAAAGACACCGATGGTCAAACACTGAAAATCTTTTGGCGTTCTCGGCACGCAGCGGCCAGGTTTCTGATCCGTATAGTAATACGGAGCGCATCGCAGCATTGTAAACTCGACCCTTGACGGACAAATTGATGCCACGCCTATGCCACAGGTGACGCAGGTTCACAAAAGCTGCTCTGGTCTTCCGAACCCGGGTGGAAATATAATCTTTTGCAAGACCACCGGGACTGATACAGCTGCCCAGGTAAACAAATTTATCTACTACCTCAATCGGTTCATCCGCAAGCATGAGGCCGGGGTTCGAGTTCACCCAGTCTTGCAGTACCCTTCTTGGAATCACTACTCATCAAAGACAGTCTAGGTTTCGCCATGCAAACAAATTTTGGGCCAACGGGTTTCACATTTTTCTTGAAAGAGCACTCCTGACTGAATTTCATTAACCAGGCATCACTTGTTGCTGCGAGCAACCCAAGAACACTTGACTTCTGGTCAACCAGATGCGGTGGTCGTAGGGCATTTTCCAAGTTCGTAGCATGTTCCAAGTTCGTTGTCACCTAGAGGAGGGTAGCATGTTCCAAGTTCGTTGTCACCTGGAGGAGGAATCGTAGTATCCCTATACGTGTTTCGCCGCAAACCGAAGGAGAATGGGTGAAACCGTCATCTGAATTATCAGTGAAGCTATCATATGAACGGACGTTTGAATTCTGAAATATGAAAATCCTCGGGCGACACAAGAACAGAACTTTCCATCTTGACAATTGAGGTAGCCGCATTGTGATTACGCCACATTATTAAAGCGTCCTGGTACAATGTGAATTCACATAACAATCGCATTTTAGTCCAAACTGATTTCGTACTATTCCTCCTCTAGCTCGTGTAATCGTCAATTGCCATGCCATATTATCAAATCTTCCCGACTAACGACCGGATATCCTCATCAAAGTGAGAGTCAAATTCCACGTTGCAAAATTTCCAAGCCGCACGTTCATCATCGCCTATCCTCTTCATATCTTCCAGCCAAATTTTATCCGGAGGCACACCACGAATACTGTTCCTTGCCCATTCCAGTTTCCGTGCATTTGTGCTTTTCCGGTGACTGGGAGTCAGAAATTCATCATTCTTCGTTCCCGTTCAGTAGCCGACTGCCAAATCGCCTAAGAGGTGATTGGAATGATGGTCACACTTGAAAAGTAGGCGAGTGATGTAATTCGGTTTTATGCGTCACGTTTTCGCAATTCATTGTATCACCAGTTTATCCCAGATTCTAACTTCCTTTCTGCAACAGTGCGAGCGAACACGGTTTCTCTACTGTTCTGTATGTCGTACGTGCAACTATAAACTTTCAACTAGACGAGGATCGTTAACCTACCGGTTTGACTCATCAAGGCCATGATTTCCTCCACACTCACCGAATACCTTCTTGGATCAATTTTAGATTCGTCACTTTGGCATTCAACAACGACCGCGAGCAAATGTGCATACACTTTACTCTTGTGGCTAGTGATTCCTCTTCGCTGGAAAGGTAGTAGCGTAAAATCACGTGTCCAACGGTATGACGTGGATCATTTAAAATAGCGGCAAACTCGATATAGAACGGTCGATAGCTGAACTGGTTGACTCTGATGTAATATGGATATCCTCCAGGTGTAACATGATGTATGCTAACTGGAGACAGTTGTAAGTTATCATACTAATAAACCATTGTATACACACTACTTTACTAGTGTAGGTGATCCGTTGATGCCGAAAGAATGGTGGGTTTTTTGTAGTTAAATCAATTATTCTAAAACAGGCCACGTCGGGCTCGTATTGGCCTGAATGGATTCGGGCAATTAGCCCGAACACTATTAAGATGCGCCCTGGAGGATAATCGCGGCCTTGACGTAGTGGCTATCAATGAGCCGAATCTAACACCTGAACAAATGATATATCTGCTCAAATATGACACAAACCTTGGACCGTTTGCAGGATACATCAGTGAACACATTGAAGTGACCTATGCAAAGGGCGACCAAAATGGCGAGTACAGTAACATTCAGGTGGCTGGCAGATGGATTGGAGTATTTCACTGTAAACAGCCGGAGGATATTCCTTGGAACTGGCTAGCAGTGGAATATGTGCTTGAGACGACTGGGGAGTTGAGACATTTAAAAGAAGCAACGGTAAGTCGAACTGTCTGCGAGATGTTTTTTATGTCGTAGTTAGAAATAGTTCGACTCCACCTTCTGGCGAGCAGTCTACCCCTCGATATACTTAGATTGCTTACTACAACACAGTTACGCTGTAGGGACGTTTCTGTTTAAAAAACGTACACAATGCCTTAAAAGTGCTTTTAGTAGCCAGATTTTTGTACCGATGGATAACTAGCCTGGATTGCGGGACATTGCTAAGCTGGAGTACTCGATAGTAGTGGGAAAGCTTAAAACTTCACCCTTTTTAACATACTGAACGCTTCCAGAAGACCGTCTGCTCCGCAGAGCTCATTTCGCCCAGCCCTGTGCTGAGTGGAAGCGACCGAGAGGTGGACAGTGTATGACCTGGCATCGAAGTACGAAAACACAAACCAATTAACTTAGTAGGGTGGGCAACTGCCGCCTCCCTGGATAAGGGCTCAAATCACCAGTGGTTAATGACACTGGCAGAAATGGCCCAATCGTGCAGTCAGTGGCGCTCGTGCATCAAAGCTATCGCCTTCAATGCGCAGCTCCCCTAGTTCCGAACAAACTGAACATGGCTTCGCCTCCAAGGCTTGGTTGTATTTTTTCTGGCTGTTTTCCGGCGATCAAAACTGCAGAAGGTGGAACCAACGTGTTTATGGTACACGGTTTATAGCTGATGAATTGATTGATTGAACGCTTCGATATTTGTTGAATATATTATTCATTCTGCACCCGCAAAATCCGTTTAAGGTCTCCCAATCAGTCTAATTTTCATATGTAGGAGAAAAGTAAAAATTACATATGCTCATATGTGATATATGTACATGTATCTATGACAGTCAACAAGTTTATCTTATGGAAAGTACCGTATATCAGAGGGCAAGTCTAGGACTTGGAACGGCCGGAAATTCTGACGACAATGGAAGAATGTTTGCTCACGTCCCTTGACTTCAGGAAACCTACGGGTCCTAAACCCCTTAAACAGCTCCGAACTCAGATTGAACAAGATCAACCAAAATGACTTTCACGGCACCATTTCACTAAGTCGATGGAGTCCGCCATTGAAAAGTTCCGGGATCCCTGAGTTAGATCAGTGGCCAGGTGGTTGCAAAATCTTGTCGAGTACGGTCAAATATATGGACACGATTAGTATACACAAGGGCTGTTGCCAGCTGAGGCGTAGACGGAGAAACTGATGAGTCGGTACCATAGTATGCTTTCCATGATCACCATTACAATCCGTCTCCCAACCTAAATTGTCAAGCCTGAATCAGGATCAAAGTCACTGTCTGTAAATAGACCATAGTTGTAGTGAAATCCTCTATACGGACTTTATAACAGAAGGACGGGTAATAGACTACTCATAAGGTTGCTGAAAACGAGAGATTCAGCTGGGTTTCAGGTGAGTCTCCCGTCAAAACCAAATTGATATGCAAATTCGTGCATTCTGCTAACGACGGAGTAGCAGCTCTTTATCTAATCTAGCTTTATAAGCAGTTATGGTCCGTTATCCCTGAAACACAGGCACTAGAAGCTGGGAAAACTCGCAAGAACAAATGACGTATTTTAAACTGATTAGCATTTTTTGGCCTAATATTGCCGCCAATTTGCCTTGTATCGAGTTGACCGAGTTCATATTACAGCAAGAATGCAGGGAACATTGTCAACAACTCAAACGTCTTGAGTGTTGTCGAACCGGTGCTGTCAGGTTAGCTTCATGTTACACAATTGCATGGTGTGTGTGATCTGCAAGTTATAAATGATGCACGACTTCTATTGAAGTTCTCCTTGAAGTCGGATGGGACCAGCCTAAGAGGAGAAGTATATGAAGGCGATCGATAATCCACTCTTCATTCGCTTCCGCAAACGATAGATTAAAGCAGTTATTCAACGGTTTTCAACAAATTGCCAGAACACTGCTCCACAAAGTCTAACTATAACTTGAAGTGGCTGGTTTGGAATCCGCAGGAATCCGCACGCTCGAAGTAAGCAGAAGGCTCATGGCTGAATTTCAAACACTCAGTAACTCTGCCTTTTAGTAAGAAATTTTTTCTCATTACACCTCCACCTTTCCTCGGAACCTCAAAACTGATGGTACTGTTTGAGGATCCAATCTTGAAGGTTCTGTATAAACAGTCATTATTGGCTTTCGAAAATAGGTGTTGGATACACCCCTAAGTAAGCCGCTTGCTGCCAGAACAAACGCACGAATAACTTCACCTAACTATCACCCGTTTGAAAAGGAAGAAAGGAATGCACTCTGGTAAAAGCTGACTGGACTTATCGCAAACTCTGATAAACCGTGAGCTCACGCGGCAAAGACAAAGTTGTGTTGACCCCGAAAAAGCAGCTCGAGTTTGAAGTTTCTATAGGAATCTGCATGGTCAGGACCGTTTTACTAATTGCCTCCTTCTCAGAATGAAAATGACCAAACTCTGTCAGAACACTGGAACCAATGTGCTTATGGTGCACACTGACTGGTTGATTGAATTTGTACGCTGTAATTTATAGGCGCGAGTGGTTGAAGGATATGAGGCCCCTTCGGTGTCACAGAATCCTTACTCAAGTAGACTGCTACCAGTGGATTTGTAGCATACGTTCCAGAAACGGGTATGTGGCAGGGTAGAAGACAGTTTACTTGCAAATGCGCACAGACTCTATTACGATGACTATATCTTAGGCTTTTCGGTGGAAAGATTTGTTAGGCCTCTTCATTTCCTTATGTGAAGTAGACTCAAAGTAAACAAGTTAACAAAACAAGAACACCAGACTGTTTTATTTGAAAAGGAAAATTCCTTCTAAGAGACATCTGCAACTAGTGAAAATTTGTCTTTCATTTGGAGCCCCCCATTAAGTTTTGTTTTGCTGGCTGGCCTATTAACGCTTCTGTCTAACCCCGACTAGCTTTGTGCTAAAATTGACTAGTTTAGCATGCATCCGATACGGGCAAACCAAAACAGAACAACTGGATTAATCGAAATTGGTCACAAGAACATAAATCTTGAAAACAATGTCTTCACAGCTTAGAGCAATCAAAAGGAAAGCTAATTTTTAGACCAAAGTGGGGAACCTACAACAAGCCACATTGATATGGTGCATCGAGTCCTATGGGTATGTCACCAGATGTTCGAGCATATTTTTTGCCTGCCTGTACCACCTTTCCTCCAACTATGTGGAACAAGTTTTTGCAAGTGTGAGACGTACCACTTCATACCGCACTCAGATTGACCCACACGTTTCATTCATTTCTATTAGTTATTCGGTCCCGGTCATATAAAACTGTGTTCTTCCCAGGATTTTTTTTAATTAGTCTAGTCTAAGTGTGAAAAATAGGTGATATCTTCCTGGTTTCCTGGACAGAAAAAGTTCATCCCACTGGTTGGACAGTTGTATATAGCTGTACACATCCTAGAAAATGCAGGTATTGGTGAAAAGAAAGAAGGTCCTCGCTGCAGAGTTGCCTATTAGAGAAACACCAAATTAACGGTTACAGAATATTGGACAGGGGAACAAAACTCTCATATGCATCTCGTTTACAAAACTGAATATCCATCTCCTTGAACGTGTCTTCCTGAACTTTCCTGGATATTCATTGACTGTTACTCAAATGCAAGCAAATACCACAAAGCGACTCCACAAATTCCGTAATAGATGTCACTTTTCAAGAGACGCGAAGCGGATTTATGAGAAAACATACTACTCGCATGCCCCATCAGTAGTATCCACCGTTACCATGGTAGTGATCTCCAGTACTGCTTGTCGGCTACCCGGAAAGGTCGTACAGGCTCTGAAGATGTCTGTAAAACAGTGCGGAAACAAAGGTGACATGGGATGCACCTGAAAACAATGTCAACGCATCAGTTGCCGTCCGTCTCTCACTTTTATCCTACTATCATTCGATTTTGAGCTTGCTCCCGAAAATATAGCTCAGGAAGAAACAGTTGTTCAAAGTTGTGGGAGCTTCAAAGAGCCTCAAAAATGCGAATTTTATTAGACTGCAGAGGAATGTGGTCTCCAGCGCCGTTTTTCTGGCGTCTACTGATACCGAATCTTCAGCAAACTGTCGAGAGACCTGACTGATCCTCAACTTCTGCTCCGACCTGTGCGGCTACCCAAATAAGCGGTGACAAATTTTTCCCACTAACCAAACTGCTCTGGATAAATAAATGAGAAAGGTTTCGATAAATACACTAATTTGCAAATCAATTTGGTTTGCGAGAGACTCACCTGGAACCCAGCTGAATCTCTCGTTTGTGTTGTTTCCAGGCAACTGAATGTGTTGCACCAGGCCGCCTCATGTTCCAGTTGCTACGATATTCGAGATATCGCGATACATGTATCTACGTAATGCAGTCCTCATAAGTTTGCTGAAAAACATCGCAAACGGGAGATTCAGCTGGGTTCCAAGTGAGTCTCTCACAAAACCAAATTGGTTTGCAAATGAGTGTATTTATCGAAATCAGTCCAGATTGAAGTCAAGTAGAACATAAGGTTGATGGAGACTCGGGAACTGCGCCTACCTGATGAGCCCCAAGAAGGGCGAAACCGGTCGTGGGCTGTCGAAGAATTTTCAGCAACCTTATGAGTAGTGCATTACGTAGACAAACGAGAAAGATGAACAGAGGTCCGATAGTTTAGGTGAGCAGTCGCTGTGTTCCTGGGTCACAGAGAGTACCATGGATTTTGACTAGACTCAAAGCAGCTGTGTGGCGATAGATCAAAGACGCACCCTTCTTATCTTTAGCCTAACAAATTCATTCAGGCTTTTCTGACCTATCAAACCCACCACCAACATCATCCACCAGTAGCACTGAGTGTAATCCAATTGATAAAGTGTAACCAAAGGAAACAGATAACAATAGGTAAAATGTGGTGGTTCTTGTTTTTTCCGTCATCCGTCTTCAATGTTGTATTCTCGCTGAATCATTGCCTCTTCTGTTCAGTAACTCATTGGGTTTACAAAATGCCAGAATATTGATGTGGCCAACAAACAACGGGCGAACGACTATTGGGCTGGTCACGTGCATCTTTTGGCGCTCCTTAGGTGGATGCTTTAAGTAATGTTGGACAAGTATTTGGGCTATTTTAGTAGCGCCGGTCTTGCTTCAGAGCCTTCTGCTAATTGACTGCAGAGATGCTTATGGTGGCGTTGATAGTCACTAAAGTCTTTTACCACTGCGGACGGTGGAGAAAATCTGGTCAAGCTCATTTGAATCTACCACACATAATTTAGAACCATTGGTGTCAGACACTCCGCTCGACTTCTAACTCCTTTCTTTCTCTTCACGCCGGCTGTTGGTCTTTTCACCGTGAATCTGAAACATATCTGCATGGCCGCAAGGTTTGCTAAAGAAACTTGTTGGGTGACCAGGAGAACGCTTCCTCTACTTCAGTCTCCAGAAATGCCAAAGGTTTTGCTTCTTTTCATTCTCAGTTGTCCGCTTCTTACTTTTTTTGTAGCAAAATCAGTAGTATTTAACATTTATCCGTTTTTCAGGAAACCGCGTTGTTTAACCCGTCAAATCCGGGCTGACCTAAATAGAATACGACGTCAAGCGTTCTGTCCCTCTGTAGCACAGAGTGTTTTGTTCTCTCTGGTATCTTTCCCCGTTGAATATATTGTTTTTTCATCCTGTAACCTGGACTACCCAAAAAGGATCTATGCATCATCGTCTAGTTGATGTAGAGTTTGGAAGGAATTCCCTGCTCAAATTCGTAGAGAACGCGCGTTCTAATGCTTCTGTCTTTACCAAATCGATAATTCCCGGTCAACTTCATCCTGTTCCCCGATCACTAAAGCAAACCACGTCCAGCTCCGCGGGCATTGCGAGCACATGCTATACTTATACTTGCCTAGACTCCGTACCCTTGTTTGGCTTTTTTCCAGTAAATCTCACTGTTCTGTATAATTATCCCGTACGTCATCCATTTTTTGAAAGGTGTAGACGATCGCACACCCTTTTTAAATGATGTGAGCAAAATTGTTTTGGCGTTTTTGCGACAGTTTTATGAACTGGATGCTGACAGTGCATCTCAGAGTATACAAGGGTGTATACAAGGGTTCGAGATTGATAAAGCCCTTTATTTGGGGGGGGGGGTATATTGAACCGGTGGTCAGGCGAAGATCACGTGGTCTTTGACTTTCAGACCTTTATGAGCCCGAGGTAGTACATTCCTCGTTACATTCCCGAGTGTTTATAATCGTCGGACTGCGTAGCATACACCCGCCCCTTTTCACCTATTTTAATTACTGACGTTCCAGAAAGTGAGTATTTTTCCTTTATTCATTACGAGAAACTTGGGCGGTATGTTGCTCATGGTATTTCGTAAGTTTCAGCAGGACTGTTGACGTCTTCATACATTTAGATGGGGAGTTCGATGTTGTTCTCTAAGGAATGTAATTTAGTCTAGTAATAATCATACACTTGAATTTAACTGACTATGAGGAGTTAGATTTTTAACTGGTCAAACTTTAAAAGTACATAATAGGACCACATGATAAGAATAAAGAACGATTGGGATGAATGAGGACCTGATATGGAAAGATAAGCAAATGCAGTTGCCATTGTTCTTGTCCAATCAGTTTATCCTCATACATAACTTGTTCTTAGAACAGACAGTTTTTGTCTGAGCCATTTAACATTCTGTTAACTTTTCGGACCACGAATGAGCCGCTCCTCAACTTGGAACAATCTTGGCTTAATTTTCATCGCCCATATTCGCCAAGTTCCTTCGCATAACAGACTAGAAGTTCATCCAATATGCCTGTCTAGGGTGAAATCGAGCATTAAGGCGTTCCTGAATAGAACCCAGCGGAATCTCTCGAATCTCGAATGCCGTACCAACTGAAACACGAGGCTACCTGATGCAGCACATTCAGATGGGTTCCGAGTGAGTCTCTCGAAGAAAACAAATTTGTTTGCAAAGCAATGTATTTCGCTAAATTCGTGCAATTTGGTCTCAAGAACATAAGGTTGACGAAAACCCCGATGTTGTGCCTACCTGATGAGCCCAAAGAAAAACCGGTCGTAGGCTGTCGAGGGATTTCCAGCAGCCTTATGAGTAGTGTATTACGTCTATAATGCATCGCGATATCTCGAATATCGTAACAATTGAAACATGAGGCGGCCTGGTGCAGCACATTCAGTTGCTTAAAAGCATCATAAATGAGATATCCAGCTGAGTTCTAGGTGAGCCTCTCGAAAAAAAACAAAGTTGTTTGCAAATGTGTGTTTCGCTTGTTTTTGAGCGACCTCTGCCTCTCGACTTCCCCTGTCTAGGCTTGGGCAACCTGGCAGTATCCCAGCCCTCGTGCTTCCCTCGGGTGGCATGGCAGCTAGGCACCGGAAGGGTGTTACAGCTGGACGGTTTGAGCGAACTCGCTTGATAATCGGTATGTAATGGAACAACAAGATGCGCAGTGCACTATGACCAACAGCTAATCAGAACTTCTAATTTGTTACCATGATGGCTATAACCAAACGATGATAGAAATCCGAGCAACCACACACTCATCCCGCTGGCAAATTCCACATATTGTACTTCAGTTACAGGACAAACAAAATAAATCTACTCAACTTAACGGTGTGTAAGGTAAGGAAGAAGGTATAGTGTGTTGTTTCTACGTGCAAGACTATGCATATTCCTCTTGAAACATGCCAGACAATATAAGTTTGATGACTAATTCATATTTTTATGTTTCCAATGTTTCACGTCCGTGGGTAGGCGGAGAAACACCCGAAACTTTGGCAAACCACACGGTCCACAAGGTGGCTTTTCCAAATCACTATCCTCCTGCTAAATAAGCTGATCACTGTTTAATCGTGGAACTGGTTATCCAAAATGCTGTTGAATTGCACTTAACATCCGATGAAAACTAGTGGGCTTGAGCTTTTACGTGAACTTAACTGTGAAAATGTAATCGGGTCCAGGAAACCTTATTTCCGCGAGATCTTCAGCACATGATCTATCCCCGCAGGGCTCGTCGAACGAGGAAAATGATTTCGTGTTTGGAATCTTAAGGAATTCGACCAGGTCTTTGTTACAAAGTAATGAAGTGTTCTTTGGTTGTCGTGTTGATAGCCATCCCCTGAAAACGATTTCCATTAAAATAGGTCGTTAGTGCGAGAACGTCAAAGAGTGACAACTACTGAAACGTCGCTGACCAAAGTAAATTTAATAAAAAACTAATAATGTGACCGTCTGTATGAAAATATGGTTCAGAAAGAACTCTACAACGAATATCGACGTCTCTTCGGTAAAGATAGTCCGAAACCAAAGTTAGCAAAACCAATCTTTTCTAGGGGAATATTTTCCCGTGTTTGATTGCTTCTCCACCAAAAGTGATCAGCCACAGAAGGGACAATTTTTGTCGGTCACTGTAGGTTGACTTCAGAGAGCGGACAGCCCTAAAGTGAAGACTACCGTTCAACTGAAACAGTTCCATAGAATGACTTAGATAAGACAGCTGAGTGGAGGAATTCTTTTCAACACATCATCATCAACTCGGATACACACCATGTGCTAAAAGTGTACGTCAACCTATAAACAGTCAGCGGGAAGAATGGATCGAAAAACGGGCTACATGTGTCAAGTGACTGCAGCAGGACTGGATAAATTAAGGCGTTGCTGTCACGTGGTTCGTATCGTTTCTTACTCCAAAAACAGAGTTCTAGGGTTTATGAGGTTGACTTCTGCACTCCGAAGACATATGGTCTTGTAGCATGTGGTATTCTGCAGGAGAGTATGATGATGCAATTTTTCGAGTGGGGTCGCCGCTTCAAGTGATCCCCCTGGAGGCTCTTGAGGTGCCCACTCCTGATGATACCTAACAGAATGAAACAGTTATATACTACTTCTCGGCTCTTCAGTATACAGTAAGTTCACATGTAGGACGAAAGCTCCGCTGAATCTCAAGGCTTGAGTTTGGACTTGGGTCAAGTTGCTGTTCGAATGAGACATGGATAAAATCTAGAGGCAGTATTCTTTACATCGTAATTACAGAAAGCGACTGTTTCTTCTTGTTTATCCAGCTCTCAGTAAGAACCCTTTCAGAGATAAAGCCTGGGGAAAGTGCTTGCTTAACCCAATGTCTTCTGGAGGAGGAGGTGTGTACAGAGACCTACAGCTTTTCCACCCAGATAGGTTATGCTCTTCATGCAAACTTTTGGCTATTATTATTGACTGCAAGAGACTCTTTGTAAACACGGTAGTCCCAAAGGCCTTCCAACAAGATTCCTAACTTGTAGTGCACTCCTGTGTGCTTCGTTTCCGTTTAGGGTGTCTTTGTATATGCGTCTAAATACATAAATCCGTTTACATAAAGATGAAACTGTGTATTGCTGTGGCACCGGAGCTGATTGATATTTCCCATCAAGCACCTGAAATTTTGCCCACAAATGTTAGTTCCTTGAGCTTGCCTCAGGTTCGTGGGTATCCAATAGTCCAACCAGTGTTGACGGGCGGATTGGGTGAGATATGTGGGAATCTCTCGCTTACTTGCTTCGCTTCGTGTATTACGTACATGAGAACTGAAGGGTCTGGGGATGTCTAGAATCGCAACTGCCCAAGCGCGGCGGTTGGCGGCTAGACCGTCCCAAAATAGTTTTATTGTTGTTCCCATTAGCTTTATTTCTTCGCCTGATTCCTACTCATCAGCCATTTATATATCAAATCGAACGATCACTCAGTTTCTCACTGGAAAAAATCTCTCCAGTTTGTTCGAGTCGTGTCCCCACTTGGATGTTTATCCACCCCACAGAAGCATCTGACAGGCGGAAGAGCGCGCAAAGTCCTTGTTGCGGGTGATACAGTTGACATTCCACTGTTGATGTATCCCATCAGCTGTCGGGGCTACCAGCGCGGAACAAGCGTAGTCGCAAGCGGATCCCCCATGGCTCACGCAGTGGCAACCATCGTCTCCCTGGTGAACGAAATTTGTGAAATGGAAGACTGTATGGTGACTCTGGTTCTGCCGGTTGGCGACTGTCAAAATCTGGTTGATGGTGCAACGAAGGATGCTCTGGTGAGTTGCAGTCAAGGAGTTAACAGTACATCAGTAAAAATTACTAGATCCAAGAGTGTCATTTCAGGCGTTCTTGTTAAACTTCTGAGCTCGGCGCCACTTTACTCCAAACCTGTCAACGGAGGAAACAACCAAGTGCGTAAGTGCTGAATGACTGGCCTCAAAACAATTGGAGATACGATGAACACTAGGTTTTCTTGAGGTGTGAAGATGTAAACAAAAATTCGGTTTTACTGGAACTATAATCTCTCCTGTTAATCTCTCTGTCAGGCTTCTCTGAAAAGCTCTCAGAACTGGCAACATGAAAAAAGTGCATAGTGTAGTCTCAAAAAGGCAAACCTAGTTGGAAATTGTCTATTTCTCTGAGGATGTTCCCCACCGATTAAGAGAAAATCGAACCTGGTGCCCAACCGAACCTGTAGCGTTAAACAGCTGAGTTTGAAGGCAAACCGTAATCAGAACACCATGGCCAGTTTTATCAACCAAGTTTTGAGTGCATCGTTTCGCGTGAATTTGTAGACATACATATATTATTGGTCCCGTCAAAAGTTGGGAAGAAACCATCGACAGCGTCTATCCAGACAAACGGCTGACTATGATCGATCAGAAGTTCAAGCCATCGACTACGAGGTATCATGTGAAAAAAGATAAAATTCGGTTTTTATTCCAGACCATAACACGAAGCAGCAGAACACAAAAAACGGAGTTTTCTTCAAGCACTATTACTGTCCTTCTGGGAAAATACTTGATGTATTCTCTGGGGCTGATGTGATTCTATCGATTGGTCCTCATGAACAATGTAACTAGCCCTGCATCTTGTTTCATTTTAATCCGATTCACACTCATCGCTTTGGACATGGTTATTTTTACCCTCAAGCACTCTTGTTCCCGCTACTTTGTTCAAAGTGATCCGGAGCTTCCGATACTTTACCCTCTGTCCTAATACCCCGACTCGCATTGCACTTTAACAGAATTGGAGACTGGGTCGGGCTGCGACGCAAAGCATCATCCCAGGTCGTTGTCCAGCTGTGCTTCAGTCCGTTTTTCAAGCTATTCCGAAACTGAATGGTCGGTTAGATGCAATAACCATGCATGTGCCGGTATTCGAGGGTGCAGTAGTCGATTTGACCTTTCGTACAATGGATGTATTGAATGGTGTGGGTGAAGTTGTTGACAGAATAACAAAGAACTCGCTTTTGTTACAATACAATGACTTGCATATCAAAACGCAGCCATTTCGAGACAAGGGATCTTGTTTCAGTCAGTTCAAGAAAGCTTCTTCTTCTGCCAGTTCAATGGCTGATTCAATTCGCCGCGATTCAGATCAGTCCCTCTCACAATCATCTGGACCCAATGTGGTTGCTGGGACCGACATTAATCCCACTATTCAGATGCCAGATGGACTAACGTCGGTTCTGGTGCCAGTGAGTAAAGAAGACGCATACGTTTCATCTGACGCGACCATCAAACACACGCTATGTTTGCTGAGTGTGGACTGTTGTTTTGGCATACCGGCGGGCAACACATTTAAACTGGTCACCTGGTGAGTGTCATTCGCGCTGGCGCTTGTTTACCTCTACTGTCAGTTTTTTGGTTAGTTATTTGGTTAGTTAAAGGGCAAGGATAGGATGAGTTATGTAGCCCAGATAAACAGACCAGTGAAGGTAAACTTCATGTACGTGAAAACTGAGTTTGATCAGTAGGCAAAGCGATCCGCGCGTGGGCAATAGGGGAAAGAAATGCTGTTCTTCTTACTTCAGCATGACTTACCCATACTGAATACTCGTACGAATGGATTTCTGTTTGGTGAAGGGTTGGGTACACGATTTCCTCGTTGGAAGGAAGACAAACTGGAGGCTAGGTTTTTAGTACTCTCTATTCCATGGGATCAGCGAGACCGCTCTGTACCTTGAATCACGTGGTATGGAGTCTCTATTTCATCCGATTTCGTTCAGTCTCCCTGGTAGGTGAGAAAAGTTGAACACATGACCATGACAGTACACTGGGTTTTTTTTAATTGTTTCCAAATAACTGCAGTCGTTCCTTATGGACGACGATATATTAAGTACCAATATGGAGTAATGACGTTTGCGAACCTGTTATTGGCCCATGTACATGGACGCTGAACTGATGAACAAAAAAGCCTCCAAATTAAGGGCGAAAATACTGCTATTTTTAGCTCAGACGTACAGACCACAGCCAGTTGTACTTACATGGCTCATATGCAAGTCAGAAAACTCCGAGAAGCCTAGTTATTGGATCTAACTTGACCTCTGATAACTCCACCCATGTGTTTTCGACTCCACTTATTTTGCTTAACTGTACTCACCACTCACCTTGCCGCAAAGGCCGTCCCGTCCAATACTTGTGTATTGGTATGTGTGAACGTGTGTGAATGTGCGCAGCTTACCTACTTACCCATACGTTTTCGTGTCCCGTTTGCTAAGCCTGCCTTGACTTGTTTTCCCATGAGTTTGGTGTGATCGCACCGCCGGTGAACGTCGTCGGAAGGGGCGACCGCAATCCACACTCTTGAGCCAACGTTCCACCCGCCGTTGTTTGGTGTGCGGGGGTTGACACTGCACTGTGTCTATCAGTGACAACTTTGTGCACTTGTTGACCCTACGGAAGTGGACAATTGAGGTTTGTTGTATACATTTGCTTACTCTTGTGTACCGTAGAATTTCGAACGCAATTCTTCCTTTTGATATTCGGGATTGTCGGACCTACGCGTCACTCAAAGTTCCGTATCGGGAACCTAGACATTGGTGTTGTGCAGGATCTGTAGTGTTTGTCCGGTAAAGGTTCAGGGCAAAATGTTGACGTAGTTCTATAGCACTCAACATTTACACGGGTGTAAGTTTAATCCCGCTGTGTAGTGAAAACGGGGAGGTCATTGATTCTTGAGAGGATTATAGACTGTTCAGTTCAATCTAGCTGAAAGCTTCCGCAAATCAGTACTCAGACTTTGAAAAGGTTTTTAAAATCCCGGGAGTTCAACGCTTGCTAATACTTTTACTCCGGAGCTGCTCTTGAGGAATTTTTCGTAATCAAAGAGTGACCAGATAAGGGACAGGTGTCAGTACGTGAGATGTCGCTAATTACGGTAGCGAAGCGTGAGCGCTGATGTTATGCTGTCGACGATGACGATTCCGCTAATAGTTGCGTTTTTCAAACAACAGGTTACTGGTGAACAGCCAATGTATTTCAACTGAACAGCCGTCAGTTCGCTTAAATCCCCATACTACCGAGCTGTAAATTTGAAGTTTGACCAAATGATATGAGTAAGTGTGTCGTCTGGCCCCAAAAAGATCAGCTGGTCTCTGGCGCTCAGTGAAACTGTGTAGATAAACGTGTGGTCTGTGTGTAACCACTGGCTGGTCAAGCAACTGGTCAATCTAAGCTCGTGTGCCACTTAAGACACAAAACGGAACGATTCTTATGGCTGAGGTTTTCTGGAATGCACCAGCAATAACTTCAAAAACGAAAAACCTATAAGAGAAAATATCCATAGTTGTTAATGCAACTTCCGGAGAATTTTCATGGTGATAAGTTATTAAAAATTAACGAAATTTGCTGCAGTAGCCTAAATATACGGGCTCCTGCAGCCATTTGGTTTACCAGATTAACATATGGAAACTACAATGTATTTTGGCTAGATGGTCCTCTCTAGCCTTAGAACTACTGTAGTTGGTGAATACAATCACACGTATTCAGTTGCACTTTCCATGGGCTTTTATCACCAGACTAGTACGGATGCTGTGTTGCCCTTTTTTGTGTGTTGGTTTAAAATCTAAATCGATCAACAACGCAAAAACAAGCCGTTTGTTTCAAAAAAAACACTCACAATATTCCTAGTTGCTTTGATTCTGTGTGAGTACAGATGACCAGCTCGGTGGTTAAGTCCATCTTCCAAATCGATCAATCATTGAGTGATGACAGCCGTCGTTCTTATCGCATGACTATAACCTGCAACAGTGGCCCGGTTGTGAGTATCCTCAGGGTTTCAAGATTTCACTCAGTTGATGCCAAATTTGTAATGATTTAACGGGTGATTGCTACCAGTATTGTAAAACCAAGACGTTTTATGACACGCGAAAGTACTACCGGTTCCCCAGGCAATCAGTGCAAAGTAGGACAACATTTCTGGGATGTTGTTGGCCCACGTGGCAATAGTCGGTAACACCAACTGATCTATCCACGACACTCATCATAACGCGATCCTTTGTGTGAACAGGCTATGCATGGTGCGTACTGTACACAATGGGAGCTTAGAAGGTAACCTTTCCACTGCTTACTATGCCTACTCAAAGCTGCTACTTTGTCCTTACAGGTTCGACCTCGGTGTCAGTTATTGCGAACGTCTACTGGACACAGTGGTATTCATGCGGAGTATTGATCACAATTAAACAGCTCACAACCAAAAGGTGAACCAAAAACAAACACTGAGTTCCTGCTCTTCTGAACTATATGAGCAACCAATCACACTTTCATCTTATCATCGAAAAAAGTGATGAAGTATATCATTGGTTTTGTTTTTTTCTATCCTCTTTGGATTGGGTCACCGTTTTCATAGGTGCAGAGGAGCATAGCTAGTTTTGTGATCAGATCTCACTATACTCAGTTGGGGATGGTCTGTGATAAACGTTTCAAAAACCTACAGTTTTTGAGAGGACTCATTAATCAGTTTTCTTCTCCTTTGAATCTAGACAGTTATTCGACTGTGAAGTCTCAAGTTGTATTTACTTTGCCTAATGAACACGTCTGCGTCACGTGAGGCGTTTTTAGATAGGTTTACAAAGAAAAAAACAACCAAGTCTAGTGCAATTGCTTATTATATCAAGGGTTTTGATATTCAAAATTTACGCCACCTATTCAAGGGTATTCAGGGTGTTACAATAAATTTGTTGAAAGCCCAGTTTCGGTACTAATGATCAAATGGTCGTTGGCTTGTTCGCTGAGCTGGGCAATTTGATTGCAAACGTTTCATCACCAATCGAGGTGATACCATCAGCGTAGTGGAGCATAGCGATGGGTCGTTGGTTGTGCACAACCGTCTGCAAACGTTTGCAACTCATCAAAATTTGTCACTGTAGAATACTTCGGCGTATTCAGGAAAGCCCAATAGAGTGACGTGCAATATCACAAGCCAGAAATTGTGGATTCTTGAGATTTATCAATGAAATGCGGTACTACATGTATAAAATGCGTAACAAAAGGGTTACAAACCTCAACTTATGGAGGTTTCCGTCTAAATTGTTGCAAGAAGTAGTGCAAGTCCAAAGAAAGCCCGGAGAAGACGGCAAATCGATCTTAGTTAGCGACACACGCCTATGCACAATACGTGGTAACGCAAAGCGGTCAAAAAGCGCGCGTAAAAAATAATCGACCAAACTGGTTCGACAGGTCAAGGGTTAAAAGTTCATGAGGGGTTACAAATGTACATCGAGTCTATGAGGTAGAGGCAGTAAACAGCAGGCTCAGACAAGCGAAGGAAACGGAAAGTAAGTACACCGCCCCACCAAAGCCAGCTTGGCTTTCCTAAACTAACCTCATTCAGCATCGGACACAAGCGACTATGAGAGGCAAAAAGGGTACAATTGACTCTAGCCACAGTCACCTCCCACAGCTTTTCATGTCCCCTACGGTGACCGAGCTCCTGTGGCTCACCCACTCCCTCTAGCATGCATATCTTCCGTATATCTCTGGTTACTGAACCATCGGGAGTCTTGAGCACGACCGTCCTGACGCACCCATCCGATCCAGGTATAGTGGCTGTTACAACTCCTTTCGACCAGGTGCCGCGCGTGTTGCTCTCCAGTATCAACACCAGATCACCCACTCTTACGTTTCTTCTGAGGTTCGTCCACTTATGCCGCGATTGAAGCAGTGGAAGGTATTCTCTCAGCCAGCGACGCCAAAACGTGTCGGCCATCAATTGACTCTGCCTCCACTGCCGAGTATATCGGTGCCGTAGGCCTGGATCTTCGTCAGTAGGGACGAATGATACTCGTGGTAGCAGTAGATGGTTTGGGGTCAATACATCAATGTTATCAGGGTCATCTAGCACTGGGACCAATGGGCGGTTGTTCAGTATTCGCTCAACTTCCGTTAGATATGTCGTCAGCGATTCTTCTGTTAACACCTGCTCCCGAGAAACTGCACTTAGAACACGTCGAATTGACCGTATCATCCTCTCCCAGATGCCACCTCTGTGGCTAGCATAAGGGGATTAAAGTGCCAGTCAACTTGTTGTCGTAACATATCGTCCTTCACTTTGTTGCAATCCAACGTCTTCAAGAGTTGTTTCAACTCCATTTCTGCCAACAAAATTGGTGCCTCTATCACTGTACAACTCCTTTGGAGTTCCTCGTCGATTGATGAATCGAGAAAATGCCATGAGAAATGAGTCGATGGATAGCGAATAAGCCACTTCTATATGTATCGCACGGGTCTGCAAACATGTAAAGACACAGCCATACCTCTTCCTCGTAATACGGCCTTCGCGAGTTTGAATCCGAAGTAGTCTAGACCTGTCGCTGCAAGAGGTATTCTGGCCTTACTCTGGCAACTGGGAGATCCGCCATTAATTGTTCGGCTGGGAGAGCTGACCTCTGCATCCCATGCATCCTCTGATGATTCTTTTGACAGCTGTGGTAGCACCTAAGATCCAATACCGTTGTCGTATAGCAGCTAGAGTATGCGAAGTGCCCATATGACCTTCAAATTCATGATAGTGATTGATGATGCTTCGCGTTACTGGGTGATCTCCTGGGAGAATATATGGTGTTTTGTGAATTCTGGCAGAGTACTATTGCCCAGTCGACCACCCACACATAGCAGACCATTGAGAACGATCGGATGCAACTTGCAAATCGGTGATTTCCTACATAGCCCTTTACATGGCTTCGAGTCGAGCTTAGAAGTTGTACTGAGCCGAGGGAAAAGTCTTTAGCTGAACATACCGCAATACCGATCGTTCTGCTTCGTTCAGTTCGTCGAGCCGCAGAGTATTCTTAAGTTCAATACCCTTACCAACTAGTTTACTGTGGAGGTAAGACTTGAACCTGGTAAACCAAGCAACCGCTCGCCGTAGCCTCACCCACGATGAATAGTAGGAGAACAACACATCTGTTGGAAGGTCGGTTGTCGCGGTAACTAAAACTGTGGCGGCTCTCTTCAACTCTGGGTCTGTGGGCTTATGATGAAATTGTTCGATGTCGGTTTTAGGCCACTGCTGCTCACCGAGCTTCAAAACTCGGGACCTTGAATCCAAAGCTTCAATAGCTGAGAATGTTTTGTACGGATGCCACGTGAGGCACAATCGGCAGGGTTCATGTTAGTCGGAACATGTCTCCATTGGGAAGTGTTAGTATTTTCGTGTATGAAGCTAATTCTGTTGGCCACAAAGGTTTTAAATCTCAAACTTGTGCTAAAAATATAATGCAGCACAATCATTGAGTCTGTCAAAAGTATATGTGGTCGAACCGGACTTCGAGCTGCTTCAACAGGTGGCACATTAATCTAACCGCTAATACAGCAGCCTGAAGTTCGAGGCGCGGGATAGTAACTGACTTGATAGGTGCTACTCTTGATTTTCCCATCAAAAGGCTGCAATGAACTTGTTGTAGCGACTCACATCTTAGGTAAGCTACGGCTCCATAACCAACCTCGGATGCGTCAGAGAAAATATGCAAAACTGATGTTCGATAACAAAGTGTTTAGGTTTGACACATCTAGGGATCACTAATGACTCGACAATTTGAATATCATTTCTCCATTTCTTCCAGGCATCTTGGATAGTTTGATTAACTTCGTCCCAGCCACATTTTGATCGACAAAGCTCTTGTAGCAACTGTTTCGGTTGTAACAGCAAGGGCGCGACGTATCCCAACGGTCATATAAGGAAGCCGCACACGACAGAATACCTCGCTTGGTCACTGGACGCTCCGGCATGGTTAATTTAAACTTGAAGCTGTCAGTCTTGACACACCAATAGAGTCCTAACGTCTTGTGTATGTCAGGATGTAATGAGTTCAAAGACACCAGGTCAGTCGCACGCTCGTGTTCCGGTATCTGGGAGGAAACCTCGTCGCTGTTGCTTATCCATTTGTGCAGATGGAAGCCGCCCTTTTCAACAACCTAGACAGCTGGTCGACTAGCCTAAGAGCTTGCTGGGCAGAATCGACGGACACCAAGCAGTCATCAACGTAAAAGTTCTTCTCGACGACTCTAATAGTGTTTTCATCGAACGATTCACAGTTGTCATAGGCAGTTTGTCTCAAAGCAAACGTTGCGCAAAATGGCGAGGACGTCGCGCCAAACGGGTGAACATTGATTTCGTAGACCTCTGGGGTTTGATCTAAATTACCGTCGGCGTACCATAGAAAGCTTAGTGGTGCCCTATCTTCTGACTTCAAATGAACTTGCAAGAACATTTCTTCAATGTCTGCGGACAACGCAATATCGTTCAAACGAAATCGTAGCAAAACCCCGGTGATATCATTCGTCAAATCTGGTCCGGAATATAAACAGTCATTCAGCGACAGTTTTCCAGACTTCGCCGCAAAATCAAACACTATCCTCACCTTGCCCGGTTTGTGCGGATTAAAAACAGGATGGTGAGGGACGAATCGACGTACCTCATCCTGGTCAGTCGGGGCCCTTCTGACGTAACCCTTGGCCTCATGTTCCGATATAGTGTTTGTATACAGCCGCAAGAGATTCGGGTCCTTTAGTAGGCGGAGCCGAAGGTACTTCATCGCTTCTCGGCTATGTGTTTGTTTTCCGTAGGTCATGCCAATCACGTTTCCATGGGAGCCGGATCTGATAGTGACCGTTCAAGAGGCTGATTGACTGCTTCGCTAGACTTATCACTTGTTTGTCCTCGATCGAATAGATATATATCTTTTGGGTCTTTGATCATTAAATTCGAGTTCAAACAAACGTATTATATCGCTTTCTATAGTCTCCTGTGCATTCAGGCAGTTTATTGTGGTGGTTTTGCTACCGCTAACACCCGATGGACCAAGGACGACCCAGCCGAATACTGTCAACGATGCATACGGTTGCTTACTGGTCCCGATACGCTGTTCTATCACCCAGTGTGCATCTGGTACATTCGTACCTATTAGAATAGACACCTTTTGGGATGAGATTTGAGGAGCGTAATGTCTCGCAGATGAGACCAGCGACGAAGGAACTCTCGAGACGGTACGGTTGGCTTCATCAAGGGTAGCTGGTCCGTTGAATATGCGGTTTCTACATGCGTCTGATAATCGTTGTTCAAGGACTCAATGGTCAAACTAAAAGCTGTTGTACTCTTTTCGACGCTCCGTTGATCGAATTAAACTCCACTTCTGTTGGGGTACCCTTCAGCCCAATCCGGTCAGCGACTTCGGCGACACCAAAGTAGAGTCTGATCCACTGTCCAGAAGTGCATAGTACAGTGCCATGGGGACCCACGAGGCGCACTGGAAGAAACCCTAGGAATGCTGGCGTAACATCCACTGAATTCGAGTTTATATTAACAGTGGACGAAGTGGGTGGCTTCACGTAGCTGTCCACGCAGTAATCGGTGATGGCGTTTACCACATCTTGCGCGTCGCAGTGATTTGGGGCTCGGCATTTGTCTGCTCGGTGGTTAGGTTTCAGACAATTGCACAGCTTACGTTCCCTCAACGCCTGAAGTTTCTCTTCTGGAGATTTGGCCTGGAATGCGACACAATCGCATAAGGAGTGATGGGCTGTACACACCGGACAACTCAAAGCCTTAGATGCAACGGCGTTAACGTGTGGACGAGGGAGCTTGCTGCGTCGATTAATATCATCCACACCCTACTGGACACACGGTAAGCACCACTAGCTAGCTGCCCGTACACGTTTGTCGCTGCGGACAGATTTCTTTCAAGGAACTGATTCAGCTGGCGAAAGGACGGCTCCTTTTGTTCGTATAGAATATTGTCAGCTACCTTCGCCCACCCTCGTTGGAGATGCCTGGGGAGACGCATCACAATCCGCTTCAGGTTTGTCGAGCAATTCAAGTCGGCAGTGTAACCCATCTGGGTGAGGGCGATCTCGCAACTATGCATTTCACGTACCAGTTTCCTTAGTGCGTCAGTGTCTTCAGCAGCAATGGGACCTCCGACCAGTATACTATCAATGAAGCTTTGCGCTATGTCATGGGGCCGTCCGAACTCCTTATGAAGGATATCCATTGCCTTTACGAAGCCGTCGCTTTCTGGTAGCAGCACACAGTCTTCTATTGCTGCCTTGGCTTCGCCGGTGCAATAGTGAATAAGATACATTAGTCGCTGTGTGTCGTCAGCAAGCCTGCTAGCGACGTTCACTTGGAAGCCTTTCATAAACTTCCAAAATTTACGCGGAGTTCCGTCGAATTTATCTGTTTCTATCTTTGGTAACGCCATAGTTGATATAAGAGACTGCAGGAGACTTTATCGCGAATAAATGTATCCTTTAGAGCGCCAGCCTCCTGTTTCGTGGAGGTGTCATCCGATTGTAGCTCATCCTCCGACGAGTAGCTCTGGTGAGTTTCCAGACGTAGAATTACGAACCCAATTCTTCCCTTTTCATATTCCAAGATTGTGAACCCACGCGTCACTCAAAGTTCCGTATCGGAAACCCCCCATAATTGGTGACTGTAAGAATACTTCGGCGTATTCAGGAAAGCCCAATAGGTGACGCGCAATATCACAAGCCAGAAATTGTGGATTCTTGAGATTTATCAATGAAATGCGGTACTACATGTATAAAATGCGTAACAAAAGGGTTACAAACCTTATGGAGGTTTCCGTCTAAATTGTTGCAAGAAGTAGTGCAAGTCCAAAGAAAGCCCGGAGAAGACGGCAAATCGATCTTAGTTAGCGACACACGCCTATGCACAATACGTGGTAACGCAAAGCGGTCAAAAAGCGCGCGTAAAAAATAATCGACCAAACTGGTTCGACAGGTCAAGGGTTAAAAGTTCATGAGGGGTTACAAATGTACATCGAGTCTATGAGGTAGAGGCAGTAAACAGCAGGCTCAGACAAGCGAAGGAACGGAATGTAAGTACAGTCACCGTACCACATGTCCTGGTGTTTTGCGCTAGAAATTGTCCTAGCATCCCGTCACCGTACCACATGCCCTGGCGTTTTGCGCTAGAAATTGTCCTAGCATCCCTCTTAACCGTGCCAATCGGACCACACGGAAAACTTTCTCGATAGGAGAATGCTCAGAATGGCTGAGCTGCCGTTTCCCGAACAGGGAGAATTGAGGTTGGTCTAGATTTCCTAATACGTTTCAGAAGTGAAAATGGCCAAATGTAATGGCAATAAGGCCATTGTTCTGCAACAGCAGGTCTTTATTCCCTAAGGAGAAGTTTGTCACGGTAGCCTTGTGAAAAGCAGGATGTATGGTTAAAGTACATACTGAAAGCTTACCAACCTCTCAATCTAAGATCGTTTAACTCGACGGCGGCTTAATCCTGCGTTAGGACGAGGTATCTCAGGAACCTCTGAATCTCTTGTGCCTATAAAAACTGATCAGTATCGGGGGCGATCACAGTGTCAACAAGCTTCTGTTCCATTGCTCGATGCTGTAAACAAGACAAAGGCAAGGTAGTTCACTGTCCCACCAGTGCAGTAGCGCCATTCTGATGATGATCGCGCATTCGCTTGTTCAGAAATATTAATTAAGGTGTGGAGTGCTGGTGGCACGTTGCAATTTGTATGTCCAGTGCGTGGATTATTCATAAAGTTACTTTATTTGGGTTTCTTATTGGACTCTGCCACCCTAGTAAACCGTGTGAACGAGCTGACAGGCCATGGGGATTCATAGGCTAGCTAACTCACAGCGCAACTTTGTTAAAACCCAATGAGGACAAAAATAGTTCACCTCAACAGAACATTCTGAATAAAATGAATACGCATCAAAAGTTATTAACCCTTTCAAAGTTATAAGAAGAAGCTGAAAACTCAAGACCAACAAAAAGGACTTTTCTCATTTGTCGCTGCTGGTAAAGGCAGTGATACAATACAGGACAATATACAGAATGCGCGAAAACCGATGAATAAGCCCTAATCATAAATTCTAATCATCAATCAATCAATCAATCAACGCATGTGACTGGGTTACATGTATATGACCCGGCACAGAACGATTTTGATATCAGTCAACTGCCGATTTTCTATCGGTAGCAAACCAGAGCTGACAAGCCGATCAAGTTTGTCCACACTCTACAAACTTGGATCCGGTTCAACCATCGTGAAACCATGAGCAACCGCAGTTTTTTACAAGTCTGCGTCCATCATTTCGATTCTGATTTAAATGATAAAAGTAGCCATCTATGCTGTCGGTGGTTGATACGTAAAAGCAGTAAACCAAGACGAGTATCCCAAAAACATTGTTTGCTACAACCAAATCTTCGGATCTAAAAGAGCAAGCAGTGAAATTTTTGAACTTTCTTTTATGCACGTCTGGACGTCCAGGTGATCACTGAAGCGTGTACTTTCTCTCTTGAAAAAGATAGATAGGAAGTCAACAAATCCACACACAACTTTGTGGCGAATCTGAGTCCTGAGGTTGTTATATGAATATAAATTACGGGTTTTACAAAGATTAATTATAAGTAAGGGTTTCCGATTTTGACCAGTGTTTCATTTCAAAATGTAACCTTTTAGTGAAACGTGCAAGTTACACATGAGTTAAACTGATCCGATCATTCGTTATTCGCTAACCCGTAGATAGGATAGTTTCCACACTATCTGTGGAGGAAAACCACATTTTCCGGGAGCGTTTTTTTTGTTTAGCCAACAACATTTGGGAGTTAAACTGGAGAAGGGTATTTTGAGCATTGGGTATAATATGTGAGGTCAATTGACCCCAAATATCTCACAGGTGTTCACGATGATTCGTGAATTTTATACACTAATCAGGTACACATGAACTCCATCCTACTGCTTTTCAACCGAGTGTATTAAGTCCGTCCAAATGTGAACAAAACCTCACGATGTTGACGATGTGGTGGAATACGGCTATTTCGGATGCGTTGCTTGATTGTCAGTCCGCTCACCGAGCTTGGAAGTTGGGTTTCAAACGTTCCATTCTCAATCAAGATGACATTATCAGTAAAATTCGAAAAAAGCAAACGTACGAAGTGCTTGACTTAAGATTGGTTAAGATAATTCATACCAAAATCACATTTTGAACGACATGCGGATGAAAAAAACACTACCGGCTGATTCTCTCCAATTCCGTGCATTCAGATTCTTCTCTTTGTGTTACATTGCACATATAGGATTTAGTCTAACCAAGTTCTCGCAACCTTTAACAAACAACTTTCGATGCCGGTCAACTGTGGTAACTGCAAAAGCAAGCCCTCTGCTCACCCTACGAATAGAATCTGATAAGTCGATAAAACTTGGATTTTTTGGCACTTTGAAGTTATATATAATAAGGAAAACGTTTTTTCACCAAACCCGGGCTAGCTGTTTCACCGGCCTTTAGAAGGTCATAGTCTACCGTGTTACTAACGACACCAAATAGGGAGAACTACAGTGAGGCCTCCGGTAAAGGGTAACCATTGATTTTTAACCGCAGAACTCAGAGTTGTTTGTTGACTCAGTAAACAGTCTTTATTCAGCCCCCATGAATGAGCTGCCCTACTCATATATGCCTACAAAGTTCGAACAACCATATCCGAGGTCCAAAAATTTGTGGCAAGGAACCGTTCAGTGTGACGGCACATCAAATTTTTAGGCGAAAGCAAAAACAACTGACTATCAAGAAAGAACTTTACGATGAGAGCTGTTCCCAGTTTCTTCCAGACAGTATGATATTCGAAATATACAAAACGGAAAGTGCTGAATATCAAATCCGCCAACAATGAGCGATAAACTTTGGATAAAATACTTGTCATTGGCGTACTAGAAAAGGTAGCTTCTGTTTTGCTGTAGCCAAATAGCGAATTCGCCTTCGAGTTGTTGTTTCGCTTATCACCTAATTTTACGTTCTGATCAACATCATTCAGTTATGTCTTTGGGCTCTCAAATGTGTGACCTCGTTAGCATCGCGTTACACGAAAATCAAGGGTAGGAAAGCGAGAAGTCAAATTTGCAGCGCGTCGGTTATGGGAGACAGCCGAAATATTCAATTTTACGCTTTCTATGCCTATGTTTACCGAAAATACTCAAAGACGGTGCTCAGAAAAACTGAGTATGTTATATTTCCCAGAGTTTGGTGGTTAGAAAATGAAATGTTTACGCGGGAGGCAGATCGAACGCGACAGTATGTGAACTAGCTCGCGGTTCCACTTCTGGGTCTCTTGAATGCCATTTTATCCAAATGATCGGGGGCCAAATGACCGAGTGGTCTTCAAACTCTTGGTATCGTGACCCTCTTCTGCAATAGTTCACGACTTCCCCGAGTCTTCAAAAGATGTTTGGGAGGCGGCTGAAGGAAAGCACTTATGGATAAATCCCAGAGTAAGCCTAATGTGTATGTGAGGCCCTTCGATGCTAGAGCTATGGCTAAGTAGGTGAGACTTGCATCGTTACCAGTGACTGTATTTTACATCCAACTTCTCAGCGCTCTCAAAATGAAACCAAATTCTTCATTTGGTTTTATTATCTGGTGATACCCAGAACCTGTCCTACACACATGCCTCGATGCATGATCGGGAAAAATTACAAACCAAGTACAATGTGGTTGAGATGTGTTTTGTACACAAAACACGAGAAATGAGTTAGCAGATTCTCACGAAACAGTACTGGTACCGAGGTATTGGTCAAAAGATTTCATCTCAGGAATTATTTTGGATCAGAGCCACACTCAGTGCAGTATGGGAAGCCATCAACAAATAGACTGTGATCAACCCAAGATATCCATTTCCCAAGAACAAAGAACTTTCAAGCCCTCAAGAAGCCAGTTGAGAAAGCACCATAAGACGAGAAAAGAGCATAAAGCCCATCGGGTGAAGTCAAAACTTCGCAGAGGCATAAAAGTACTTTACAAAAACCAACGAGTCAGAAGACCAAACGGAGTAAGCTCAATCGATGAAGTAAGATTTTAACCTACGTAGTGCACTCCTCATAAGGTTGCTGAAAATTCTTCGACAGCCCAGACCGGTCTCGCTCTTCTTGGGGTTCAGTAGGTAGGCGCAGTCCCCGAGTTTCCGTCAACATCACAAACGGGAGGTTCAGCTGGGTTCCAGATGAGTCTCTCGCAAAAACCAAATTGCTTTGCAAATGAGTGTGCTTATAAGATTTTGATCCTTTTACACCTTTAGGAACAGCCCTACTCCATTAGGTAACCCAAACACACGGGTTTTTGGCAATCCGAATATAGAAAAAATAAGAAGGTAGAAGCCTGTAAAAAGACTAAATCGTTTAAACCAAGCAGTAGTGTGGTGCTCAGTTTTGATGAACTAAAAAAACAAGTGATACTGAAGGAAAAGCTGGAAGAAACATCCCCGTAAGAAGGTATTGATGTCTCTTGCAATGAATAGTCTTCGATGACTAGCATTTCTTTCGATTCTTACTAAAAGAGTGAATTTGATTTAACCACCATACAGGGCATCTTCTGTATACAGAAATTTTTCTATGGCAGCCTTCGATGTTGAACAATCACTCATTTTCCGTGTAATGTGTTCACCCTAGTTGCATTTTCAATCTCAACCTACCTAAAGCGAAATGTTCTTTGATATCACTGATACTGATGTGTGTCCCACGTAGACAAGTAACTGAGCAAGTGAACTCAGGTCAGCTGAATTATCAGTTCGCAAGTTCTTAGTTCACGCCGAACCTGATCTTCCATACTGATTGATGTATTCGGTGAGCTTGACCAGCTTATTCACCTTAAACTCGTTTCACTATCTATCCAAATTACAGCATCTATTATACCACAATCTATCAGGAACTTCCCGTTACTGGTAAGATATTTTGGGCACTGTCATGTTATATTGTCGCGTTTATCTCCTGACCATTCTTTCTGACTGCGAACAACGGATTTGTGGCAATGGGCGAACACACGTTTTTGTACAGCTTCGCTTCTAGGTAAACTCTGGCCTTCAAAATGTTTATGGACTCCATAGTACCAACCGACAATCCACAAGAAGCTCTGTGGCCTCTCGTCGCTTCTGCTGACTATGAGAGTAAAGCTTAGCATCAGGAAGGTCAGAGTCCTGAAAGCAACCACTGAATGCCCGAGATCTACTGAGACCCTCAGCTCTGCTAGATTTTGACCAGACGGACAACGCCCCCTCAATATACAGCGCCTCAGCTTTCTATCAAACCCAGACAGCGCAAGTCAGCGTTGCTCAAGGTCAGACAACGCCCCCGCAGTATGCAGCGAGTCGCAGCCTATACCAAGACCAGACCGCGTGCGTCAGCATTGGACCAAGTTAGACAGTGTCCCACCAACGACTAGCTTGAGTTGTATTCTCGCACTCGCACGTACTCACGCTCCCGCGCTCGCTTGTTCGGAATATAGCGGTTGTGTTCCCTTCTCTGAGTCTTTTTTCCTGGCATTAGGCACTGGAGCGGGTCAGCAATCAGATACAGCAGATTACGAATCAGCAGACATAACACTTAGGTTAGATATTCCTAAAATATCTGCGTCTCTCCTATGAAACCCTGGGCTTTTTGAAGCATGAAGACATTTCCGCTGGCGCTTCCCCTGACGCTTGGAGCTCACGTTGTGTATCCGGTTAGTCATTCTGGGTCGCTGAAGTAGAAGGATTCAACAAAACGAATAAATGAATTCCGTGTAAACAACACACATGCCACCAGCGGTTCACAAAATCTGTTTTTTGATATACTGTTTTTACGGAATAGTGCTTCTTTAGGCATCGTCCACCAAAAATCATTCTAAATTCATAAGCGGAGAAAATCAACCCACTGAAGTTAACGCACTTGTCCAAGAGTAAAAAACAGCTCCTGTTGAATCCTCCAGCCGGTGGCAACTCCCTCTCCGCCTAGTAAACTTTAGAAATCACTAAGCAAGAAGAGCACCACATTTTGTGCATGTGCTTCAGGGGATCTTCACTAACTGAGCACGCATCCGAATATCACGCTGATACGGATACACGTGTCGGTGTACGTTCCAAAATGACTGCATGTGCCAGCAGCACCATAACAAAGCTGTTTTGGACGTGACTCTCTCGGTAGACAAACCATGCAGTGAACGGCGGGCATCGTTGAAACCATTCTCCCAAACAGATGACATAGCTCAACTATCGAAATGACCGTCTCAAATCTACCGAGTTATGATGTGTAGAGTACCTGTCAACCCGCATTATTCGTCCTTTATGTCGGTTTTGAACGGAACTAAATGTATCAGCCTACACTATACAGGGAACAGCAACCGAATCAGGCGGCACCAAGGTGTCCAACACTTTGTCCTCCTGGACCCAGTCATTTTACGTCTGATTACTATTTTCGCCGCAACGTACAAATTTCCTGTTACTATCCTTCTTGCCTGAACAGCACCCAAAATCTAGTTTATTTTCGAAAATCCTGATAGAAAATTGTCCATAAAACTTGACTGATAATACAAGCGCTTTCACACTCCGACTAGAAAATCATACTTGTTTCAGAGTCTTTCCAAACGCATTAACAAATATATAAATAATTAATGGTGCTTGCAACCCACTGGTTTGGGAACAAAGGGCGTTGGCACAAAAGTATTGGGGAAGCTTTTTGAATTTAACTGACAAGCGAAAGGAAGTGTTGTTCATGTGTTGAAGTCTGTTTATGGTTAGTTATCCGACTTTGGAAGCGTAAGGTCACGTGTACGAAACCCTGAGAAGTAACTATGCGAGTTTCAGAAGGGCTTGGTAAACAATCGGTAGTTTTGAGTTGGGCAGCGTATCGCTTTTGACACAGAAACTTCATCAGGCCAACTGAGCAGGTCACCAAATTGGCCAGGTTTTAAGGCAGACGGAGAACCAATCGGGAAGACCTCTTCAGACCATCACACTAGATCAGTGTTGAGTGTCAATCAACGGCCCTTGTCGGTTAGTGTGGTTGCCACAATCGTGCACTCATGGGTTGGAGAAGTTACAAATTAGTTCCGATCGGTTTTCGTTCCTTAACCTTCCGCTTCAGCTGGTGATTCACCGCAGGTGCCACTGGTAGGTTTTCGTCGGTCTTCGTGGCTTGTGAGTCTTGCAACAATTTAGTGGGGAGGGGGTAGTTCAGGTTAAGGTGAAATTCAGATGATGACTACTCCCCCTTTCTGATAATCGCACACCAACTATGCGCGTTTTCCTTACCGCAGTGATGATTTGAGTCAGGAAGACCATGACCGGTTTGTCCTGGTTGTGACTTTTTTGAGGAATCCAGCTCATTCTATGAAAGTCATACGGGAAATTTAACGTGACCGGGGGACAGTGATGATAGACGAATTTCACTACTTCATTTGGCTGCGTTATATCCATCTTCCAAAGTTTCATCCAAACACGATACCGACTCGCGAACGAGATTATTTGAACCCGCTCCGGGGATCTAAAACATCTACTCCAGTCACACTGACAAACGGTACGAAACTAATCAATACAAAACATTCATTCAACAACCCAACGGGAAGATGCCAACACAGCTAATATCCAGCAACACTCTAACAGGAGATAATAATACCATTGAGGAGATGTTCGGGAATTTACCATTATTGGATGTTCTGGATGAAATCTTCGAAATCACCTGTGTGAGTAGAAAAGTGACAATTTTACACATCACTTTATAGAGCACATTTATCCTGACCCAGGGCTGAATTTTTGGGCCAAATTGTTCGACTGTTCGGACCCTAGAAAATGATCCTATTTCTTGATCCAAAAACTTTGCTGTTTTGTTTCATTGAGCGAGCACTCCGAGAAAGACTCATTTGGAATTATTTCTCAAACCACAGAATCCATTTGAGTTCTAAGCGTAAAAGTCTGGCCTCCCCTTCAGTCTGGTTGCTGTCACACAGCTGGGGAAAAATTCGGCGGATTCCCATCAAAGCGTTTGGGGAACACGGAGCAGAAAAAGGACTTTACCTATAAATTTCCAAAGTGATAAATTACAGGAAATACGTCCTAGTATGATCAAAGGCGGAAACCCTTTCCCAAAATTTGATGAATGATTGTTTGGATTTAATCCACTTGCGAGAGCAACCAGCCGCCAGTAATACTTCCTAATGGAAGGTGGGCCTTGTTCCCTTTATCTGAATTCATTGCCCTTACTTTCAAAAGAAAACGCGGGAAAATCTCTGAGCCGCACCTTTCCTCTCTTCAGCTGTGTTTGTTAAAATTGTCTAGAGAATTCTCCCTCCATCTGAAATGGTTTTCAAGCCAACAACTGAGTACCGATTATTTTGAACGTGACAAATTTTCAACAGTTCCAGTGCGAAGTATTTTGGAGAGGACCAAAGGTCATTTAGACTAATTGTGTGAAATATTTGTTTGTTTGTTTGTTTGTTTACTTGCTGTGTACCACACAGAAAATGCCTTTAGTCTTCATAGGGGTTTAGCACCGGGAAATCGGTGTGGCTTGTGAAGAAAGTCGAAAACTCAACTAGAAAACAAAACCATGTAGAATACTTTAGAACCATAGACGCCCTACCCTTCATACCTGCTCAATGTTATATCATCATACTTAAGCCACAGTGTTGACATCTGTATCGGGACTTTTTGCTTATGCTTGTGATGAGCTCAGTGCAAACTAGCCATGCGCAATCGTCCGTTGGTTCGTCTGCAGCAGGTGCGGGTTTTGAAGAGAACCATTAACCCAATTCATGAGAAAAGTTAAAAGATTCTTAATATCACATGACGACCAAACGTTTCATCCACAGCCTTCTGATGTGTTGGATTTAGGACGACGCGTACTTTTAGGCAGCCCTCGTTGGGGTACTGGAAAGTACGTTTAACAGTTGCTTTTAATGACCGACCTCATCCAAGGAACAGGACACATTGTATTGTATTGTATTAAAGCTTGCGTTAAAGCCATATCTAAAGAGGACAGAAGTCATCTGCATACTAGGCACGTTCATCCGACAACGAATGAGCGACAGTGCATACTGAGCTCAGACATCTAAAGACCCTGGATAACTTCGATTCTAAACTTGGCTGATGGGTTATGTATGTTCTTGTTACCACTACAGAACCGTGAGATGCTTTCGATTTAATGGTCAGAACCGCAAATACTCTGGCACACTTGTGATGTCTTCAAAAAGCTCATTTTCAAATGTGTGTGTGTGCTATCAGCGCCACTCGACTGAGTTAAACTAGAGCGAGGATTTGTCTCATTCCGGCCAAGCGGTACGATTGTGAAATTGGAAATGGCTGTTCTTGTATAGCCACTATGCGCTTCGTACTGTGTGGGACGCATCATGCTGATTGGACAGGAATGTAGTAAAACTGACGAGTAACATGTGACATTTCTGGCCACTTTTAGCACATGTTCAAAGGCAGCCCTGAAGCGTGACTTGAGCATCTTAGTTACAAGTCAGGATATGCTTACTTTGACCAAAGCCTTATGTGTTTCGTTTGATCAGAAATTCAAAATTCAAAAATCCCAAATTCAGATTCAGAGTTCGCATTGTGTTGTATGAGTCCAACTTGGATTTTTTTGCCTTCTATATGGACCAGCAGCGTAAAAACACGATGACGAAAAGAAAACGCATCTGGGGATGGAAACATTTGAGTTGCTATATGAAATAGGGTACTTCTTTTCAGACAGAATGTGATTTGCACGCAATCGAGATACGAGTGGACGTCGGCTGGTGAAGGCCGATCTTAAGAAATGGATTCACCTGAATTAAAGAAGAGATAATCGGCAGGTGCAATTGCGTGCGGACATGATGGGCAGGTGCACAATGCTGAGAACGGATTTTTAGGGTGACGTAACGCGTGAAGATGGATTTTCTGGATTCTGTCGGACATGCACGACCATTAAACTCGCCGTTTTTACCAAATCCAACCAGAGAGCTGATGTCATCAATTTTGTCAGTGAAATGCTCTTTCAGTTGAAGCATTTCACAAACGAGAGTTTCCGTTTGGATTCAGCTGAGTCTCCAGTTGGAACCAAATTAACATGCAAATGAGAGTATTTGACTCAGTCGCCACAGATAGTTGGGTGTGAATGGAGGTTACTCACAACGTGTCATAGGTTGAAAACACGTGTAGCAGTTTGTCCACACAGACGCACCATCCACCCTGGGTGGCATAGTTTTAAACTTGATGAAACATGAGATTACTAGCCCTAAAACCTAGAGTTTTTTTTTGGTTAGAAGGGTCAATTTTGTCAGCATTACACAAAATCACACCAGCAAGGCTGTAGGATTTTTCTCAGCGATCGACAATTTTTGACTACGGGGCGCTTGAATCATCAGTGGGTGCTCACAGTCTGTGGCGACTTATGCGAACCATGATGGCGACGATTATTTCCGGACGTTCAGAAACATCCATTTCTGCCAGGTGATTGTTTGATTATCACATGTCGCAGTAATCTAACGGGTACTCAAGAATACAGGTTCAAATTTAGTACGACAATGTGGTGTATACACTACTAGCCATCGCCGTTCTTTTTCCAAAAGTTTTACTAGAGTTTAACTGCTAATCGGACAAAATCAGTCCAAACGAAGCAAGAAAGCGCTTATTTCGACAAATACTGAAGTCACAAGAAATCTCCAAACACTGACAGTTTCTCTTTTTTGCCTGCATTTCACACAGCTGACTGTGGGACAGTTCATTAGTACTTGGGTATTAAAATCGGTGACAAATGCTGCCAAAACTCTAATTGGTCTGGACTTTGCGGTGTCCCGTTTTGTTGCCTAACAAACAGCATGACATTTCATAATGCATGAGTGGGCCGCGATTTTTACAAGGTGTGCATGAATACACGACTGGTCAGAAAAACGGAGTAAGACGCAAAATGTAAACCAGCTGCGATACACCGCTTTTCTAGACCGCGTAGGCAAACAAAGCCAACTTAACAAACACTGACAAGGTTTCACAACCCGCTGTTTTTGGAAGACCGACTATTTATACATATAATTTATATAATATATAAGTTGCGTATGGTTACAAAATACGTAATATTCAAGTATACAAAAGTCTTGCTTGTTTTAACCCAATTACCCTCGGTCCAAACCAAAGCGGGGAGAACTATTGGACCCGTCTTTCGTTCCTATAGAGCTCATCAGTAATGCATATCCATGGCCGTGCCGGGGTTTGTACTCCGGGCATCTGACATACCAGGTAAACATTTTATCACCATTGCAAGCTAGGCGCACTTGAATTATCATGTCTGAAGAGCTGAACGTAGTTGCGCCTGGGCGATATGATTGGTTTGCCCAACGCCCCGAACAACGACCGAGTGATTGCCCTAGTTGTGTCGATAGGTTGTTCCAGCTGGTTGTTTTCACTTGATTTCATTGCATATCGGGCGCATTGATTACTATACGGTTACTCTCGATTCCGGTTCAGATTTCCATAGTACCTGAGAGTGATTTGGCACTGACTTGGGAATTTCGGACTGAAGATACACCACTAAAGTTACCAGCCAGGTTGACGACAAAATGGTATCCTTGAGAGCCAGTACAAATTGGACAAGCTCAGTAATTCCTGTTCAGAGGAAACATACTTCAGGCTGGACAAAACTGTTCGTGAAAGTTTAGCCGACACTGTCTCGTTGATTTCTGCTTCTTGTGAGTTTGTCTAGAAGGATTTTTAGTGGATTATAACACCGTAAATTCTTTGACCATTTGTCACTGAGATCAACCAATAATCCTTTAACCAACCACAGTAAGCAAAGGGTTCCACTTCGATAGGTGATGACGCTGTAGTTAGAACGGGAGGTTTTTGCCGGTAACAATTCACTCACCCTTAGATATACTTCTGTGAACAGGAAACGTCACCCAGTGAGTTTGGTGCGATTAAAAATGATGATTGCACCTACTCAATCACGACGAATGTTTCACATCTCGGTACGCGCGTAAATGACCTTATAGGTCAAGGAGCATCAAGATGAACCTTATTCCGGACACTAAAGCAAGAGAAGTTAAGCCAGCCACCAACTTATCAAGAACACTGTCCAGTAATTCTGAACAACACGGAAGCAGACGCTAAAACCACAAAGCATCGTAAAAGTTTATTTCATAGTTTCATAGTTTCGGGTGTTTTGAAGATCTCTGAGTGATGAAATCATCGTAACAAAAACGCCGACGCATCCACGTCGGAAGGTTAGATTCCTGTAAATAATCCCCGAATGTCCGAAACCTTCTGAGACACTCAAACTCTACCAAAATCATCATGCGTCCAGGCCACAAAAGCCACTTTCTGATAGGAGATTCAAGTGATCAATCAATTCGACAACAGACGATGATTACGAGTGTTCAGGCATGGAACAGAAGCACGGTCAATGATGACGGGTATTCACCCAACGCTGGTCAGACAGCTCGGATCAATGTCAAAAGTGTGCGCTTGAAATACCTCGAGGCCCTATGTTACTTTCTCACTCGCTTGTTTGCAATAAAGCCGTTGTTTTCCGTTTTCACACACCGAGGCACTGGAGCAGGGCAGCAGTTACTTACAACACCCTTGCAACCATGTGCCAATGAAATTCTTACATACGGATGACGGAATAACAGGATTGAAAGCTCTAGGGAGATTTCGTTCACTGGTCGTTTGTTAAAAAAAATCTGACGGTGTGTCTTGCTTCATCGGGGCATTGCTCTGAAGGAGGCGACTCACTATCAGAAATCCGTCCTCCAAGCCCAAAAATACGATCTAGTGATTTCATTGTGCACCACCCTAAAATTGGGCGACATCTGCTCTCCAACAAATTCAAAGTGAGGGTCTGTTTCATTTTTCATCTAACATTTTTTCACTATGATGCTTCGAATGTTCGAACGTCGTCAACTCCTTGACATCTGTCCTTACATTAAACTTATCACACAAGAAATGTTTGTGTGAGAATTCATTCACTGACGCGCCCCAGTGTGTGATACCCGGATTGCTGTTTAGAAGAGCCGATTTCGGCGGTGTGACCTACGGAGATAGTTCCAGACACTGTCATATTTATTTCAGAGTTGAGCATTCAAGATTTTGCCACGTAATTACCGAACCAACAAGAAAAGCTGGGGAATGTAGTCGAATCTACAGCTGGCTATTATCAGCATTTTGATATGGACGAATCAGGCGCACCAGAAAATCAGGAATGTGGAAAAGAATCCAATTTACTCAAGAGAAGATTCCTGGATAGAACATGACAAGTACAAATTTATTGTCTGCACTGTGATTTCGGAACTTTTACAAAGAAAACGGATTGATCGGCCGAATCAAAGAACACTTTCTGAGCTCTCTGTGCACACAGCAACATCTAAGAAGCATAATGTTTTCTCTCTTGATTACAAAGTGTGAAGGCCAGCACCCACGATTGTTGAATTAGTTCCGAAAGGTCCGTGGTTCGAACCCGACCTCTGCCTATCGACTTCCCCTGTCTAGGCTTGGGCAACCTGGCAGTATCTCCGCCCTCGTGCTTCCCTCGGGTGGCATGGCAGCTAGGCACAGTTTTAGTTTTTTAGTAGTTCAGTACGTCGGTTGCAGATCATTTTGAATCGCCAGGATGTTTACGGTTGCTACCAATCCATACTTCCCTCATATGCTTGTTTGTTCGTGGTTCCAGTAACCCAAGGAGCCCTTCGTGGTTCAGGGTTCCTCTGGAGGTTGGTATTAGAAGAAATCAAAGGTGATTCAACTTTCCACAGATCCACTCTGGTTTTTGTTTTTTAACTACACGGTCACGGCCATTGGTTTAGAAGAGTAAGGGGTTGGCTCTGATATCCATCCCACGCTACTAGATTGTAGGATTAACAAAACCCAACATTTCGGTGTACCTTCAACTGGGAATATCACACACAAAATGAGTAACAGCAAGATCTAAGTTGTGACCATGTGATCATGAGAGATTTGCTTGAACAAACCTTGACAAAGACCTTTATGACCAAACTAGAGCGACGAACGGAGACTGGAATTCAAACTCTTCGTCCTCCCAGCTTCTAAGAAAGTCATCTGAAAGAAGCCGGTTTGTCTTGTACTTACCAATTCGCCTACTATTCACCAAATCCGCGGAGAAAGACATTAAATTTGGCAATGGGACGGACAGATAATATTGAGCAATTCAAGCTAAATTTATCCACTTTAATTCAGTTTACCAGCTGTAGACTCTGTGCTGTGGGTACAATGGTTTCAACTGCTACAGTTTCGACCACCAGAATGTGGGGAATCATGGGCGATACAGCCAAACAGTAGAGGCGATGGAATGTCTGGTTAGTTTTGGAACTAAATAGCTACACCTCGAAGAGGATAGCTCTAATGCACGAACGCCACTGGCTGCGCGATCAGGCCGCTTCTGCGAGTGACGTTAATCGTGGCCAACCCACACAGACCAACAATTGTAAACGACACCCGAGAGGACTCATCAGATGAAGTGTCCCGAGCTGGAGGATCATGGAGGAAAGCCAAACCAAATTGACTTTAACCTCAGCCAGTCTACCCGCACTAACCAAGAAGAGTTTTTAAACCTTCTTTCAAAGCTGATTTAGTGTATTATTCGGGGGAGATCTTGCAGACCAGTTCTCCTTCTCACCTGCTAGGTCACAAGGAGTTTGGAAAAAAGAAGTACATTTAGAAAATGCTTCGGAAGTTTTCGCCGTCGGCGATGATAAAAAAATACTGGCAATCTCACGGTTATACAATAGATCTTCGGATATATGTTCATCTACTGGCCGCCTGATCATGCCCAGAAATGTAGTCTGAGTGCTAGACTAAGTGGTCATGTCAAAGTGTAACCGTTTGAATTAAAATCATGAGTCTCCGTGCACAGTGGTACCTGTCTCGCCAGTGCTACTCCTCACCTTACCACAAAAGCTTGAATGTTTCATGTCCGGGGTCGAAGGTAGTGGAGAAAATGTTAGCGTATCACGATATGTGTGTACCCTTTGACTTGAAAAATTCCGCATAAGCCCGGTAGTATCAGCGTGTCGAGGGTGCACTTCATGTGAGCTGACGGAACCCGATCAAACCCAAGACTAATTTCTAGGATAGTACCCATCAAATTTCTTGTGACGGACAACAGGGTGATTTGTTCTGAAGCTTTGAGAAACTCGTGCTTTCTGATATTAGGGGAATACAGTTCGTGATCTTTAACCAATCATGCGATATCGCACAGTGAGGCCATGTAAAAAGTGATATTCATTTAGTTCACGGCATGGAGACTATGCTACTTGCATGGAAACAAAGCTGTTGGGTAAAGAATTCATCCCCAAACGGGTTAGGTCTAGTTGGGTCCACCATAGATACGGGAAAAGCGTTGCAAACTCAGATCTACAATACGCACGGGATGTTTAGAAGAATAGAATTTGTCCTAGCGACCCTCGTGACGGTCTCTTCTGAGTGGGTTGCGATAATGCACTGGTTGTCGTCACATTGCGATGTCTCACTTGCAATCAGAAGCCAAAGAGGGAGGCTAATTGTGCGCCATTACAGAGGTCCGAAAACTTTGTTTCCTACCAAAAGGTACCGGCGTAGAAACTATCACAGATACTTAAATAACAATTCGACGGACCCCTTTGGTTAGAGAAGCATCAAAATCGACCCAATACAGTGAACGAAGGTTGGCATTTCAGGAAAGGATGTTTCTTCTGCAACAAACAGAATCTGGAAACGAAAAACGTTTGATATTCTCTGTACGATGCCTAATCCAGGCAATAATAAGTCTGTTTTCTAAGAAACAGCAGCTGTGCCAACGTAACACTTGTGTGAACATCCGCCTTCCTTTTCCGATTCCAAAGCATTGTGTGAGAATAAACAAACAAAAGCAATCACCTTGCGATAATAATCTTTGCGCACACGAGGAAGGCTTGTTGTCACAACAGCTAGTGCTGTTAACATCAACATCTGTTTAACATTGTGACAGGAAATCCACAAGTTCAAATGATGACGGATATACACCCACAAGGATGAGAAAGGATAATGTACACGTTACGAAGTTATCCGGTGACCTCCTGGGAAATCTTTTCAATAGTCAACCCAGAATCTGGGCGGTATTTCAGTCTTGCAATGACGTCCTGAAACCTACCTTATTCTGAACCGTCACAGTTGAGAGAGTTTATCGGTTGTACGTGTGTGTACAATAGTGTTGCATGTAACATCCACATGTATTCACAAAGCTAGAGGAAATGAGCCAGCTCAGTTAATTTCCGCACGAATTAACTTGGAAGCAGAATGATTGGTTATCTCAACAACTCGATTCGTGATAGCCATATTGATCGGCTGTAATCCGACCACGATTGGTTGGATCCGACTTTAGCAAACAATCTGAGTGGTCGTAGTTCGTGACGATGGGAGTCGGTGCCTCCATCGTGATTGGTGACTTCATTGGTGCCAGGTCTGAGGGTTTATTCGCCGAATGACCTTGGTCCGTACACAACAAATAAGTGAATTCAATCAATTCCACGACGAAAGCCGCAGTAAGTCCAATCGTCAGGGAACACAATCCACCAATACGACTGAGAAGTACGCTGATGCTTAAAACAAGCTTCTCTTTGTTGATCTGCAAATCCTGCGATCGCCGTCTCAAAACCACATAGGCGAAATTGCTCCCCTCGAGATTTAATTTTTTGAGATCATTGGTTGGAATCTGCAGAGAAGAAAACATGTACGATGATGTGGGCGTCAAATAAACATTCTATTATTTTTTCGACGCACGAAGGATGCTAGGTCTTCACAAAACTACAGAGTTTTAATGTAAAGTTTTATCTGCAAAGCGCTCTGGATATTTTTTATCTTCTCCCAAAAACGATGCAGAAATTCAGCTAAAACTGACAAGGCTCAAAAAAGCGTTAAAATCTTCGACTGATCGAACTTTTAACAAACCCAAAAAGAAGAACAGACATTCGAAACAAAAGGATAAGCTAATCAATACAGCAATAGGGTCGAGAAATAACGTCTGGATATTCCTCATATCCTAATGCTAGAATAATCAATAAAAAGCGGTCGTCTCATGGACTTAACACATTAGCCGCACTGAGGTCTCTTAGTGTTTCAATTTGGACCACATTTGAGATATCACAGTATATATTTTGAATGAAACTATTCATGAGGTCGTGAGAACCTTTTGACAACCGGTTTCTCCCTTCCTACGACTCATCTGGTAGGCTCACTCCCCGAGTTTTCGTCAAACTTATGTCCCACCTGAGGCGATATTGTACAAAATTCGAGAATGTACTCATTTGAGGAACTTATCTGAAGGTCTGTCTCTTACGATATCCTTTAACTGAATGCGCTGCTATAAGTCGAAACCGATGGTGCGCTCTCGAAGTTTGTTCGGTAACCTTACGAGTAGTTTCCTCCAAAAATTCGAACTGTAAGTTAACAAGAGTGCATTCTTTGTCTGTCTACCTCTTTGTATGTATTTGTGATAGGTGAATTCCAGTACCTGAAAAATGCATGGGTAATGCGATGCTTTGCTTTGGGCCTTCAAAGGTCCGCAGCCCGTTTTGTCGTTCCGGAAGCGTGTTTATTCAGCGCGAAACTGTTAGAAACGGAATGTGCAAAATTACGGTTTTTCCGAAATGAAGGATTACGTTGACGTAGTGGTTTCTAAAATCAAAAACCTCAAGAGAAACTTCAACCATGATTTATCTCAGTGTAGTTTACAGTGATAATGAGTTACAAACACATGGTCGGTAACCTGGGGCAGGTGTTCAACCGGTGCCAAATTTTGCCAGGAGCCTGACTTATTCAGGATAGTTCAATGGTTGTTCCTGATGTTTCGTGACAACCAAAACGTAACCCAGGTTACCTGTTGCTGATTAGCTCCCATTTTGGTTGGATAATCACAAATAGCTTATCAGGTCCTACCTTAAACAAAAAAATTCACAATGATTGACTACGGGGAGAAGAGGTTACAAGCATTATAATTCTTACTTCCAAACACCTCCACATGACAGTACAAGTCCATCAACAGTGAACCACTTCGAAGTGTCCACGCACACTTGATATCTAGGGTAGGTTTCGGAAAGCAGATGCGCACGTGTATGTTGTCTTACTTGAGAATGTACTCACGGTTTCCTAATTGATATCTACAAGAAAAAGCAAATGTGATTCCGAAAAACGATGGATGGATGGAGCGGCTGTTTTCGAATCGCCCTGCTAGTAAACCCATCTCCATTGTCCCCCCCAATTGCTCCCCTTGTGTCCAATATCGTCCAGCTCATACTGCGGCTTCTCACCACCGTCCCCAACAAATGTTGTTTACAATCAAACTTCTCTGGTCTCTATTAGAGGATCGATTATAGGTTTACTCGGATACAGTTTCACAACTCAGTTTAGGGATACTGTAGGCTGATTTTCAAGGCAAACAAGCAAACAGATGCGAAGGCTTGCACACCACACAATGGAAAATCTCAATGGTATTCAGGCCCACAGTTCCCAGTAGCACTCACAACCACTCAGTTAGAAACTTGCTTGAGATTACCTTGGACACTGTTGCCACTTATCAATATAATATGTGCACGTTTGAAAGGAGACAATCCTTCGAATGCTGTGTCTACTTTAGTCACTTCATAAAACTTACATTAGTCAGATTTTGACTGTCCAGATACTCTTTCCATCTGGCATAGCCTGCACTCTTTGTGACATTGAAAGCAGGTCCTTTCTCTTCCTGTTCTCGTTGCATCGCTTGAAATGCATTGTTCAAATGACGTAACCAATGCAGTTGCCAGTTCTCTGTGCGCCACGTTGTTACCGACATGGTACTTTCGTAGCTGTAGTAGTTACACAACGGGAAGCATTTGGTCGCCGCATGTATCCGTTTCAACGATGTGTTCATTGGACCAGCGTTGAGACATTCGATTCGCTTGCTAAGTGCCAAGGTTTTGTCTTGCTCGTATAGAAATGATCCACAGTACGGTACTTCCTTGGATGGATGCTTTGGTCTGGGATTGTAAATATACTGACACTGACATTTGTCGATAATATTTAGCTGCATGTGAAGATGGATACATTGTGATTGGGTATACCGGTAGGATACATTCAAATCTGTATAGGCATAGGCATAGTCTGAACTTGGCGATTTCGGGAGTCGATCGGACGTGATGCTGGCAAGTTCGTGAGTACGATCTACTCGTTCTGTGCGACACGGGTGACGAGGAGTATTTAATCGTTGCCAATGAATGGGTTGATAGTTGATTTCGTTCAACTTGCCCGGCTCAACGTGTAGACCTTCACGTTCCAAATCTGGATAAGCACCGGGTTCGTGAACCACGACACTGTGAAGGGAAAGTCGAGTTGATTGGTTAGGAAGCAAGTTGGAAAAAAGTGATGATTTAGTGGAAAAACCAAATTTCCTCGCTACTGTGTAAATAGCTTGGAGGAATCATGATTTCATAAGACGACATGACGTCAGTCATAGAGCCGACCAATAAATGACCACGTGACGTGGTTTCCGTAATTGAACTATGCGTCACGCTATATTCGGTATAAATGCGCGTTAATCACACTGCTGATCAGAAGTTCTTGGCCGAACCACTAGCCTGGATGTCATGGGTCTGAATCATTCTGGAAATTCTGGAGATGCGCAACACTGACGACTTTTAGTAAGCATGAAATACATGTATAATACGTAATGCACTACTCATAAGGTTGCTGAAAATTCTTCGATAGCCCACGACCGGTTTCGCCCTTCTTGGGGCTCATCAGGTAGGCGCAGTCCCCGAGTTTCCGTCAACCTTATGTTCTACTTGAACCCAGTTGCCTGGAAACATCACAAACGGGAGATTCAGCTGGGTTCCAGATGAGTCTCTCGCAAAAACCAAATTGATATGCAAATGAGTGTATTTCTCGAAAACAGTCCAATTTGGGTTCAAGTAGAACATAAGGTTGACGGAAACTCGGGGACTGCGCCTACCTGATGAGCCCCAAGAAGGGCGAAACCGGTCGTGGGCTGTCGAAGAGTTTTCAGCAACCTTATGAGTAGTCCATTACGAATATACATGTATATAATACTTATCTGCCTACAGCGTAAATTGGCTTCAGTGATTGGCTTCATTGAAAATCAGTCATTTTCTGGGAAGTGCTGCGTGACCGGTGCAGAAGTAGTATCGAACAAATTAAGTGTGCATCGTTCTCATCACTGTTTGAGTAGACCGAAAACCAAGCAGCGAGAGTGAAAGTCCGGAGTCCACCGTTTATCGGACATTTTACAATCTTTATGACGCATTCTTGGAAGCAAGGTTTTGTACCTCTATTGTAAGACAGGGAGTGCATAAAAGCTCGATTGGAAACCGAATGCAGTGAGGATTTTGCGGATTCTCTTGAGGCTGAGAGCATCGACACACCACAGTCGGTATCCTAGACGCTTCCACCTGTAACTAGTACTATCTCACTTTAACACTAAAACAGCTTGTGTTTTCCCCATAGTCGTTCAGCAGGTTAGAATTTCAACCCAGTCCAACTCACGCAGTTGTCTGACTACTGATGAACAATGGGAAAATTTTATCTGAATTGTCATCTTTCTTCACAGGGACATGATAATTAACAAGACTCATGCATGGAATACAAGCAGCTGCTTCCTGAACCGAACCAGAAGGGTTATTCCAAGAGAAAACTGTTTGACAAATATAAGGTTTTCTCAACAAGCGCCTAAAGCGAAGAATTGCAAATCGAATCCTTTTGGTCCCATCTGTTGTGTTCGAATTTGAACCATAGACTTTGTATGTGAAGACTTTTTGAGATCCACCTTACTTTTATCCCAAAATGTTTTTTTTCTAAATTCTGACTCATTTTACAGAAAAATCGTTCCTAACGAAAACAGTACAAAGGCTGTGTCATTTCATCAGCGAGCAAACTGAACTTTCAGGTGTGTTAATTACCTCAGCAGTTAGCCCAACGAGTCACGCTGGTCATTCATTGGTCATTCAGCGTTGATGAGTCCCAGTAAGGATGAAACTTGAAACTTGAAAGACAAATCCCAGATGAAAAATTTCAAAATCTCTCCACACTACCAACAAGAGGTAATGTGGCCTGTTAGTTTGAGGAAGCTTCATTTTAGCGAAACAACCAGAAACGCGGGAACTCATTCTAAAACAGTCATGGTCGACCAGAATCGGGTTCCAAATTGGTCTCCTTAACCTAGTGGGCCGCCATAGAGTGGTTTCATTCTGTATTTGTGGATATTTTTCCACACAGTGCATCCATCTCATAACGAATACGTACGATAAAGAAGGTAAGTAGAAATTCTGAGATTCAACTGAAATACCAATCTCCAGACTCCTAGAAGAATCAGTCTTAGGTTGCATACACTCCTGCATACAGGGACAGCAAGCAGAATTTATTTAGTTAGATTCTGCTGCAAATTTCCACCTTTTTTCAGTTCAGACAGCTTTGTGACTCATGTGGACCAATTGCCTCTGCCCATGAATATAATGATATGATAGGATGAAACCTGCGCAAACACCGAAACACATAACGTTTGTAAAAATGCATGTTCTCGTTAGCCAACACCCTTCGGTGTCATTATTTCTTGACTTTTCAAACGGGCTTTCTACGGCATCGCTCAAACTGCGGTCGCTATCACAGTGATACGTGTGTTGTTGTTGATGGTTCGTTGTCTTGATGGTAACCCTGTTATATGACAGATGAACTTTTTTTACTTTTTGTTGAATTTCACCGGCTAATGCCACAACAACATCGCTGTGGCCTGGACCAATGGCTGTAACGGGGTGGTGGCATACTGGAATTAGGCTTATTATCTTGACGAAGCACATTACTAATAAGAGTGTTGAGAATTCTTCGACAGTCCACGACTCGTGTCATCCTTCTTCGGACTCATCAGGTGGGTCAAGTTCACTAGTTCCCGTCAACCAAATGTTCCACTGTGACCTAACTTGTACTCAGCTCGCAAAACATCCCCATTTGCAAGCCGATTTGGTTTTAACGGGAGACTCAAATGAATTTACAATGAAATTCTCACTAGTTGTAGGCTACATAGACCTCCATGTTATCGCCAATGTTCTGCAACATTGGCCTTCAAAATCCAATAGGAGTTTACGATCCTAATCAGGTCCCAAATGCTTGATGGTACATTTGCTTGCACATGGCACTCGGAGAGTTACCCAAATTGACTGCAAACACCAAGCAACCAGTTTCGCTCCCAATGAGGCAGACCGGACACGCGTACTATTTGGATATTGGAATCACCATCCCACTGCCGGAAGAAAAATATCATTGTTGTGTTTTCACACGTATCCACAAAGATGCTAGCTTTTAAAACCTCGAGGTTCAGCAACACCGGGGTTACTATGTCTTTCCATCCCGGAGGATAAATTAGGTTCGCCGTATCACGACTACGCAGCTTGCATCGTAAATTTCCACATACGCACAACCTGTACACATGGTTTAATCAAGCGATCTGCTGCAAGTTCGCGAGACGTTTTCTGTTTCCCTTAGTTTGTTTGCCTTTCTCCCAATCCGTAGCAAAACTGTAAACTATGTTTTTGTTAATATCAAAAAATGCGCTGAATTACGATTTTTGTCCGGCCTATGGATATGACGTGAAGCTACATCTATTTGTCTCCCAATCTGACCAAACAAAACTTCATTTTTTTCAGTTCGACTGATATGAAAAATTGAGTTTTTTGCACAGAGAATCACCCCCCCACACACACACACCGGTATCAAAGTGGTCGCAATGAGGTAGATATCATTCGTTTGTCCTATCATGATTGAACCAGTTTGGACGTGTTTGAAGTTTTTTTGTCCATCGGCAAACTAACTCGCTCGTTGGACGATACCTCCAACAAGTAGCAAGTTTAAGTGTGTTGCTCTCCGAGTGACCACATACTCAAACCAGTGTTTTTGAGTCTGTAGTCCTACAGATTGAAAGATTTACCAGTTGTAACAGGGATAAATTTTTAGGGACGTAACTACTTCACGTTGATCCGGTCAGTCAATTTACGGCCTGGAAGCTCGAATAAAAGGGTGGACGGAACAAACCAGTAAGTGAACTAATTAGCTGATGAGACATGTCAAGATCTCCTGTGCTCATGGACTCGATGGAATTTTATCGGTTCGCACTGTCTCACCAAACGCTAGCAATTTCGGATCAGCATCTCGGAGTGGAACCCTAAGTGCTATCCCTGGGTCAACTTAGTAGCTGGTAGTTTGGAGGACGATGAGTTGGGTTTCTGACCATGGGTTTGTCTTGCTTCCTTCGACTGATATTTCAAATAGCGAGCCACAGGTCCCGATGCGAGCGCGCATAAGCTCCCGTCCGTCCTACCGACGTAGGCGCCAACAGAATTGCAAGTCAATTGAACCAAGTCAACCAGAACTATAAGTACTGAATTCATTTGACATTGACAAGGATAAAGACATTTTCCATTATAGCCGTCTTGGAACTGTTTCCAAGGGGACCATTCGAATTTGCAAACTGGTGTGCTCTTCTGTGTGTATATTCCCCGTAGCCTGTCAGCTTAAAACTGCTGTCGGTAGGACTTTTTACGCATGTTGTACACAAGCTAGAACGAAGAACTGCGGTGTACTTTTTATGGCGGTTTGAGGAGTTTAGTGTGGCATCGAACGTGATTGTCATCATGGCAAACGCACAACTATCAACCTTCGACTCCATATGAATTTAATGAAAACTAAAATTTCTACTTTTGTAGTGTTTTCACAATATCAGAACAGTGCTACACAAACTGGTCTTGTTCCTCAAGGTTGTACAGTTCGGCGCCATTCATTGCTGGTCTGTTTGGGTCAACCACCGCGGGACATACGCGAGCCGACTAGCAAACACACTGTCACGAAGAGGCTGGACCTTACCGTGGTGTGACGGTTTGTGTACCTCGGCGACCCATTGAGCTATACTGGTGGGTGTCTGTGCGACACTCGCAGAGGCTCTCCTACCACGTTGGTTAATGGTTAGAGGTCTGACGAACACAGTCTCCTGGTCCCCCAGGTTGGGGTAACGTGTTCCGCAAAAATGGTACTTGCATTTTCAGTCAGACACCGCTGCCTTGCGGTCAGACTTTTGAGCCAGGGGCTTTGGTTGAGGATCCTAATCTTCCTCCTGTCTAGGTGTGGGCGGTAAGTGGTCACTTCCCTATTTTTGAACTTTCTCGTGGGAACGACAGAGCGATCAACTCTTGTCACATTCAGGGACATACCTCTATGTCCAAGCTTGCCTAATATGGTGAGTCTATTGCCCCTTTCATCACCTGTTCCAGACACGTTCGCGATGAGCGAACACAACAGAATGATAAGCAAACTGGATCAAGCCTCACAATACAAATACGGCTGTCAACCCCGCCAATACGTCCACAGTCAGCATTGTGACTTTGTGCTACTCTCTGACTGTCAAAGTGAAAATTTGAACGGAGCGGCAAGTTTGTTCAAACGCTCAACTGTTTCGAGGTAACGTTCAGAGCGTAACAAGATAATGTTTGGAACGTTGTATGAGGTGAAAAGATGCCAGGAAACTATACCGATAGTGAGACAACAGCTCAAGAGGATTACCCGCTTCGGCTATATGGGTTCAAAGGACTCAATGTCTTAATTTGCCAAGCTGTGAACTTGCAATTCTCACAAACAATAAATATAAGAAGGAAGCAACCATTTGCGGAAAAGCAGTCTTTGGGTGGGGACCATTTCGGTGGAGATCGCAGGAAACCGATGAGCTCTGCCACTAAAACCGGGCGTCAGTTAATCTTCCTTGGACGGAGAGCTTCTGTTTCTCAAGTATCTGCCAAAAATATCAGGTTCACCGTTTGTTAATCATCGAATTCGCTGTGGGGATCGAGAGGAGTTAGGGAAGCAACTGACCGAATAGCAGTCGGATTTCTAAAAAAAATCCCAGCGCATATGCTAGACGAAGAAAAAATATCCAAATTCGTAGGCACCACGCGCGAGTGAGGCCACAAATACTTGGGATTCGGAATATGAATGAATCTTGACATCGTGAGGTCCAATATTTTCCTTATTTTCCAATCAGGGTGAAATGAAACGAGTTGCAATTTGCCTGCACAAGCCTAAGTAATTCGGCGCTTTATGACAGGAAGACGTGTTTATGACTTTCAACTCATATTAGTCTACTGCGACATTTCTTTCCCAAGCACGCAGTCTCCTAATGATGAAGACGTCTGTGAAAATTTTTGAAAATTTATGAGGTTTACGATAAAACGCGAATGGTAGGTGAAGCCAGATTTATAAAATAACAAGATGGCTGTTTGGAAGAAATTTTCGGTGATTCCAAAAAAAATTAGCTGCTGATTCACATTTAGGATTGAAGCACATAAGGCGACTTGTTCTTTTAAAAGATGGGATCCACTGGTATTTCCCACCGTTGACTACCACTGCCTTGAAGTTAAGATGCTGAGCCAAAAGTTTTGGTTTAGGACCCTAATCGTCCTCCTCCATTTTGCTGCACTGCAACCACACTAGTTGATTTGTTGCATCTTCTGATAAAGTCTGTCATTGCATATACTGAACGGGCAATGAGGTGCCCTTCAGCCACAAACCGACTAATCATTAACGCTTTGTGGATGACGAGAACCCATTCCATTTAGCTTTAACTAGCAATCAAAGTGAGGTTAGTCCTGCTGTAGTACCCTTTCGGCACCTAACTGCCATGCCACCAGAAGGAAGCAAGAGGGCTGGGATACTGCCAGGTTGCCCAAGCCTAGACCGAGGAAGTCGAGAGGCAGAGGTCGGATTCGACCCGCGGACCTTGCGATCATTAACTTCGCGCTCTGACCACTGAGCTATCTCGCTCAGGAGACGCAAATTCAGGTGCTTCAACAACAATGTTGACCTCGTTGGGTAACATAAATAAACATGTGTATAAATGGTGGTCACAAACACGTCGCCATTTTGTTATACTTTCGGTACATTAGTACATTAGTTGCCTTTGTACAACACTTTGGGTATCTCACTTGAGTCTCCCGCTATCAGTGGCTTAATTCACAAACAATCATCTCAATCATCTCAAACATACCTGATAAGCCCCAAGAAGGGCGAAACCGGTCGTGGGCTGTCGAAGGGTTTTCAGCAATCTTCTGAGTAGTTTCCTTTATGGAAATATACTGCAATATCTCAAAAATCGTACCAACCGAAACGTGAGAGGACCTTTGTACAACACACTCGTTTGAAGAATACCATAAACGAGAGATTCAGTTGAGTCTTCCGTAAAAACCAAATTGCAAGTGAGTGTATGTGTCGAAATCAGTCTAATTAGGGTTCAAATAGAACATAAGGTTGACGGAAACTAGGGGACTGCGCCTACCTGATGAGCCCCGGTCGTGGGCTGTTGAAGAGTTTTCAGCAAACTTGTAAGTAGTTTTCTTTATGAAAACAATCATTAGTGCTTTTTCTGAAGGAAGTAAAACACGAACGCTGTTAAGACAGGTCGACATCATGCAATGGTTGCTCTTTTCACCTAACAGACCGCACAGTCACTTAATTTAGGGTGACAATCTAGTGAGCTGTTTTCACCGCTAATTTCGCGTAGTTTTGGGCGAATCATCGATCATTTCCATTGAAGTTTTGCTCCTCAGGGTTCCATTCCTTTTTGTTGAGCTGTCCCAACTAGGACATGTATCGTCTCTTCTAAAGCTTCATTTAAGAGAGAATGACTTGCATTCCCTTCTGACGGTCACAGAATTTATAACATATATTTCATGAAAAATCTAACTTTGTTCTGGTGTGCCCTGTTGGTACACATTTTGGTGAATCGTATCACGCTGTTTACTTATACCCCTGTGTTGACACAGTCGATGCCACTGAAGTGAAACAATTATCTTCATGAAGGAAACTACTCACAAGGTCGCTGAAAACGCCTTAACAGCCCGCGACCGGCTTGGCCCTTCTTGGGGCTCATCAGGTAGGCGCAGTCCCCGAGTTTCCGTCAAACTTATGTTCTACTTAAACCCAAATTGGACTGATTTCGACAAATGAACTCATTTGCAAATTTGAAACAATTATCCTTCAGACCTACGCAATCAACTTACCGTTACTCCTCGATATACACAATGTTCCGCATTAGTTCCCGTGACGTATGAGTAGACCTTTCGCCGTACCGTAAAATACAGAATAAGGATGAAATTTAATTCATCCTCCTGGTTATTTTCACTTTCTGGGAATGACAAAATCCGGCCGACTTGTGAATGCGATATTCGACTGGAACTGCATTTGTCCTCAACTTCCCCCTTCACAACTTCAACACAAAGAGAGCTACTTAATGTACATCTCAATCCATCCCTTACTGTGATCAGCTGGCTTAAATCCAATTTATAGGGAGCTCATCGTTTCCGAAAGCATGTATCTCTCCCTAACATTTGTAATTGAAATTTTCAGCTGGGAAGAGACGAAGAAGAGGTGGAAACTAATTTCGAAATCTAGAGTTGTTAGAACAAGTGCGCGAATGTTGTTTAGTCTCACGAGAGGCGTTATTGAATGCACTAACTTCCGTCGGTACTTCTGATTGTGAGAATGAATCAGTTTTCATTTCTAAGGTTATTTTTCAGGAAGAACACTTAGCTTATTTAAGGAAACCGCTCGAAAGGCTGCTGAAGACTCTTGGACAGCCCACAGTCAGGTAACGCTCTTCTTGGAGCTTAGTAGTTAGGCTCAGTCATCGAATTCCCGTCAATCGTATGTTCTACTTGAACCCAAGTTGTACGAAGTTTGTTGAATACTTTCATTTGCGCATCAGTTTGGTTTCTCCGTTAGACTCACCTGTGAATCCGAACTAAATCTTTTGTTATTCTGACTGGAACAGCTGAACAAGCAAGAGATGCGCCAGATTTCCCTTCCGCAGAAACATGGCAAGGCAAAGCAGTTCTGTAAGATCGAATACCCATTCATTTCTTTGATATTTATCAATCCCGAATGATGGGAAATATCAGAGTTTTGATTTCGTTGTCGTGAGGCCTTAAAAAATCATCTACCGACTTCTTCATCTTGACATTGTACTTGTCTTGAATAAACGTTTCAGAATCTGATATATCACCTAGTTTATAAGACAGTTGGTGTGTTGACTACTCACTATTTAAGGGTACAGTAGAATTACCATGACACAGCTGAAAGCCACTCAGTAGCAGGCGTCCTGGTCAGTCTCACCCCCACATAATTAATTCGCCTGCAAATTTCCAATTCAAAACCACCTGGTAATTTGTGTCCATCAGAACAAGAGAAATTCGAACGTGATAACCTACTAACTAACAAATGAGCACATATGAAGGGATATATGAAGGGAGGTATCTTCGAAAACACATGTTCATTTGCTGGTTGCCACGGTGTTTAGTGTACTTAAATTGCCCGCGAAATTCAAGGATCACAACAGTCCGTTCCACATTGTTGCGAGAATCTTCTCAACAAGTAGGATATCTGCTGCGGTATGAGAGGAATTCAGTTATGTGACGGTAGCTACTAGAAGTAAACTGTGTATGGTCAAGTTAATGCATTTTTGCTTACATGGTCTTCAACCATAAGCTGATTACAAGAGAAGCAACTTCGTCTGAAAGTTCACATCACTGTCGTTCACCCATTCCTATATCGTACTCACTCAAATAAAGACACTCCTTCATTATAGACCAAGTTCCTGTTTACTGTTTGTCGTCCCTCATAGACTCACGGCCAAATAAACGAACCTAAAGGAACATACTCATCAGTTCCTAGCCACTTGAAAGTTCGCGAGAGGATACCGACAACGTTTGTCTGACTCATTTGAACCCAAGTCTAACCAATTAGGATATAGTTGACATACTCCTGTTTCTAAGAGAAACTGAACGAGTATCCGTACTCTTTTTGCAGTGCAGAAATGTAGTCATTCGTGTGGCGGAATACAACTAGCTGAGGAACACTCACTTCAGTAGTCTATGTCTACAAGGTTCCTTAACCGATCCATTTCATTCTTGCCATATGGTCTGTAAGTCGATATCTTGAGCGGTTCGCAAGTTCTGTTAAAACAAAGACTGCAGATGAGTAATCAAGACCTACCAAATGCAACCGATGACTGACCAGATAGCTGTGTCGACTGTGGGATTAGCAACCGACTGTTCGAAATAAACTAACATGAAATCGCTGCAACGGGATGTCTTGACAATAGGATCAAAAAGAACTTTGCTGTTTTGCATGTCTCGCTTTCATTTATCTGGTCTTTGATCTATCACGTAGATGGGATGTCTAAACTCTACCGTCTTTACGTTAGATCTGGCAAGATTTAGTGATGCACGCATGTTTACGTGCCGGTAATTGGTGTGTGCGTGTAAATTTCTCAAATTTATATGCCAGAGTTTTAAAGACTCGAGTTATTAAACGTTCTGAGTCCAAAGTAGGAAAGGGAGCCAGAAAATGTCGCATGAGATGTCTTATGCGCAGGTTTCTGTACAAAAGACAAAACAGTATGTTCAAGCGAGCGTGAAAGTCAAAATTGGCCAACAGGCTCCAAGCGACCATGGGACTGACTAAAATTCTTGACTGGCGGATTAACCAAGACGGTAGCCAGGTCATCTTCCGAACTAATGGGTAAACTAATCACATCGCTCGAGTGTGGATACCTTGCGTGTTCAAGCATGATAATCAGGTTGGTCCAGCCTGCATTGATGGACCGGTTGGGAGACACGCTCGTTTTGTATGTCAGGCGTCTGCGGTTCAAGGACACGCAATGTGGATAAGCCCTTCCTAATCTTGGTACAGTTTATTCGGGACAGGAGGACGACGGTTCAAACGACGGCGAGGTGTGTACAGATTTGGCCTCCAATGTGTTTATCGAGCAAGATTGATGGAACTTCGGGAACTTGACCTAAATTATGGCCAGTAAGTGGCTCTCCAGACGGGTTTCGTCGACCTTACAATTTGTCCCATTAGGGTAGATCAGATAATATTCGAGAACTTTATGATACAACAGAAAGATGTCCATAATGGATCCCCGTCATCGTTTGATCTGAATGGAATATTGCCGGTTATAATGGTAACGTTATTCCAACTTGTGGTGGAACATTCGCAACCAAATCGTCCAGCCCGGTGCACAAATCAACGGGCATCGTTTGATCTAGTGTGTACCAAAATAGAGAACGAATCAAGGTTGGATCCATTCTGAGAAGTTAGGAGACGCGGACTGGCGAGTGGTGCTCATTTAATGACTATTGTCTTTCTACTTAGAGTGATGAAGGGAGAGAACAGCACATCGAATATGACGAGAGAAGGCCAAAAATCACGTGCATTTATTCCTACCCTCCTTGCTTTAGAGCAGTTTGTTTCGACTGGTTCTGACAATATAGCCTGGTCTTCTTGACGTAGGTTTAAATTCCTTGAAGTTTAGGCGGTTAAAAATCATTATTGCTCTGTCCGAAATTTAACCATGATGAGGACAACCGAGCTAGAATCTTTAAATATTCTGTACGAAGTCCCTCGTGTTAAACTAATTGGAGATCGACTAACCAGAAGATTACTTCTTGATTTGTGTTCTCAGTTATCGACTAATATCACGGAGTTTCAAAACTAATCGCACGTAATAATGAAGCTCGTAGGTCTATAAACCGTGATTTAACTGTTCAAAATAAAGGTCATTCATAAGCTACATAGGCCTTCTGTTTAAGAAGTCGCTCCTAATTCGGTCAAGAGTGGATCATGTGACGTAAGCAACATGATTGGAGGATGAAGCCACTTTAACCGCTCTGGGCTAGTGTCAATTACACCGATGACTTTCTACCCGTCGATCTGTAGGTGAGGTTTTCGAATTCTCCTGGAGGTCAGTGGAACATTTCGTGTATTTGTGCCTACTCATTTGAACTTTAATGGGTGAACATATTGCTCGGATATTCCAACCATCAGTTGAGATTTGATCATTGACTGCTTGCTTCCGAACTCACTGCAGTCACTTTTATGAAATTTGTCCAGTGCAACACGCTCGAACTGGCCGATGTACAAAATACAATCACTATCATGCCAGACTAGTGTGTATTCGCTGGTGTTGGATGAATATCAAGACAGAACATTCCGAATAAAATCGAAAGATGCCGAAAGTTGCTGTTCCTGTTACTGCAGCTCATAAAACCCACAATAATTTACTTTTTTGCTGTGAGCCTCCGTACTGAATAAATATTTTCATACAGAGACAAAACTTTCGTTTTTTGTCACGTGCTTGTTTTATGTATCCAGCATGGCTTTCATTATAGTCCTCGGAATGAACAACAAAATATCAGAGGAATATTTTTCGAAAACCAGTGACGAAGCCTTGTTCAACCTGGCGTCGTCTTAACTGCATATCTCATCTGCATGCTCACCACACTGAATTGGACGAAAACAAGCCTAGTTTGTCTCCTTTTCCGGCCTAAATATCTTTCGTCCAGTATTAAATTCTCCCACCAACTGCCGACGTGGTGATCGAGCCGTAACGAAACGAATTCTGTTTATAATTGTTTGTCCCTGTCAAATGGCTCCACATCCCTTTTTCTCGACCAGAGATGGTGTCGAGTGTCCCACTACATGCGTCGACAGCATGGTCCTGTTATTGTGCGAGTCGACAGAGATGGAACAGCATCGTTGTCCATCATCAAACACGACGTGTGTTACTCAACTAGTCCTTCTGCTCGATCATTTGAGGTACTGTGTAACTAGTAAGAGAGTTTCGTTATATCACTGCGATAAAGATAACACCCCAGTCCTCCGGGCGAAATTGACCTCCTGCAGCATACGTCACCAATTTGACTCCACCTTAGACTTTTTATTGGTCAGCTGGCGCATAGTGGCCACTGGGAGACAAGATCTAGATGGCGAGAAAATCAGATGAGTTGTCAGCGATACATGGATTATTGATCAGTTGCTGTCAAGTGGACATATGACAGCTGTTCATCCAAGGGTCTGCAAGTATGTTCCATGTTTTGATCAATGAATGCACTTAGCAGGCAGATGAACGACTTTCGCAAACACCTTCGCCTATTGGCCAACAAACTTCATTTTTGTCAAAGAGTTCGACCAATTCCTTTCGCACTGAAGCGAATAACAAAGAATTAAAATAACACCAGCACTTCATTAAATATATTTTAGAAGAACATACTACTCGGAATGTGGCTGAAAACTTTTCGAAAGCTTATAAGGCGCTATAGGCAGGAGAGGACCTTAATTTTTTGTTAGTTTTGTTTTACTTGAAAATTAGCTTGTAGGCACCTGACAAAATCCAGTTATCTGCAAATTATGTTGGTGTCAACAGGAGACTCAACTGAATCCCAGCTGGATTACTGGTTTACGGTTTTCTTCAACTGAATGTTCTGCACAAAGTTCGTCTCATGTTAAAATATATTTTATACTTATACAGAAGAAATGGCTAGCCCCGGGTAGGTGCCGAGCCACTGGTTCGCTCCTGATTGGGATTGAGTACGTTAATTTAGCGGAGCTTCGACCACGGTGACTTGTCTAGCCTTCCAGCGTTTAATTAGGCGCGCATAGAGTCCACAAAAGTTGGAACGGTGGGCTGATATCCGTTTCGCCTGTCACACCGAATCACATTGGACTTCCCCACACAGTAGGTAACACCACCTGCAGTTTTGGGTGAGATATGCGTGCAATCAGATAAACTAACTTCACCTGGTATAAGTCCAACGAAAGAGGACCGAACGGCGAACAAGAAGTTGCAATTCAACGACCATCAGCATGTCATGCAGCCCATCATCTTACCTGTTCCATCGTAGGAAATGGCAAATGGTGAAATTGACGTGATTTTTGTATCTGTTAAAGGCAGTCGAAACAAAGTGTCCACATTTCACTCAAGGCAATATGGATGTGGGGTGTGAGTGAATTTGCGTAGTGCGCACCACAAACCCAGCGAACTCAACAATACTACTTGAGGTAAGAATCATCCGTGATCGTAGGCTGGAGAGGACAAGACTAGGTGACATGAACTCTTGATTTTTATTGTGTTTCTTATTCCTTATTTATTTTTTGTACGGTTTTTGGGAACGAAATATCTACCGGTCATCGGGACAGACATCAGTAACCAATTTGAAGTCATCCGTATTGGGACGAGACCCTGGTCGTCGAACTCGTGGTCCATAGTCTTATCCAGTCGGTCATCCGGACGCTTTTTACAGGAAGCGTCAGTGCTAAGTAGAGGTTTCAGATGCTTAGTAAAGAATGAAAAAAACTGGGTGAAAAATTTCAACTCTGTCCACATTTCAAAGTATTGCTGGCAAGTAGGTGGGGATAAATATGGCGGACGATGAAAATTGTCCAAAAGTGCGCTTCGTTTATTTCACCGTCTCTCGGCTGTGGCGGCATTTTGACAGATGTCAAGTGTTCCATGTAACAGGACCCGATTAAGTCGCCATTCTTGGCTAGTTAGGTCGCACCTAACGTCCTGTCAATCCTGTCACACACTGCCTTTCAAAGTTTCACACTCACAAGTGTCCTCAGTTCTGATGAGGTTTGTCAGAAGCAAAACTCAGGTCCGGTGTTTCACCTCTTTGGTATGATGCACCAGCTCATTAGTTCTAGCAAAAGAAAGAAATGTTCGTGGAGACTTATTCTACGTTGGCAATGTTTTGAAATATAGGTAGCTCGGGTGCGCTGCTTATTTGTTGGTCTCTTCGCCAAGCTTGGCAGCTGGATTGCAAACGTTTCATCACCAATCGAGGTGATATCCTCAGTCCGGGGTTCAGTGCGGGATCGACCCACTCAACCCCGCACTGACGATACAACCTCAGTTAGTGATGGAACTTTTGCACTCCAACTGCCAAGCTCGGCGAACAGACAAACAACCAAACTTACTCCATGTTTTTCTTTTCTGCTTCGCTGTTGTTTCTGAATTGCCAAACGGTAAAGAAAACACCGCCGCAGGAGTAGCGGTAAGTGAAACACGCAAACTCAATAGGCGCGCAAACATTCCCATCAGAAAAGCGATATGTTTTCACACATTTTACACCGGCACACGATTCCTTCAAGGAAAAGCTTGCTAAACTACTGATCTGTCGGGGAGAAATGAGTTAATAAAACACTAAGTTATCCACAGTTAACATGGTTACCGATTGAAACAGAAGACACCTGTCGCCAGCAGCGCAAACAGGACAACAAACATGCAGCCGCAGGGTGGCGAGTGATTAATAGCCAAGATTGATCAGCGAAGGAAAAGACAGATAGTTTGTTTCCAAAAAAATGATTAAACTAGTCGTTCCCAAACATCACATCTCGTGTTTCTATTATCTGGAACAACCAGACTTACACATTGTTTTTTCGAACTCAAAACAGACGATTCGCATTGTGGTAATCAGATAAAATAAGTTCACTGTGTGAGCATGCCAGAAACGTCATAAGAGGCAGATTAATTTTACTTGTTTTGACTCTGTGGTGTGAAGCAAGTGCCAGGGTTTGTCACAAAAGGTAAATGGTCGAAAAATCTGGTAATTTTGTATAATGCAGTGGGATTCCTAACTATCATTAGTAACAGTCGTAGTGTTCGTCCGAGACAACCGGAGCGCCCTCAAAGGGCTAGCAAATTACATCGGGCAATCCATTCATACCTGGCGACGTCTACCGAAGGACATCCCGATCAGCTACATCCACGCCGGTAAACAACATGAGAAACTTGGTATCCCAAGTCTGAGTGCAACAATCCCGATCCAGTGGAGAGCGCATATGAAAAAGCTTCTCTCTATCCAGTGCCGAGTACTACGCAATTTGATTAACGATTCGCTTTTGGTAAGGCTGTTTGGGATTTCAACCTTCCGATCCAAGTCCACAGTGCATGCGTAAACACCAAGGAAGAGCTGGTGGCTGCTTGTATCGATAGTCTGTACAACAGTATTAACGGTCGTGGGTTACGAGAGTCAGTCGCTTCGCCACTTTCGAATCGATGGCTTGTACTTCCAGAACGAGTGTTTCCTCGGATATTTATCTGCCGTATCCAGCTCCGTTGCAACCTACTTAGGACGAGAGTTTGAAAAACTAGGCGTGGTCATGGCGGTCAGACGATCTTCTGTTGTGGAAACTATGGTCAACTGGGGGCTTTGACGCAGTCCTCCTGGATTACGCATAATGCTCGATGTGCCAGTCATAATCACGTCATCTGGGATAAACAGTCTTCGAGAAGTTGAGAGCACTTACTTCGAAATCTTTCATAAAGCCCAACCTAATCGCTGTTATGGAGCGCTGAGCAACTGTGATAGACAAAACCATAGTCTCGGATATGTGCAGAATGACTGTGTGGAATGAGAAGAAGCAGAAGTATGGTGCTGATGAATGTCTACACCCCGAAATCTCAACCCTACGTGCCATCGATTGTTGTGTTGGTTTGTCGGTTCATTATCAGATGATCAGTTCATATCGAAGGATCTGCTTTCCCCGGTCCGCCAAGGCTGTTGTTGGTCAGTGACTCGTGTTTGCTCACCTAGTTGGGCTCTCTACGTAATTACGACATTTGGCGTTAAGTGAAAATTCTTGCTTTTGACCTTCACGCCCGACGATGTACGATAAACACCTTGGGTCTGATGTGTGAGTCCTGGCTGTGCTAACGCTTACTGCACCTTAAAAAGCATTCCGCATTGTTTGTCCTTTCTTCAGCTGCTGATCTTTACACGTTCGTTTCCATACCAAGCATGTTTACATACTTTGGAAATCACCTTGTCTGACTGGGCACTATTGATAACATGCCTTCGATTAGAACGTTCCTTCGTTATGCTTGTACATCCTTCAACATCCATCACTCAGATCCATTTTCTGTGCTTGTGCTCATACTCTACTCAAAAGCATTGTTGCTAAAAGTCCCATTGTCGTTTTATTTAAGGGGAATGAGAGTCAGCCGAGATCTACTTCAAATGAGTATAGACTTGGTCGGTTTCGGACCTAAGAAAACGGTAGCCCTTACACGGAATTAGTGAATCGGTTTTGTTTGTCTGACCATCGGTCAAGAGTCTATAGTTAAGGCCACTCACTCGTTTTGTGGAACCTCCATTGTGTACTTTGAGATCTTCGTTAAAAGTCCCCACATCGAAAATTTCCCTCACCATATTGGTATATTAGGGTTTTGGGGAGACGTCACCCAAGGTTGTTCGTGTTCTTGATAGAACGGCTAGTACTGGCCACGTCAAAAATCAAGTCAGAAAGCAGATGCACTTTAACAACACTGACTGCAAAGGATAATTGCATTGGACGATTGAAGTGAGAAAACAGTGCCCTGGTTAAGTGGGTATTTTGTTTTTAACGTTTTTTAGTGAATACTCTAAATATATCCTGTACTGTTACGTCAATGCTGCTGTATCATATTGATTTTCTAGTAAGTACATGAAACACAAAAACGCCAAAATAAATCACGTGAGGTTAACTCTAGGACGCTGAAAGTTCAACAAATGGAACATGAAGCTTTCCATCGAATTCACCTGACCGTAAAAAACGGAATGGTCCTCATAATTGGTCGGCTCGCCAATTTTATAGCTACCTATGGATGAACGCTTTGTTGTCTTACAGAATAAGCGGATTTAGGACGTCAGTGTAGGTCACGTAATTTTCCCTCCAATATTAGTAGGTTGATGAAAATCGGGTTCCTTATTGTTGACATTGGTGTGCGCAATAATGTTGGTTGTGGGACACATTTTATGGTATTTTATCCGGGCATGTTTAGGGAGGTAATCGAGAGGTGTACCGCACTTCTCGGGGCTCGTTTACGTAATATGCGCTTGGGTTCAAAGCACAGAGCAACTAATGATTTCAGCACCACAGGCCCGAGCATCCAGTCCACAAGCGAATTGTGGAGTGTACAGGAAGGTGTCCAACCTCGTGAAAATTAATGCCAGTTCTTTCTTGTTAATCCAACAGAGAGTGACCGCTTTGTAGCATGCTTATATCAGAAGAATAGGACAGAATTTTCGCAAAACAGAGCTCTCTTCCCTCCCTTTTCATAACGACATCACTGAGTACATGTTCTTTTTTAAAACCCGCGATTTCAAAAAAGTCTTCTAGGTCTTGTAAACTTATCCTTTCACTAATCCTTTCTCCTTTTCTGAACTCAAAATGTTGGCAGTGGAATTATCCCTCATAGTCAGTAGCATGTTGATGATTTAACTAATGTACAGCACACAGGCTATCTGGGACCTCTCCTGGGAACATATTCGATAAGGTTCGCTTTGTTGGATTTGAGAGGACTGTTCGAAATTCTCAGACAGTCCACAGCCGGTTTCACCCTGCATGTGAGCTTAAAAGTAAACATTTCACAAAACCGCCGTTCAGTTCAAATATTGATCTTCTCAGCTTCCGAGGAATAGGCCTACCCAGTGAGCCTCAAGCAGGGCAAAATCATTCGTGGACTCTACGCGTTTTATACTACTTGTATTAATCTCCTCTTATTGACGCTGCCCGGGTTTATTGGTTTGTTTTCCGACAGACTTATAAAATGATACGTTGCACAAAAAATAGGGGTGTGAGAGTTTTGTTCTAACAAAATTGAAATTATAAAATGATACGTTGCACAAAAAATAGAGGTGTGAGAGGTTTGTTCTAACAAAATTGAAGCCAACCAAATGGACCGGATAACGTTGTCAGTCCTCTCTCAATATTTTATGAACACGTGACCTGCAACCATCGTCGAGATCGTACAATATACAAAGTGTAAAATAAAAACAACTCACAGTGCATCTCTTCACTTAAGCGTGGTATGTTCACGCAAGCAAATTTGTGGGCCGACCTGGAACAAAGACCCAATGTGGTTGAGGTGTAGAAAGATACCTTTTCGAACCACTACTTGCAGGGTGATGGAACCTTGTAAAACTCATCTTTGCTACAACAGCACTCCATCCTAGATCCTCACTCCCAGTGATGAGAATGATTTTTACAACCGCGGAAATGCAGTTGTGACCTTGCAATTGACTACTACCTGAGCACTACAGCGATCAATTTCACGAAAACTCGCATGCTTATCCACCACCGTCAAGATTCACAATCTCGAATCCAGGGCTGTTTCTTAATTCGCAAATATGTCAGTTAACGCCGGAATACTTGGATTACTGGACACCTTGTACAGGCTGGAACGAGCTCAATGCGTGCGCGGAACAAAATACACGCACAGAGGCTGTAAAAGTGGCACATCAGTTTTCGCTTAACCTCCATCCAGCTGCCCAACCCATGTGGGTTTGAATGCAAACGACAGGCTCTCCCTAGTTTACTTCCAGACTCAAAGTGTAGTGTGTGGTTATCCATCTACCGCATCGCATCCAAAAAAGCCATACTAGCACTCTTGAAAAAAAGAGTGGACGTCAATTGTAACGAAAGGTCCTTTTCGTCCATCGTAATCTGATGGTGATTCCACCCAAGCGGACCTTACGACGCTTCATTGTCGATCCTGTTAAGTACAGTCAAACACACAGCTTTCCAAAACACAAACGTTAACCAGCCATTCGTAAAGTGAGTAGCCTGATCTACGCCAGACCTCACTGTGATCCTAGAGGTTCTCAAACGTTCTCGAATCTTCATGTGACAGTCTGGTTAATGTGTAATTTCATTAGGGCAGCTATAAACGTATAACCGATCCCTAGAATAAAACACCGTCAGTATTCACAGATAGCTGAAATGCACAGGGGATTAGTTGGAGGAAGACACAAGGTTTGGAAAATTTGAAGTAGCACCAATCTCATCTCGTCCTCCTGTCCTGGCGAAATTATTCCGAAGAGCCCTTACCAAAAAGCACTGGGCTTGAGTGTCGCTGTTATCATGGGCTATGGTTCGAACCCCAGCTATCTGCGCACAGTGGACCAACCTAAGTTATCCCATCTGGACAGACAAATGCGTTCTCGTTTGGCCAGTGTGTTTGGTATGCCCCAAAGGGCGACGAAGCAACTGTTGTGGCTGTCTGGCCCTACCCGACTTAGTGACAAGACTTACTATTCTGGAAGCTAAGATTAAAACATGTTGAAAGATTTTGACTAGATGTGAGTAATTGCCTGAATACGGGAAGTGAACAGAGATATAGACCCCCATCATAGAAGCCATCCTTCCTAAAGTGGCCAGTTTTAATATGGTCAATCTAAGGAAGACAATGTGGTGAATAACTCCTTAGGTCTAATCCCAGCTCAATTGAAGTCCCATTAGGGGCGGATCAGCTGTTGAGTGCCCTATTCACCATAGCTGAGGAAAAATTGGTGATAAAATTAGTAAACAAGCAATCCATATATCCAGAATAAATGCTTAACACGTGACTTTCATAAATTCTCCTCCGAATAAGGCATTTATTGATTATTCGGAACTAGAAGCTGTCAGTTTGTAGAGTAAATCAAAGCCACGTCATTTAAGTCTTAAACCATGATTGAGCACTATAAATTTGAGTGCACATGTGCGACTTCGGGTTGCCCAGGTGGAGACTCGATTTAAGTCTTAAACCATGATTGAGCACTACAAATTTGAGTGCACATGTGCGACTTCGGATAGCCCAGGTGGAGACTCAGGGGGTGAAGCACTTGTTGGGTAAGACAGAGGTCCCGACCGTGTTACAACTAATAGCCGGGATACCCCCTGGTGTTGCGTGAGATGCGCACTGTTAGTGATTCGCGCTGGGGATAAAAGAGCTGCACAGTGCTCCTCAGCTTTTCAGCTTAGATTTAACCCTCTTAAAAAGCAAATCTCTTCATTCCATTAACAGATAGTTGAGGCCTAAATTTTTATCGTGTTTTTTTTCAAGATCTATTGATATCTTGTACATAAACGTCGGCTGGAGGAAGTCCAAATTTCTATCACACAGCCTAACCTATGGTCTTAAAATCAGAAGAACAAGCGCTGAGCTATACGATGAATTAACCATGAACAAACAGACAGGTAATGTCCTATTGATCATGACACAACTCTGATACGGGTGCCTTCGACTGTAGTCACAAAGTCGTTCAGATGCTCATGACGTCCGAGTGAAAACTTCCTTTATATTTTAGGGGATTAGTATTTGGTGATAAACGAGGACAATAAGGGAAAGTGATGAAGAACTTTTACAAGAATGCGATACTTCCCCTTTGGCGCAAAAGAGATGTGAGCAGAAGAAGAACCGTTCAAGAGAGTGTGGTATGCATACCAACAACCACAAAACGTCCGATACCGTCGATGAAACCATTTTCAGACAAATCCACTCCCATCTATTAGTAACTGGAGGATAATTACGACATTACTCTCTCTAGAACGGCAATGAAGTCTTAGATTTACCTAATTACTGATGTTAATTTGCTTAAGTGCCTCCAGGAAAACTAGAAAACCCGAGTTGTTGAAGGAACATTTGGGACGAATTCGCAGCGACCGATATCTCAAATTTACCTCCCCTACAATGACTACTATTACCGTTCACTTGCTTGACTCTCCGTTGCATGAGGTTGTTCCATGTATTACATGGCCCTGTGAAACTTTTTTTTAGCATCAAAACACTCCTTGTTGATTGAATGGCTCTCTTCCCTCTGTTCGTACGTGGATATCTACTAGTAGGATCTGCCAACTTCCTGGCTGCTGTCCAGTAATTTATGTCAAAAACTCCATGAGGATCTGGACGACCTCAGCATCTTTGTAGAATTTTAGGATTCACACAAAGGTGGTAACCAAATGAGCTGACAGCTATCAGGTTTTAATCTGCGGCAAATCACGTGTGACGTCCACGTGCATAAATGTAAGGGGAAAACGGACGTCTTCGCTATATAGGCGGGAGTGCGGCGGTTCGAATTCCCCTCAATTGTGTATGTGAAACGGCTTGTATCGGTTCATGTCACAACGAACACATGTAACTTTCATCCGCCCCCTTTCCTACAATTTGGCCCCACAAATAACACAAGGATGGTGGATTGGTTCGAAAATCTGCACATACCAAATGTCCGCGCATTGGTTGGATAGAATGGTGACGACCTTTATCAGCTTCATCTTGCTTCTTCTAGCTCCGTAAATTACCCGTTTGGAATAAGGCCGTAGGCATAATTGGATAAAAACGTTGACCCCTGATGAATCGTTGACAGGTCACCATCTGTTCCATTTCGATCTCAGGTCGAGGATAGATTGCGAATTCGGACAGACTTAGCATTAGAACTCCGGAAAAAAGTAAACCAAATATTCTTTCAGAGAGGATTAATAAACAGACGGTAGATTTTAGTGTTGGGTAACGTTTCGCTTTTGACACAAATGCTTTGTAAGTCCAAATGAATAAGTGACCAATTTGACAGAGTTTTAAGACAGTCTGAGAACCAATCGGTGTGAATTCTTACGACTAGCCAACTTGACCGGCGATGAATGCCAGTCTGAGTTTCATGTTTCTTTGTTAGTTGGGATGACTAACACTTATGATAGATTGGTTAGCAGTGTTGCCTTGAAGTTGATTCAGGATTCTGAGGCCTTGTTTTTTCGGCCTAGGACATCTTAATGGAATAGTCATCTTGAGTGTCGTTCACAAATTTTGTTGGTATGTGTGCGTCAGGGGGTGCCAGGACAATTGGATTGGGGTTGGGGCGGGGGATTTAAGTGGGTCTTAGTATACTTGTGTTTTATACTTTGCGACAGACCATCTTGCTGAAAAGCGCACATCACCTCGTATCCTTTTGGCTGATCCAAACCATACGCTTGCCAGTTCTACGCCAGTTCACGCTGGGATGCTTGGTTACTTCCACCGCCCCGGTCACCCGTCGCTGCGGTGCAAATCTTAGCCCTCAACATTTCCACAGTTTCAAAATCTATCCTGTGCCCAGTATCCAGTACCTACCCTGTCATCGCGGAGTCCTTGACTATCACCTGGGTGGTCTGTTTTATACATCGCTTATGCTCATCGATTCTGGTGTGCAACTCCCTGGCTTCGTGCAATCGCTAGACTTTATCTTGTATACAGACCATCCAGTCCCATCAACCAGTCCTAAAAATCTTAGCCCTCAACATTTCCACAGTTTCAAAATCTATCCTGTGCCCAGTATCCAGTACCTGCCCTGTCATCGCGGAGTCCTTGACTATCACCTGGGTGGTCTGTTTTATACATCGCTTATGCTCATCGATTCTGGTGTGCAACTCCCTGGCTTCGTGCAATCGCTAGACTTTATCTTGCATACAGGACATCCAGTCCTATCAACTGCAGCACTACTGAGCGTAGAGTTTTTGCCTTCCGGAACTCTACTCGGTAGCCGTATGTGACATCCCTCTAGTGATTTAAAATGTCCCTGTTTTTATGATATGACAGCTACTCCGACCCACTCCTAGTTGGGTCTCGGTGGTTGGACCATCACTTGTCTTGGTTGCTGCTTAATTAAACCCAGTGGGTCTTGAAGTCGCCTTGTTACCTCAAGCCGTGCTACTGTTCGGTCGACTCTAGTGATTTAAAATGTCCCTGTTTTTATGATATGACAGCTACTCCGACCCACTCCTAGTTGGGTCTCGGTGGTTGGACCATCACTTGTCTTGGTTGCTGCTTAATTAAACCCAGTGAGTTTTGAAGTCGCCTTTTTACCTCAAGCCGTGCTACTGTTCGGTCAACCTCCTCTATGCAGAGTGTTCTTACTCTACGATACACTGCTGACTCTAAACTAGCATACACTGCTGATGAGTGGTTTAAGACCGCATCCGTTCTGTTGGTTTCCGGTAAACGGCTAACATTAGGGTAATATTCCCAATAAGAATAAAACAACTGCACAGTGCTTCTTGGGCTTTTCAGCATAGGTTGACTTCAAAAGAGTGTTCCATGTGTAATAATTTCCTCGTATCATACTACTCACATGATCGACAAAAGCATTACGCAGTCCATTCTCACCCTCACCATCCTTGGGACTTATAAGTTAGACCTTATTCCTAAGCCACCATCAATCTCATCGCGTGCCTGAACACCACTTTTTTTCGCAAACGGTGGTAAACACTCAATTTCCGAAGGAAACAAGTCCTCCAACGACCATAACTGACACAAATTAGACAATCTAGTTACAAAACACTCTTCTGTTGGAATTTGTCAGCCTTGCGTACGCTTTCATGCGACCTCTATTAATTGGATGAGCGCGTGCATATCAATCATTCGCTTTGCTCCTGACGTCACTGACTCATGTCTTGTGTAACGAATATTTTGATGCATTCATGGTTGAGTGAAATTTTCCCACCGGGCAGAACCAACTTGGTTCACGCCGTCACTTCACACCTGTATGCAGTGAAATTTGGTACAAAAACAAACAAGTAGTGTTTCATTTTCCCTCGCTCAACTTTGAGTAGAATAAAAAGTTTTCGAGTTCCGCCTACTTGACTGAAATCATTGCTGTTATCTTGAATAGACTGATGAACTTTCCTGCCCCACTCCCATTCCCCTATGCATGCGAGATTGTGCTTATGATAAACAACACATTGGCCTCCCACCATCCTCTCCGTCAAATCCAAAAAAAATGTTCCATCAAACCGCATTCCAAACAAGGATGTTTTCTTGGTGCGAGACTGTTATTATATTCTGTTATTACTGTCAACTTTAGGCTTTGTCGTATTTTATCTAAATGAAGTTGTTTTAGACACTATGCAGGCAGCTGATTTGTGTTTGTGATATGAGTGGACGATTTATGTGGCTAGAGTTTTTGGCCACCTGAAAACGTATCAGACAGACTTGGCAGATAACTGAGTGACTGAGACTCTGCAGCTTTGCAGATCTCTGCCTATTCCCACAGAACAAAAGAACACTATGGCATTTCGCTTATCATGATTACCACTCATCTGTTGAGTTCTAGTGCTTATCTATTCGAACGCAAACAAACTGTCCAGAAACTTCAATCGTCAATCGTCACCTTAGATTTTTTTGCCTGATTTGGCTCCCTAATGAGCATACGGTGTTTTTATTGACCAGAAACGGAAAGATAAAAAACTGAACGATCAGGTGTAAAACAGTCTTGTGTGAAGAGGGTATTTCGAGTTTGCTCGCGAGTAACTACGTTGGCCGATGTGCAAACCATTTTTTTTATTTTAAAAGCACTTGCGATAGAGAAAACAGAAGACAGAGAATTCAGTTGGGATCATTCAATGAGCAACTTGTTCTACCCTCTTCTGTCCACAATTCCGGGCTATGAGTTTTGGGTGGGAGATACGATTACTACGAAACACAAGCAACACACGGCAGTTGAAGTAGCAGTAGCAGACCTACGCCACGGGTAAGTTGGATATCGATACTTCGGTTCGGTTCGTTTACTGAAGACTGGCCGTCACCAGACTGTAAATTACACTCTTTCGATTGGCAGAGACCTGGTACAGAGTTTAACTCTCAAACAAGGGAGCTCACCTGCTTAGTCCAAAACGCCGTAGATACTTCTGGTGCAACTTAGGACGACAACATATTGCGCAATAGCCTATAGCAAATAGCCGCCTGCTGACGAATCATTGGCGTTCTGGGAGTAAAATGTAACCAAGTTACTTTTTAGTGGGGATTGCAGCGCCATATGTCAAAATGCCTCCAACTCTGGATCTACCACCTGGTCTACTAATGAAGACATGGCTGACCTGCCATGATATCTGCGTTCCGTATGAACCCGGCTAAATAAAGATACTGAACGTTTTGTGATTCATGGTCGAAAAATATCTGCTATGACTGTAAACGTCTTCGGATTCCACTATATGAATATTAAACCGCTGAGCCTGTTTATCAATCAGGTTACTACAGACAGAAAATACTTCTCGCGATATTTCAACATTCCATTTCTTGTCAGCAGCGAGAGACCTAATAAATAAATAGTAAATACTAAATACTAAATAGTAAATAGTAAATGGTAAATAAGTAGTAAATAAATCTTTAAAACAGGGACTTGTAGAACTGAATAGACGGACAAAGGAATGGTGAAGCTATTGTCACGTGATCAGAACCGGAACAAGTAGAAATGCTACTTTGGAAATAATTTTTGTGCCACTGACTTGATGTAGCTGAGCAAACGCCACATCAAGCTCCTTAAAAAGGCCGAAGGTCAAGCCACAACCCTGTTTCAACTGTTTTCACCGTCGTAAAACTTCATTTAGCATGCTGTTATGAGACCGGAATCCAACGTTTCTATCGAATGGCTGAGCTTACAAATCGAACTGCATGGGTTAGCTTTGTGTGCACAAGACGTTTTAAAGCAATTTGTTTGTTTGTTTGTTTTCCTTGCCCGTTCAACTTTCCTGATAACTCATTTGAATACATAAGCCGCATACTGTACGTCTAGCGGATGATGTAGATAGATATAATGACAACATATCGTGGTACATCTACCATATTTGGTAATGCGCCATGTGAATTTCGGAGCACTGAGTCCGATTAATTCAGTTGGTCAGAAACATGAGGCGTCATTTTCCACTGTTTATTTTCCATCTAGAACATGTATTTATACGTTCAGCTGTTAACGTGAGCTGAGCCCATAATTATGTGTAATTTGTTGATACACGACTTTGTCGATATTTGGCCTCGTTTTACCTACATCCGTATTCGCCGTCCCAAGAGAGCGCATTACTTTCGCTGGACGTTCGACGTACTTCGCGTTGTTCAGGAAGGAACCCGAGTTGGAGCTTGCCTACTCATGAAGCACAATACTACCGTTTTATCTAGACTGGTCTGCTTGCATGACCGGAAACACCACACTTCTTGCCTGCTTGTCCAGTTCGGCAGTTGCATTGAAAACGTTTTATCTCCAGTCCAGTTGACATCATCAGTGCATCAGCACCGTGAAATTCATATCCACAAAACCCTTGCATTATTTTCAGTTGAGATTTCGCCCGTAAATGAAGCCAATCTATCCTTAGAAACCGAAAAGCACCGGACGGCCGTTTTATCCTCATTGAGAATCACCTTCGGTGGGCAGGAGTTTTGAACCTTCGCATTACGGTCTACAGGGCCAGGCATAAAACTCCAAATGGCACCGAGGGTAAGTAAGTGCATTGTGATCCGGTAAAATAGCAGTGACCAGAAATCAGTGTCTAAAGCGCCACACCACTATTAGCCTTGTGTTCTTACGGCTCAACAAAAATCCACTTAGTCGTTCTTAAACCAATATTTTGCTTTAAAAAAAGGCTGTTCGCTTTTCAGAGGAGAGGATGCCTGTGGGTGGCCACCATGGCTGTTGCTGCAGTCTTCTTAGCTGTCGGAAACCTTAGCATGCCTTTGAGAACAACCGTCATGTTCAGATAACATTTACGATACACAGAGAGTGATCTTTCAAACTTTGAGGAGTGATCCCGATTGCCGCTCGAACGTTTAAAATGAGCTGCGGTCAGTAGTGTGGGATGTAATTGGTTAATTCTGCATTCGGTCACGTGCTGGGAGAAATCGGACATTCTGTAATCGCTTGCCACATACATGCAAACTAAAAGTCACGGTGTAGAAGGTAGCTGGAACTCTTGGCCCCCTGCGAGACAATAAAACTATTTTAGGCGGTGTCGTTTATTAGTGAAACCAAAGAACACACCGCTTTCAAACTATTAGATACGAAAGTAGGCGTCTCGTGTGCACAGAGTATTTAAAAACGGGACATTTTCCGGCATCCTGTTAGAATTTCCTGGATATTCCTTGAATATCAAGCAATAATAAACCAGCACTGGAAATCGGTTCAATAATTCCCTTACCAACCTTCCATCAGATGCGAAGACGACGCCTGACCAGACACTACTCACAATGCCTCAGTAGCACATACCATTAAATCAGTATGGCATTTTTAAGCGTACATCTGCTCCCTCTGATTTGAACTTACAGTTCATCCATTTATAATTTGACTAAAACATTTGAAGTGATCTTATCCGTTAGAATCTATTGATGTATTCCATTTCATCCTAGTTTATCGCAAAAAAATTGCAGACGTGAAATCCATTTCCATTCCATTTCTACACTCAAAATTGTGTCATTCATCCCAGTTTCGCTACAGCTACGACTCAGTTTCGTGAAGTTGATCACACGCAACCTGAACATCTTCCTGTTAGACTCAGATGCATTTTATGTTCATAGTATGCGGAAACTATTTTAACTCACACTCCGAAGCAGTACCTGTGTGTGAGGTGACACGTCTGGATGCATACGAATCAAGTTGAAACGCAGACAAGATCTGACGAACACAAACCGGACGAAGAGCAATCTCGCCTTTTTAATTTTGCAAATTCAGCGAATTCTTTTGATTGCGTGTTTACACCTACACTCTCAAGAACAACCGATAACGTCCTTACAGTCTAGGTTGATTTGTAATCACTCAACACACACGATAGGTGTTTTAAGGCGAGCCAACCAACCAGAGCGACATGAATATAGTTCCGAGTGATTTGGGATAAAAAGTGATTTACCACAGCAAAAATTCACTGATTGTTCATCCTTCCAGTGAAGCCAATCTATGCTGAAATGCCGAGAGGCACTATGTAGCCGTTTCATCCTTGTTGGACATGATCAGCAGTACCCACCTCACAAAATTCAGAGAGTTTTTAAATCCGAAACCTTCTGGCCAGTGGTAGAACACGACCGTTCGGCTACGTACAATGATCAGCAGTTTCATTAGCTCTCACTTAAACAGGGCACTATGCCCATTATCTTTGATTTACAGAAACCCCATCACATGGTCAAATATTGCCTGATTCCTCGACTGACGACTTTTCAGAAAGAATTTTCACTCATCTTGTAAAAGTATTTTTCATCTGAGCTACTCTTTGACTGATACCGATATAAGGAGGTTCGCTGATGTTCAGTTGAGCATTGGTCTTGTTAGTGAGTCCTTCAATCTTTGCCTAAAAAATGAGAAACTAGTTCATCATTATTATAAATCATCAGCAATGCTTCGCTGACAGGGCGAAATTTCAACTGAAAATTACCAAATCTCCTCACATTATCATCATTACATAAGCAATTCAGAGAAAGAATAATTTCACAAGGCGAGTGAAACTTCCACCTCGGAATTTGCCACTCGAGGAGCTGGTTGGTACGTGACCACGAAAAGTGGTTTCCGTGATTACAGGGTGGGTGACGCCATAGTCTGTTGAATCGAGAGCTACTCACTCTGCTGTTTATCCCTCATGGTCGAACGGTTAAGTGTGCAATCGCTGGCAAAAAGATCGCGCGTTCGAAACGCTGAGTTTCACGGGATGCGCAATTCTGATGACTCCCAATAAGGACGGAACAACTGCACAGTGTTCCACAGCTTTTCAGCATAGATTGCCTCTATGACAGAATGATATCTCAAATGGGAATTACCTAACCTCCTCAATAAGTTTTGGATGTTTAACTTCAGTGCCCTTGTAGATATCGCCTAATAATAGGCACGCCGATGCCCAGGTCCGATTTCGCGTAACACTTCCAGTAGCAGTAAGACGAAAATCTATCACATATTGACATATCACTTGTTCTACGCCTGATGAAGAATATCCCACAGGCCACTACTAGTTTTGACATTCTCTGGGCTCAACATGGTAAGCCTACCCGTTCAGTTTCCATGAAGCTTATGGTCTACTTAAACACAAACTCTTACATAAGGGTAATTGTACAATCTTTTGAAAATTAAGTAAGTGTTACCAGAAAAATCAGCTTAATCTCACCTCAATATCTCGTTTATGATATTCTCCGTTCAGGCGTGCTGGACAATTTTGGGCTGGAACAATATATTTTAACTACCAATGTCAAATCAATCAATCAATTTATCAGCTATAAACCGTGTACCATAGGCACATTGGTTCCAGCTGCTACAGTTTCGATTACCGGAAAACGGGAATGTGGGACGCACAAGGAAGCCTTGGAGGCGAAAGTATGTTTAGTTTGTTCGGAAATTAGGCAGCTACGCATTGAAGGCTATAGGTTTGATGCACGAGCGCCACTGACTGCGCGATTGGGCCATTTCTGCCAGTGTCGTTAACCACTGGTGATTTGAGTCCCGGGGTCCCCATCCGGGGAGGCGGCAGTTGCCCGCCCGACTAAGTTTACTGGTTAGCGCTTTCGTACTTCGTTGCCAGGTCATACACTGTCCACCTCTCGGTCGCTTCCACTCAGCACAGGGCTGGGCGAAAAGAGCTCTGCGGGGCAGACGGTCTTCTGGCATGCGGAGTACATGTTCCAACCAGCGCAACCTATGAAGCGTGAGTAATTCATCTATCGCGGGAGAGTTCCTTCTTCCTAAGACCATCTGACGTACCTCGGCATTACTAATCCGATGTTCCCACCAGACCTAGCCAATGCTGCGGCACTTATTAGATAGATGAAAAATTTGGACAGACGAATACGGGTTTCGTGCTTCTCGGGGAAGCTTAGATAGACCCAAATTTACATTAGCCTCAGTTCTGAACTAAACAGCTTGTTTACTTGTATCGCAATAAACATTGCAGACCCCCGAAACACTCACTTGTAGTATTCCTCAGCTGGATTTGATGCAGAATGGCTGCCTTTCGAGATATCGAGGGATATTTTTATATACAGAAAAATACGCCGGTGTATTTACTTCCTCAGTCGTTGGAACCGAGACAAACAGTCAAATTAGAGCTGACACGCACATGAGGTTTGGAACGAAAAAAGCAGACTGCAACTGCCAAAGCTTGTGTCCCAGATAAACGCATTATGATCACATTGTTTTTATAGTTTCCTTGAAACACAGCAATGGTAAGGCGCTCCACAAAATTAGGTTGTTCATTTATTCTGCTTCTGGTATGCATTTCTAGACAGACGGACATATGTCCATTTCGTTTGCGCAGCCATTCAGATTTTTTAGCAGAACAATAGACTACTGGTGCATATATCTCAAGAAACCACGAGAACTGTCCCGATAGGTGTCACTTCCTAATCAAACAGGCGGTAGTGTGAATCAACTGCAAAGTTTCACGAAGGTCGAGTCTTTTCTGTTGCTAAGTTGATAGAGCAACTTTCTAATAACCGGAAGCTCGGCGTGTTTCTTGCGTTTCCTTTCGCTTCCTTATATTCTCGACAAACTCTTGTGTTTACGTGGACCGCTACCTAATGTAATCATAAGTCTTTCGGACCAGCGAGTGAACTTGGAGGATGAAATAACAAGATGAGGAAGGCATCCGGTTGCTCAATCACCAGACGATCATTACCGGACATTTTGGAGACGACTGGCACCTATTGCTGGTTGCATGGAGAAGTCAACGAGATGTTTCTAGTCAGTCGCAGTAGGACCGATCTAAATGAAGAAAGGTTAAAAAAGGGCCAGTTTGCCCAGCTACTGTCCTAGTCCAGTGAGTTCAAGTCGTGAGTAGTCCAGTGATGTATCAGCAATCAAGCACAGCACTTACACAAAGAATATGTTGAAAGAAGGCGTAAGATTGGAGAAGCTTTAAAACCAACTTGTTTGTAGTCTCTACAGAGAGCGTCTGGATAGGCCGATCGAAAGGGCGTCTTCTGCTATGAAGACCTTAACAGGGGCTTCAATGAACCTGATGGCACAAGTCTGTTTGGAACAGCGTTTCAGGACAGGTAACCGCACGCAGACCAACAGTACGTGGCCTTCACCGCTTCGAACAAGTTATCTATGTCAGAGTGAACGTATCATACGCTGTGCCACCAAGCGGGATGGCTGTTAGCAACCGTACGAAGGGGAAAATGCTATGCGATATGATATCAATAGAATACACACTTCGTCTGGTGTTGTATAGCTACGTACAACCTTGAGGAACAACTCTCAGCATTTGACGATGACCTCTTTCTGCAACCATCCAACATAGACTATCTCAAATTTGGTCGATAAAATCACTGCTAAGGGACCGAAAAAATTTTGCGATTGAGGGTATTTTTTCTGGGTGGCTTTACAAAAAAGGGAAACAGCGCACAGATATCTCTGATCGTTTTGCCATTATCGACCATCAGCGAAGGACTGACTGGGGATCATCCCAAAATGGCGTTGTCAGTCAGTCTAGTTTTTCACCATGAGTGTCAAGGAAATAGGCGAATCTACGGATTTCGCTGTGCACCATTCTTCTCAAGTGCATAAAATGCTAAGTTTTCCAACGAGGATAAATTATCCGAGTTCGCTAGTCCTAGTTTGAAGACTGAAGCCAGTCCGTTTTGAACTGACGTTAATGATCATCATGGGATTGCAAACGTCTTCTCGTTTCCACAAGATATATTCTGGCTTTATGTAAATTACGAAAGGTAGTCCAGAGAAATTTAAATAAAACAGGCATATTTTATCATACATTTTTGGATCTGCTGTTAGGATACGGTTAATGAGTACTATCATAAGTGAAAACTAGAATCACAGGATTTCCCCCCTAGGATTAAGAGTTCACACAAGTTAGGAACCACAAACATTCCTGGATGAGTGTAGTGCCGGCGGATTCTCGATTTATTTTCTTGTCTCAAGGGACCGGCAAGGGGGGGACGATTTGGATGGTGAACAAACTGGCCAAGAAGATACAAGCTTTTGGGTTCGAAGACTTTCAGTTCTGACGTAAACCTCTGTAAGCAAGGTTATCAATTATAGATATTGTGGAACTCGGGAGGAGGGAGACATGAACAATCTCCAGGCGTGAAAATACACTTCGCAGCTACCGACAAATCTTTTGTGTTATGGTTGAACACTTTGTGACTCTTATGCAGTAAAGCCCACTGGTTCTGATGGTAATAGCTTTGACAAATTACTTCTAATTTATATCTAAAGCAATGGTCAGGTAAAACCTCTGGTTGGAGGAAACTCCCACCTTATGAGCCCTAAGGAGGTCAAAACCGATCGTTGGCTGTCGAAGAGTTTTCAGCAACCTTAGTAGTAGTGTGTTGCGTGTATACCCCTGAAAATTTATAGCATAGGAAGTCAGCTGGACATAGTGCATTGTTAAACAAACGGATCGATTGAATTAGTTCATCAGTCCCATAAGATTTCGGGGCGGCAAGGAACAAACTGTGCATTGTTAAACAAACGGATCGATTGAAATAGTTCATCAGTCCCATAAGATTTCGGGGTGGCAAGGAACAAACATCCCTTGGCCGATTCTTCACCTGACGACTCACTCGCGAACGTGTTTTGCTACTCACAACTCATATGCACAATTGTCTTTGGAGATCCAACATTTAGTAGCTATTTTAGTTGCGGTCTACTTAGTTGCTAGGTGATTAATAGGAAAAATTTCGCTGAATTTTTCCTGTGAAAGTGGACAACCGTATCTCATATTGAAGGAATCGAAGGTGGGTCGCCAGTGTACAAGTCTAGGGTATCAACCACTGGACCAAAACGTCCAAGCTGTCCAGTAAACGGATACAATTCATTTTCACGGTTGGCAGATCATGAGACCAACCATGGATATTGCTCAAACTCTCGTACTGATTTCACGTATTGAGTGAGGTGAATGTACAACATGTGGTAGTCATTCCAATCCGGTAAGTTCCGGTTTGTGCACAGTGCAGTTCAACGTGGACAGCATCATTTAGGATGTTCCGGTATTTTCACACATAACCAAGCACCTGTTCGCAGTCAGATGCCAAATTCCCGGACGAAAACCAAGTAACATTACCAACTGGAGCGTTGAAGATCTGTCAGTCAGGCAGGCGCCCAATCACTGGATGGGTAATCAGGATTCATCCAGCTGGGTCAGCATGTAACCATGCAATGTTGTTTCTGTGATTGAAAAATGACTGGCGTTGTATCTTCCTTCTTGCGAATTCATAATACTGCTGATCAGCCGCTCGTGGCAGAAGGATCTAGTGTTCAACTGCATGGCGCGAGTTCTGGAGTTCGAGGCTCCATGAGGATGCCCACTACTGGTGACTCCTAGTAAGGATGAAACTGCTGTATAAAGCTTCCAGGATTTTCGTCGGTAAAATCTCGATTGGCATCTGTACTAACTTTTAAACTCTATTTCAAATTACTAGAAATCAATGCTGATGGTTGCTGGGGTTGGCTTGGTGTAGAGAACTGGTAATGGAATTAAGCCCGGGTAGTACAGTATTTAACCTTATGGACTGCTGATTCTACAACTCGATTTCGGACTGAAGAATGGGTACCTTCATATCGTCTGCCGGCCCCCATCTTGAAAATTGTGAGCACACCTTTTTTTTAGAAAAAAAAGAGGTAGAAGGAAAAACTGCACAAAGAACACCGAAATTCGATAACCCTTTAAGTGACAAAATGGCACAAACCATGCTTTTTATGAGGGATGCAACACGTCCCTGCAATGTCTTGTGGAAAGGGGTAAGGCGAAACATTCGCTACTTAATTGAAAGGTGGATGATATTTGCAACATATAGGATTGTGGAAAAAAGATGGCGGGATTATTGGAAAGTGAAGCTGTCAAAGGGAAGGAAACTGTCATTTGCTTCATGTGGGATTACTTTATTAATCAATGTCCATTAAGCTCTGCAATAGCGTCTGGCAAAAATTGGCAAAAAACGTTTTTCTAGGCTTATTGCAGAATGGGAAATATTTTGCCAGGTATGAGACTGGTTGTCGAAGGCACTACCAAAACAGCCTACTGAGCCTCTCATATTGGTAGATAGAGCACGTGACCAGTTGCCTACTAGTATCAGGTTCATACGCTCCTCAACTCTTTGATAAAGCCTGTACAAACCGATTTTCATCCCCAAGTGATCTGAAATTCTGCGCAAACTACTTGGCAAACTAGTAGTCCACAAAACGAGCCTAAACACTCTAGACGAATTGGCACGTGCCTGATTTACTTGCGTCTTTTTGTCGGGTCTTCGATTTGGAAGAAGCGCACATTTGGTCAGCGTTTTCGGGATCCCATCACACCAGAAAAAACCTCCATACGAACCCATCTCACTATTCACCAGTGATCAGCTCATTGATGGTGGTGAGGAGACTTGGTAATTCCTAGTAGCGATTTCGTCCACTCACTGTACTCAGCCTATGCTGAAAAGGGGAGAAACACTATACACCTGCCTCACGCATATTGGGAATCATCAGCAGTGCACACAGTACAAAACTCAAGGGGGTTTCGAAGATGTGACCTTCGGGCCAATGGTTGACCACTTAACCAATTGGCCAGGAGCAGCTGATTGGCGGTGTGGTTAGCTTTCATTTAGACAAGACGTAGCGCTACTCGTTCTACAATCACGGAAACCATAGTACATGGTCATGACTGGCTCCTCGAATGAAAACTTCGCAATAAGAAGCTCCACACATCTTGTTAAATTATTCTTCCCCTGATCTACTGATTGCATGGCGATACGATATAGCGGGAGTGAAAAGACTGCCAACGTTTTGGATGCCTGAGTGCAGTAGCTTCGGAGTGAGGTAGCGCTTTGTGGTGCATTCCTCGAGGTCTCAATACCATTGGCTCACACGGAACCGAAAAATGTTTAAAAACCCACATGAATCCAAAAAGTAGGTAAAGTTGGAAAGTTACGGCTGGAAGAAAAGGGAAACTGCCAAGAGCCTGCCGATGAGCTGTGATTAACCTTCCGGATAGTGTGTTTTTGTCAGACTGTTTAGGGAATGCACCAATTTATACTCCCCAAACCGGTGACACCGGGCAGTCTGAAGATTTATTTCCTGAAATCTGACCAGAGTTTATTTTTGGCGATAAAAATGCGGACAAGAACATGTTAATGTTATTGCATTTCATGCTGAAGTTCGTGACTGGACATCCAGCAATCCTGGTTGCGTGCAGTCACCTCAAGATAGCGGGGGAAAAGATAATCGACCATTTCCTCGAATATCTTGCCAACTAAGCCATGAGGTTGCCTCTGTGTAGCGCATTTGGTTGAGGAACATGACAAAACGAGAAATTCAGCTAGGATTCACTTGAGTTTCCGTGAATTGGTGGGTATATTTTGTCAGTTGCGGGCAATTTGATGCGCAAGTAAAAGTAAGGGCTACGGAAACTAGTGGACTGCACATGTTTGATGAGCCAAACGAGAGGCCAGTTCGACAGTGGGCTGTTGAAAATGCGTAATGTCAAAAAGTAGGTAAGATTCGTTTTAAGAATAACGTTCTCAGGGAATAACTGCGATTTTCGCAGTCCAAAACCAAAATTTTTCAGTCTTTCGGGCTCCAGACACTGTACATTCTAGGGATACCACGCACATGGGGGAAAAAGTCTTCTTCAGCAATCAACACTTGCCGTGAGTGCTATTTGGTGTCCATGATGGTCTAATTGCTTTTGTTGCCCACAAAAGCCGAATATGTTGTCACTTTGCCAGATTCATCACCAGCCTACATTCTTTCTTCTCAACCTCTAAACAAGGTGCTCTGGTTTTGAGAGACTCCCTGCTGAAAACTGTTGAGTAGAAAGGTTCCAAATAGATTGGTTCTATCTCCAGTGGATTTACCCCCCAAGAAATCGATTGTAAGCCTATGGATGTTAACCCACTGGTCTGGGAATCCAAGAAGTCGACCTGAAAAAGATAATCGATCATTTTCTTAACGTAACCATATTTACGGCCATCTTCGACTCCGCCTTTCAGCTGATACCGTCTAGGCTTGGGCGACCCTGCAGTATTTCAGCCCTCGTAATTTCTCCATGTTTTATGCTATATCGGCACCAAAAGGGTGCTACAACTGAGTGATTAATTGTATTTTATCACTATTTGTGGCAGTTTTGTAGCTTGAGCCAAATCTGTGGCAAGTTCTTCCACCTTGATGGCGTTTCAGACTTGTTTCTTGCTGCTATACAAGCAAGCTGTAGTATCCTCACTAAAATGTTAGTTTTCATCACCCTCAGTAACTTTTATTCTGTGCTTCAGCTAAGCAAAAACCGCTTTTCGCTGCAGACTCTAGTAGTGCTTAACCGTAAGCACCATACACTGTGTTCCTCAGAAAAATCAACTTTTCTGTCTCGGATGAATAACTGTCATCCCATCAGATTAGTAATTTTCAGGGTAATACATCTAGAATATTCTAATTTCTTAAGTCATAATTCCATCTAACGGAAGAAACACTTTGTCATCAAGACCAAGTGCAGTTCGCTGTCCTGCTTCTACGGCTAGTAAGCACGGAATGGTCTGGTTTTTTTAAACATTATGTCAAACGGTAGTGACAACCGGCTGCTCTTGACATGGACGCATCGATGGCTACGGTACGACCGAATTTAGCACAGACTGCCTCGTTGCTGGGTCGAAGTTGCGTCTTCTGTCCAGGAAAGTTGTACTTTAATGAACGCAGCTTACAAATTTGCACCATTGAAAGTTGAAGTGCTCGCCATCCAACTTTTTGATGCCTTGTACCACCCATGAGACTGCAAACTACATTTTACCGTGCTCTACATCTCTCCGTGTACTCTTATTCAAGCAGATCCGAAATGGATGAACCGTGCTCTACATCTCTCCGTGTACTCTTTTCAAGCAGATCCGAAATGATGTACGCTCTCCCAGATTCTAATCCTAAAAATGTAACAACGAAGCGGTAGGCAAGTGTTTACCATAGTTAAAATGTCGTCATACGATGACATACGTGTAAGCCGGCATATTAGGCCGAATTTCACACCTATACCGCTTTACCGCTCGCAGTAAGGCACTGTTACGGCCGAAAAGCCTATTCGGCGCAAGACTGGCCAAACGTTCGGGCCGCTTGCCGGTTCGGCATCGAGGTGAGCTCTGATTGGTCGAAAGCCTGGACCCAACAGCCAATCACGACCCAATACTGACCGAATGCTTGTAGCCGGTGGCGCATCCAGAAGGCGTCAGAAATTCCAGAATATTGTCGTGGCATACACTTTATATACGACGCGCTGTACAGGTGTTTTCGACCTGCTTTCGGGCGTTAATATACGTTGTGCATCTTTGGTGATTGTTTTGTCGGGAAAGCCAGCTTGGGAGGCTCAGACCGAGAACTAAGCTGAGAAAAATTCGGTTATAACATGCCATGAGCTACACCAAGTCATTAGTACACTCAAAAGACGCACAAATTACCCACACAGATGCTGAACATTGGATAGGGAGGGGAAGTGATCCGCATTGTACCCCGAGGATTCTACTATAAGCAACATGGTCGCGACAAGCGATCTGACCTACGAAACCAAGGGAGAATGATTCACACGCACAAAACAGTTGGATGCTGCGGACAGTTAACCTTCGCCATCTTTTCGAAAAGAGGCGTCTATCTCAGGTCTGAGCAGTCCTTTTTTGCAGCCGGTCCATCTAATTCACTCGACAGAAAACTTTCGCGTTTGTAAAACAGTCCCAATGGATTTGTGGACGACCATATAGGAGAAGTGTGTTCTGCATACTTCAGGCTACAGGACAGCTACACAGCATGGATGCCATAATTGAATGGTATGACTAGTTTATAGGACGGTGACACCAAACTTGATGGGTGACATTCATTGTCTGGATGGATGAAAGCACTCTTGCCCTGCATAAAACTACGTTAACGCACTGCTGAACGTCCAAAAACCCGTGCCTAGTGCCTGGTCCTCTCCAAGTCAAGCAGGGTCAGAAATCTCTGTCCGTTCAATGAACCAGTCCAGCGCAACAAAGATGGAACTGATTCAACAGTCAATCCTGCTAGCTTTCCGGCTAACCTAGAACAGGTTATAGAAGAGTTGCTGAGCCACTGTGATCAGTGCAGTGGGTAGTGCGACTCACACATTTTTAGTTCTTTTCGACACATTGCAAGTTGAAGGAAATCGGTATAGTGGCTGTCAGCTCTTATCAGGTGAGTAACTAATAATGGGTGGTTTTTCGAACTACCCATAATATAAATATTAAAAAATAATATTTTGGATGGTACAACCTTTCGGCGCATAGCTGACGAGGTCCAAGATACTTCAGGTTGCTCAAAACTAGGCAGGACCAGTTGAGATTGGGTTCGAACCAGGGGATTTCCGGTCGCGCCTTAACCACTGAACTATCTCGAACTGCTCAACCGGACTCGAACAGGAACCACGAATAAATAAAAATAGCTATCGTGGGACCTCGAGGAATACCAAATTACCGGACGGGACTTCAGCTTATTTCCTAGTTTGTACGACGTGTGTGGCATCGATCGTAGCAGTCGATTGATAAATTTGGGTTGTTAATTAGCTGCAATTGCGATGCTTTCTCTTGAGGCGGTGAAACGTCCATTTCGGAAAGCACTAAGTATTCCCTCTGTGACTGGTTCGCCGGAGTTAATCGCAAAGTAAAAAATCTCAGACCACGAAGACTGTTATTTCAATCGGGACGGTTCTAATTCGGAAACAAGGTGATGTGCTTTTGAACCAGATGAACAAATCGTTAAGAAGCAATTGGTGACTTATCAGAGGCCATATAGTGATTTGTGGAGCAAGGACGAAAAGTGTCGCGGAAAACAAACGGTACTGCTGAAAGGAAGAAGGAAAAAAGAGCAAAACTCTCATATGCATCTCGTTTACAAAACTGAATATCCACCTTCTCCCTGAATGCGTCTTCCTGAACTTTTCTGGATATTCATTGACTGTTACTCAAATGCAGGCAAATGCTACAAAGAGACTCCACCAATTCCGTAACAGATCTCACTTTTGAAGAGACGCAAGGAAGATTTACGAGAAGACGTACTACTCACATGCCTCACCAGTAGTATCCACCGTTACATCAGTAGCAGTGAAAAACCTACGTCACTAGGCAGAATATGAACATCCACAGGCCGATTACATGCCGACACACCGAATCCGCCTGATGCGCTCACTGGAAAGCCTTTACGACCTTGTTTTGGCGGGAAAGGTGTGCAGCATGACTTTGTTATATCGTCTTAACGGCACGCCCTATTTTATCACGTGGGTTGTAATTACTGTTTTCTTCACTTTCACATCACGCCCTTGATTTCAACCACCCAACGTGCAAACTCACTTGAGTCTGCCACAGCAACTGTGTGTTTAAGTGAATTTTACCGTGACTACAGCTACGTCGCCGCGCTTTCAATGTTAGTCATGTTGCCGGATTTTATCCCACACACGTGTTCAACCTTCAGGACAGCTACAAAGTTGCGCTCACTTTTCAAAAATTCACTGAATAACCATGCCTGTGGGAAATTATACGCAGAATCTGACCAGTTCATCGTTACACGTTGTTGGTCCGTGGAATGGAATCGGAATACAGTAGTTCAACACTGACAACATGCATGTGCAGCCACCCTGGGTCTTATATTAACATGCGGTAAAAATAGAGCTTTATCATAGACGTTCATAAGTATTGTTAGCTAGCTGATGGTTCGAATAGCGGATGAACATCCCCATTGGAAGGTGCAGATCGATTCAGGCTAGTGCAGTGTTATGATAGGGGAGCCCAGATAGATAGATGAGGTGAAACCCAGCGTGGAATTCCATCGGAGAAAAGAACACGCAATGTAAGAAAAGATGAAGGCTTTCTGCTGGAAGAAACGGTTCTTATAAGCTGAAAACGCAATACTTCTGGAATTAAGTTGAATTAAGCTCCTCGATCATAGACGTTCATAAGTATTGTTAGCTAGCTGATGGTTCGAATAGCGGATGAACATCCCCATTGGAAGGTGCAGATCGATTCAGGCTAGTGCAGTGTTATGATAGGGGAGCCCAGATAGATAGATGAGGTGAAACCCAGCGTGGAATTCCATCGGAGAAAAGAACACGCAATGTAAGAAAAGATGAAGGCTTTCTGCTGGAAGAAACGGTTCTTATAAGCTGAAAACGCAATACTTCTGGAATTAAGTTGAATTAAGCTCCTCGCTTGTCTTCTTGATTTTGGGGATGGACCACGGACTGATCATCAGCTTTGTCAAACTTCACTTCTTTAGCTGTGTCATTTTGGCATTAGTGAACCGTACTCTCATATTGTGTTTGCTTCTGCATCCGAAAGTGACAGTCTACTGTTCAAAGCCACACCTCTCTTCAAAACATTCATACGGAGGCTTTGCTGTCAAATAGGTGAGGTCCTGCGACTGGCATCTCTCAGGTTAGCTGCAAACATCTTTCAAGCTCAGATGCACTTTGGAGATCGCCGGGCAGACTTTTCAGTTCAATGACTGTATAGTAAAAAAACGTACGTTTGACACGTGAATTTAGAAGTTCATTCATCGCACCGGACTGCCTGGAAGATTCGGAACCAAGCGGTGGACACCAAATAACTTGGACTCGGAGTTGTCTGGAGCATAAAACTCACTATGAAGTATTTGGTATTGCAAAAGCATTGAAATAGGCGACAAGTTGACGACTAAACAAGTCCGATAACGAACGATAACTCTGCCAGCAAGTAAATGCAGCATTTGTGGATAACCAAAAAAACTGCATGTTTTCGGTGAAATAAACATAGCCACTTACCGCAGCCCTTGTGCCATTTCGTAGAGATCCATCAGAAAAGCTTGTTCCTCATCTGAGTAGTCCGGTTTCGGTCCAAGACCAACAACCAAGGCTATCGTGTCAGTGGCCTCCGCTTCCATTTTATCCGTGGGCTCAATTGTGTGACAATTGAAGAACGTGTGATGACTGAACTTACGAATTCGAAAACCATCCATCTTAGTACAGTCATCCTCAATCTGCATTGCCTGATTCACACGACGCATGCAGTTGAGAAATATTGATGTATCATGTCCCAATCGATAAGCGTCTTCCGTGTTCAAGTTCTGATAGTAGATAGACATACTGTCGTACTGGTACAGATTGCTGGAAATATCCAAGTTGTTTCGTTCCAAATGGTACTGTGTAAGTTTGCGCATTTCACGATTAAATGCACTAGGTGACAGGACCTTGTTCTCACGCCACAATCGATAGGCCTCAGCTGAGAATGGATGGTGGTGACAGACTGTGAGTGCGGGAAATGGAGAATGTGCATCCAACGCCACATGAACGTTAACAGCAACGTCGTACAACAGATAGTCTTGAACCAAGTAATAACTTGTTAGAAACAATCCGACAGTCATGGTGATGACGAAAAACCACCAAAGACCACGAAGGAAGCGGGGTCCACGATTGAGACGAGGAACTCCGCGAATGGTAAACGTGTCCGAGACGAGTTTTATCAAATTGGAGCTTGTTATCGCCATGATTTTGATTATCCTGAGAGCAAGCTTTAGTAGGTTCACAATTTTGACCAAGTTCGCATGTTGCTTTGAGCTGAGTCCGGTCAACAATAGATTGATACAATCTGTCTTGGAATTATTCCGTCTTGTAGACAAGTGTTCTCAATTTCCAGTCTGTAAAAATAAAGAGGTAAATGTTACCTATAGAATAAACAATAGCCAATGGACGAAAACAATCGAACGTTGCATTCTAGTGAGCCCTGTATCCAGATAACGGTTTAAAAGATTGTGGATACGGGCGTATTGTTTTGAAATATTTTTTATAGATCTTATACTTAAATTTCAAGAGGTGCCTTAGCTACTGAATTGTCTCTCGGGGAACCCACGTACACTGAAACGTGCGTAACCGTCGATCAACCTCCTAGTGAAGGTACGAAACTGGATTGCTCAGTTCGATAAATACACTCATTTGCAAATCAATTTGGTTTTGCGAAGGACTCACCTGGAACCCAGCTGAATCTCTCTTTTGTGATGTTTTTAGGCAACTGAATGTGCTGCACCAGGCCGCCTCATGTTTTACTTGCTACGATATTCGAGAGATCGCGATACATGTATATTCGTAATGCACTACTCATAAGGTTGCTCAGCATTCGTTTATTCGAGAGATCGCGATACATGTATATTCATAGTGCACTACTCATAAGGTTGCTCAGCATCCGTTAGATGTTTTCATCAACGGGGTAAAACACTTGCACACAGGATGGACCAGTACGGCTTCCATACTCGATAAAACAGTTAGCTCATTTTAGTTATCACCATGTTGGTGTAAGATCTAGCTGGGGCATGACCTTGAATAATAAACTACACTTGGGTGGTAAGGCGAGCGCGGAAGCACTGGATGGAACGTCTGACTTAAGCGGATCGTGCACGCCGATTGTTGGCCAACGGGTTTGGGTATGAAGGTTGCGTAAAAATCCATCTATCGGAGCGTCGTACATAACGAAGGCCAAAATCTCGATAGCGCTGAATTCTCCCCATCCTCCTCTATTCGCTACTTGTAAGCAATAAGGTCGCCTATTAAGTTTGTCAAAACAATCAATAACTTGTCAGATTTTGGTTGCGAAAACCGAGCCTCCAATAATTTTATCTATGAACTCGTTGGGTATTCAAAGTTAACCCACTAGTGACTATGGCATTTTGAAATTCCTGTTTAGTATGCATGAGCTTGGTAAGTTCTATAGGTTAGGTGCTTAATTTTTGTGGTCCGACTTGATCGCACCGGATCTCATCGGCACGTCCTTGAGGGAGCACAACACCTAAGAATAAGTTCAAATATCACGATAAAACAGACTGTAGCCAAAAATCACGTTAATTCCGAGACACCTGAATCCAGCCGAGGTTCGTCCTAAGGAACGTACCCCATCAAGGTAAAATCAACCTACACGAAACAGGAACATAGCGATTGCAAGCAATTTGATGCGAAAACAGACTCATCTGCACAGGATATGAGTCCCATCCGAGTATCTGCAATCAGTGAAGGAGGATACCAGAATGCTTGAATAAAACAATAGCTTCTAATCTGTTGGTGTTGGAGTGAGAGTGGGTCCTCGTGCTGCGAACAGATGTCTTCCACATTACATTAGCAACATAATTGCAGCCTGTTCGAACTATCCTACTACAGCCTTGTCTGTATTCGACCACACTTTGACCCGTTGTGCTGAAACTTTTCATGGAGTTTTCATAATGAACTATCACAACCAGGTTCAGTAGTTCGATCGGTCTTTGGTGCTCTCCCAAATTTTCCTCGATGCCAACCATATACCGATCATTTTTACAACCCTGAATTCCAGTTGATCGCATTTGGGAGAGAGTTACCGAGAAGATTCCATGGGTATCATTTGCTTATCCTCGGGAATATTCTAAAATAAACCTCCAGACATTAATCGCTATGCGCTCCTGGATTTGTTCGAAGCAGTAAATCAGTATTCGTATCTATAACATTCGGTTCATAAGGGCTTGGTTAACAGGCAGTAAGTTCAGTAGGATTCAGACTTGCAACAGTTACCCGGACTATTGAAACCCAAATCTTTCGCAACATGAGGATGCTCATCAATGTGTGCAGTTTGCCCGAATATATTGTATGTTAAAAGTTATCACCGGTAGCTTCTGGTGAGTCTTTCGTACAGTGGGAAGTTAGGTACGGATGAAGGTTCTTGGAGAGGATTACATATACATATTCTGATTCTCAGTTGTTTTTTTTTCGATTTTCTTCTTAGGTTTTGAAGATAACTTCAACATCTCTCTATGACGAACCATCGTGTTGTTTGATGAACAACGGACTGCATCTAGGCATAGTGAAGCACCATAAGTTTTGTATGGGTGGCAGCGCTCACCACGGCTAAACTTTCAGAATAGAAACTTGCAACCATTGCTCTCTGACTGGACCCGTGTTCATTTCTCCGTTTGCTTTAAAACCCGGTCAACTTGGTAACCTATTTACTTAGCCTGAAGAAAATTTTGTCAAAAACGGATCGTCGCTCAGTTATAAAAAGTCAGATTGTTTACCAACTCCTTATGAAAAGAGCACATCTCAACCGGTTCCAAACCTATTCCGATTGATTTGAAATCCACATTCGCCTTCCCAACTTGTGGCTTAAAAGTAAATATGGTGGATTCTAACAATGTAGAGTCTGCAACCTCAAGAGGATAGGTGTTACGGGACCTTTAAGGGTCAAAAAAGCCTTCTCACCGGCTTTCTCACGGAGCGGATTAGCATAAAAAAGTGATCAATCTTACCAGGTAAATGATCATAAGATGATAATGAGCCTACGATCGTTCCGATCAATGGTTTGAATTGGACGCGCGAAATAGAAGACACATGATGGATGCATAATAGAGCACTTATCAGGTAAACGATACCATTTAATTACCACAACATTTTCGAGCCAGACTAGGGTTTTTGTGGTCTTAGCGCCTCATCACCTGCACGATCAGATCGACTAGTTGAGTGAAAAAGAGAAGGCGGGTGAGCGAGTAAGTGGGAGAATGAACAAGGATATGTTTTTCCGATAACCTCAGCGTCTTTCTGGTAGGCTAAGACAAGTTTGCCCCAAGCACCAATTTCCAGCCATGCACAGCTACTTGAAATCATAAACCGCGAAGACATAGGTAATCCGGCAGATATTTTATAGCAGTGAGAGGAAAATTTACTCAACTACATTCATTCAGATCACATCAGATTTTGTGATGTTCCGTTATTAACATCCTCACAGAAATACCGATTTTAAACCAGCCCTAAGTCCAGTCAGACGATTAAAACGAACGGAGATAGTTTAATCCTCGTATCCCAGGCATTAGCTGTATAGTCTTATCTATTAACAAGAGGAGAGTCCTCATAATGTGTTACTATTTCCACATGAATAGTGATGAGATGGTGTCGTGACGGACAAGGAAGAGACATATCAACTCTGATTAACACTGACCATACATAACGGGTAATATCGCAGTCCTAATACACTGGAACTTGAATTCAAATTTATGGTCGTTATTAGGGAGCGTG